>JAXQQM020065742.1:0-63382 GCA_034641835.2 Pinus albicaulis | reverse complement strand
TGTATGCACTATTTTTCTTGAGGATTTCTTCTACAACTTTGACATCTTTAGGATCATACCCAATTTCAATCAGTAAATCTTCTAATTATTTGAGTTTATTGTCTTTTGACAAAGAGGAAATTTTTTCAATCTTCAATTGTGACTGAACATTTGAAAGATCATTCTTAATTTTGATAATGCCATGGCAGTGTTGGTCATTGTAGAGAAACAAATTTCTCCTGAACGTCTGTGCATATCCATTTGGTCAATGAGATGAATCTGTTTGGCATCAAAAGAAAATATGGTTTTTTTGTAATCTGAAGGGGCCTCTGGAAAAATGGACTTGGGCCTGTAAGAAATCCATATGCATCCTACCCTTTTCACTGTCGAATGTTGTCAAAAGTCTATGCTGTGAAGTGGAGGTCAGTTTCCAAAATTGACTATAAACATTTTCCTTAAGAGTTTCATTCTTCTGCTTAATTTCTAATAATTTGGAGAAAATATTAGGCTCATCCTGCTCACCTACTCATGTTGATTGTATAATATCCATAGGATCCCATGAAATTGAAGAGGAGGATGGAGTGTCAAGAAAATTTTCCTCTGGCCTTGTAAAAACATGTGTATCACCCAAATCAATAGTTTCCAGTTCTTTCTCACTTTGATCAGTTGAGATTTTGAAATTTGTCTTCTTCTTCTTCTGTTTGATGATGAATTCCTTTTCACTATTTGAAGAAGATGGAGGTTCTTCAATGGGCCTCTTCTCTTGCTTGCCTTGAGAAATGGGGTTTTGAAGAGTGGAGGTAGAGATAATTTTCTCCTCTGCTTCGTGCAATGTATTTTCTTCCCACTGAACTTGGTTCATGTATTTCACAATTTATGGCTTGGGAGTGTGGTTATAAGGCATTGTTTTAAACTCCACCCTCAAATTATATATGATACTGAATGTATCATATGACCAAGTAAAACTTGGCTGAAAATTTATCTTTTTGAGGATGGTATCCGCTTCAATCCCTGCTGCCCTGGTGTTGCATATCAATGAATCTACTTGAGTCTTGATTTTAAATTGAGATTTCCTTTTACCTAAAACAAAATGTAGCTCATCCATTTTGATAATTTTACTACTGTATTCTAGAGAGAAGATTCTCATTGGAACATATTTAGGCATCTTATAAGGTGCCAACTCACAACCATAGACTTTGATTTCTGTATAATTCTGGTAGAGATACCAGTCCCGTGCTTTTACTTGGTCACTCAGATGAAGGATCCTTTTGATTTTTGGAATAATCCTAAGTTAAATTTATCTGCTTAAGAGCTCAACAACTGGATGAATGAAAGAGTCAATAAAATTTGCAAATGTAAATTCAATTGAGCATGACCTAACCAATGAATTCTAATGTATGAATGATTGGTTGAAACCTTTCTTACCTTGTTTGTGCAAGGTTATTGGTAACAAATCTCCCTGCTGAAAGAGGAACATATAAAATAGTACAGAGGTGTACTTGAACATGCCTTGAGTGGTGAGGTTCATCATCTTCTTATGCATATTATCAACCAATAACTGATTGTAATTATACATGAATGCTCACTGGCTTTCTTTGGAGAAAATTGAAAAATAACCCAAAATAGTTTCATCTACTATTATATCTGTTTGGTAGCCTAATTATAAGTATTATATGTCTGGTTGTTTTTGGGAACATAGTGGTTGGATAAGGAGGATTTCGTTTTGGAAGCTTAGCATCATCTAGAAGAAAATTTTCAAAAATCTAAGCTCTTTGGGGAAAGGTAAGTTTATGGTATAATTCCACGAGGACAGATGTGGAAAAAATGTGAAGCTAGTCATTCTCAAGAATTAACAACATATGGTTTATGGTTTCAGGTTTAATGGAAATCAGAATGTCTCCATTCTAAGCTATTATGGTTCTCTTGAGAGTGTCATATCTAGCTTGACACCATGTGACTAAATCAGGAAACTCATAGGTTTTGGGAAACATAAAGATGGGAAATAGGGTTTCCTAGAGCTTAATCTCATCCTGTTGATATAGGTATTTTTGTTTTAACTAGAGATATAATTCGAATAATTTGAATTCACATTCTATGTATGTGATTTTGAAAAAATGGTTTGATAATGGGATATGGTCAAGATCTAGAGTGGTGGACACATTAGGATATTCTTTGGTCACTAGCTTTTGGTCCTTTCCCTTTGGTGCCATTTTCTTCAATTTCAACAGAGAACAAGGAAAGGGTTTTTTTCTGATAGAATCAGTACCTGAGAGAGGGAAATATTTGCAAATACTTGTAGGCCTGAAAATAGCTTTGATGATAGGGGAAGTTGATAGCAGAGCTGAACCTAAAGTATCTTTCTTCAAACCTGCAAATTTAACACAATGGTGGATATAATCAAAGAGTGGCACGAGGAAGGTAGTAGGTTTATTTATAATAGATAGGGGTTACCGCTGTGATGGATGGCTATTGCAGAACGAGCATTTGGAGGGGTTTAATGGAGATAAAAATGACTAATGAGCAGATAACAATAAGGTAGCGACTATTTTTAACGGGTATGGGTGAGATGTAATGTGGAAGTTACAGGTGGCAGGATATAATTGGGAGTCGGGAAATGAACGCTGGCGGGAATTTAGTTGAACGTTGAAGGGATAGGCAATTTTTTTTTTTTTTGGGAGGGGGGGGGGGTAGTTGTAAGCAGTATGGAGTGAGGAGGTTGTGAAGTGATAGGGAAATGAAACGCTTGCATGGGGCCCACAGCGATGAAACCACTTTTCAGAACCCCCTCTTTCCACTAAGGAGAAATAGAGGAAGGGGGTGTGAAATGGCTTCCTCGTCGTTGATTTGGGCGGGGAAGATCACAACTGTCCAGATCTACTTTGCGGATAGCGCAAACGAAAAACATGTTTGTCATTTTGTGACTTTAGAATAATACCTTAACATTTATATTTTTATTTTCAACATAATTAATCACTTGTTGAAGCAATTAATCCTTAATAAAACACAATTAATCCTAATGTATTTGTGGTGCATTTAGTCTAGCTGCCAATTTATTTTTCCTAATTCTATGTTCAACCAAGATTATACGATTTGGTGAACTTTATTTTCTAATTTAGATACATAAATTTAAATATTTTGATCATGTTTAAATAGTATGATTCAAATCAAATATTTTGGGCTGTGGCATTCTAACAAGCTGCGCACAAAAACCCCTAATGCAACCATATTCCTATTCTAATTTATTTGTTCATTTATACAATTTTTTTTTTCATGGGGTTTCCTTTGATCATTTTTTATTTTTTATTTTATACATACATACACACACACACACACACACACACACACACACACACACACACACACACACACACACACACACACACACACATATATTATACCCTCTTTCTGAAAAATTGACTTATCAATATATATATTATACCCTCTTTCTGAAAAAATGACTTATCAAAATAAAAACATGTTGCAACACAATTCCTACCAAGTTAAAGGGTCAAATTGTGATTGGTGAAACATCAAAGAAAATGGTATTTTGAGGGTTCCACTCTCCTCCCTAGTGGCAGGGATTGAACGAGAAGGCCTAACAATGCTCCTGCCTAGTGTTGGGGACCAAACTAGTAGCCTATCAACGCCCTCTCTGCACTAGAGTTTCGAACCAATGTGAAAATTCGACCAAATAAGCATAGAGTTGGTCCAGTTTAACAACTTTAATTAAATAATCACTGATTTGGTCTAAGTTAATCATCACCTATGATACAATCAGTAATATTCTAAGTTCAATGAAGGCCAATCATGAGGAAAATCTATATAAATAGAGCTCTTCACCAGTCACAAGGGAGGAGAAATGAACTAGTGTTGAAGTGTTGGCAGTCTACATCTGTGATAAACTTATGCATGTAGGTGCAAACTAGTGAACATAAAGGTTAGAAAATATACCAAGGGTAGAGGCTTGGAGGACTTGGCTATGTGCTCTTGTTCATCTTGGATGCTTTAGTAATAAAAGATTCTCCCTATTTCTCATTTTCCGTGTTTTTCATATATTATATGGTTTATGTATGTTATGCACTAATGTTATTTTTTAGGTAGGTCGGTTTGTTCCTTTTATTGGTGTGTAAGTCACTCGGGAGATCCAGAGAAAATATCTCGATGAGATATTCCTAAGAGTTGGCTTCACCAAATAGAGACCATGATTCTCACGTTATAAAGGTAAACCTTCAATTTCTTATTATTTTTTAGTGTGTATGGGATTTTTTTTTTAGCTTAGCTCCACTTCTTAACACACACACATTGTCTAGGCAAGTCTTGGGAAAATCCTGCTTGGTCTAAAGTAACTTGTTACCACAGGATAAATTTTCCCTTAAAAATTTCTCTATCTTAAATATGCTCTATAAAATTGATCTAAAAAAAATCACTCCACCTTTTCAATTAGTGATCCAAATTTATGAAGGAACATAATTCCATAAAAGTTTAAATAGAGATAAAAATATATAGATAAAGAGAACTATAATTAATAAATAACAATTGTTGAAAACTGTTTACATGTAGAAAGGAAAGAAACTAGCTCAGGTGATGGTACCTTATCTCTGAGAAGAGATGTGACAACTACATGCCTTATGAAATATGTAACAATGAGGCTCAAAGGCCTTTTTATCATGAATAAACAATGAGAAACCCTAAACATCAAAAAACCTAACCCAAGGAGATGAAGATCCAAAAGGTGTGGGCTCCGACGGGGTTAGTTGGAACGTCAACTTCCTCAGATCGTAACTTTGGCTACAATCTTCATTTGGCGCTCATGATAGCCCATTAGAAAGGTATATCCAAGGAAATTTTTTTTTGACTACAAACGTCAATAAAAACCCCATGTTTTCTCTTTTACCCAAAAAACAACGTTTAGGGCTTTAAAACAACTCCAGAAGTTCAGGACCCAAAAAATTGCCAAAAATATAAAACTGTCGAAATAGGAAACTATGCTAGAAATTAGGAAACTGAAAGAAAACAATGTTGGAGGTTCAAGTGGAATATTTGGGTGGCCACCAATCATCCCCCCTTAGGAAGCAATGGTCCCCATTGCATTGAGTTCCTCCATGAGATGTCGAAATTTCTTCTCAATCTGGTCTCTGGTGAACCACTTGCTTTGGTGCAGGAGCTGGCTAACTTTGACAACCCGATATAGCTGGATCCTTTGTTGGCGAGTTTTCTTACTCCGTGTGTCCATGATTGAGTTAGTTCATTAGTGAAATTTTGAGATCTAAAATGGGCCTCCTAAGGAATATTATAAAATAATAATGGAAATAATAAAATAAGATTAGATTACATCATCAAATTTTAGAGGCAAAAGAGAAAAAACTAATTTTTCAACTTGTATTTTCACCTTATCTCCATATATTATTACTCAAATTTCGAGCTAGAGCACTCATTGGATGAAAAAATTAATTCCTCATCCAAGGAGTACCCATGTTTCATACTTTCGATGGACCCTACTACATGAAAAATGAGAAATACATGAAAAACATTATTTCAATAAAGTTTTTCATGTATTTCTCATTTTTTGTGTAGCAAGGTCCATTGAAATCATACGACATGAGTAATCCTTAGATGATGAATTAAAATCTGCATCCAATGAGTATTTCCGCTCAAAATTTGAGTAAAACCGTAGGGAGATAAGATGAAAATACGAGTTGAATAAGTAGTTTTTTAATTTTTAATTTTTATTTCAAAAATGGTGAATCATCCCCTATGGTTGACCTCATAATCTTGAATCCTATTGGTTATTATAAATTTGATTTTTGTTGTACATTTTTGTTTTGAGGCCCATTTTAGACCTCAAAATTTCTCTAATGTGTGGCATGTTCAATGCAATGTGGATTGAGCTCTATTGGTGTCAGCTGCTCAACAATGTCTGATGTGTCCAACAATGGTGGAAAGTATGGTCGAAGGCGGTCCACATTGAATATTGGGTGCAAGCCATGGAGTGGTAGTATACTTAGTTCAAAAGCATTGTCACCCACAACCTTGGTGATGGTGTAAGGTCCATATTGAAGTGGTCGAAGCTTTCAATGACCTCTGAAAAGGCATTCCTTCTGGAAATAAATCTATGTATGTGTATATATCATTAATGTACAAAAATATGCTTGAGTGTTTGAATTCTGTGTAACCAAGATCCTATCTATTATTGCAATAATGTGTGATTGCATTTTATTCCCGTATATGAGCATGATGTAGAACAAGAAAAGTTAAGCTTGGGAGAGATCGTGCATAGTGACTTGTAGTAGATCAATAAAGACAATGAGGGGATTTATTAAAGCTCAGGAAGGATAGCGAGAGTAATTTTAACCAGTTAAAGTATGTAACCAGCCCTCCTGCAATCACTGTGTTAGCATTTCCACACATCTATACACATAATATTGTAGACAAAGTCATGTTGGTATATAAACTAAGCATTGTCTTATCACTATGCGAGTGGGAGGTTATAAGAGTGACGTAGGAGTGTTAAAGAAAATTAATAGAGTGAGGACAAAGTAAAAATGTTGAGTCAAACACATAGGAGCACAACATTTAGTGTTTATTTTAACCCCGGCGAGAGCCTATCATTTAACAACACCAAGAGACATAATTTAAAGTAATGTTAGAGGAAAAATTGACACTTGAAAACGCCAGGCAGGGGGAATTTATCTTGAAATGATAAGAGGAGCTCTTAATGGGAATAACTGGGCTAACTGGGATTGAGTTTATGTGTGAGGACAACCAATAAGGATTCAGGATTGCGTGGAGCACGAGTGGGGTCGTGAGAAATGTTGATTCATATTGGGGGAGAAAGGCTTGAGCGCTTTTTAGAAAGGAGTGGGATAGACAATTAATGGGCTTCGGGATCAACAATTAACGATAAAATCCCAGAATCTATTTCCCAGAGGATTCATCTGCGTGCATAGTTGGATGGGTCAGGATGTTGTAAGTGCGAGATGACGTCTTCCAGTGGAATAAATAACTGTGTAATAGTGTAAAGGTTTGAGATGACATGTACAAGCTGAAAAATAAAGGAGCGGGGCCATGGTCATGGAAGTTGGTCGTATGGTGTATAGTGGAAAATAAGATTAAAATGTTGGGAGCTTACATAAAGTATGTGGTCTATGCTAATTTTTAAGCTGGTAGCAGAGATATGATAACAAGGTAAGCCCCTATTCCCTTCCACTTATAGATAACATCGACATTGCGGTGGTTCTTTGGGGTTTTCTTTTAGTGCATTCCATTTGACTTTTTTATATATACCAGTCTTGGTTGCAGTGGTTTTCGCTTGTAAAATAAGGAAAAGGTTCGAGCCTACGTTGAGAAGATTTAACCACACCAATAATGAGTCAACATCTTTTCTTGTAACAACCAAAAATATTGGGATTGAACCTTGGGGTTTGATGTATGAACGAGTAAAAATATATTGGAATGGGCCTTCAAATGTACCATGGGATTGGAAGGAGCGCCTAAGCCTTGGTAAAGTGACCCTGGGTACAAATAAGCAGGGTTATTGTAGGTTTTAACCCTATACAAAAATTATCTGCAAAACGAATCTTAAAAACATAAAATAAACAATAGCGAGAGAACGAAACATAAAACAGATATACACAAATATTTTCCCCTGGATCCCAAATCGGGACTACCAGCTTGCTTTTTCATTATATTCCTTTTAGTGTTACAACACACACATATATATACATGCCGACGCATTTATAAACCCCATTCCATTAACCCTGGATTAGAACATAACCTTAGTTCCCTTGACCGAATCTACAAAATACCAGTGGCCGAAAACCATCATGCCCCAAAACCATGTGCAAACCCATTCACAAAACCATGGGCGGGTCCACCCACTGAAAAATAGGGTCCCAATTTTTTTTATCACATACCCAATATTTATCACTTATAGGAGATTAGGAATGCATAAATTGGTATCAGAGATTTTAAAAGCCTTCAACCTAGAACTAAAAGAGGATGAAGTTTGGAAGAGGAATTTAAGACCCAGGTAGTATTAAGGAAACTTCCAGAGGAAGACCAATGGGTAAAGAGATCCGAAACATAGAGGTATTTTTTGCTTTTATTTTGTAGAGGTTCGTGAAAATTTTGCAAGAAAGGTTGAAAATTTTGTTCTTTAAGATGAAGAATATATTTTGTGAAGTGAGAATTTTATGAAGGAGTTTGCAGAAAAGATTGTATAGAAGTTTTTCTGAAATAGGTTAGAACAGAATGAGTTGTTCTTTAAGAGGAAGAATATGGACAAAAAAGTACACAAGGAGGAGGTAGAAGGCTCTCAAAAGTTAAATTCTCGAAGGGGTTGTAGTAGCAAACATTAATGTTTTAATGATAACTATAGGTTGAGAATATGTATATAGGTTGAAGCAGACATTAATAGGGAAAGTTTACATAAAACAAAAAACCAAAAATACTGTGAAAGAGAAAGAGGGAGCAAGCAAAGCTCTTAGGAGAAATAGGAATTGTGACAAAACCTCATCAACAAATAAACTGAATTGATGAAGAAGGAGAGAGGAAAACATAAGTTATAAAAAAGGGAAGTGAGAAATTGAAGAAGCAAAAGCCTAAGATATTTGAAAGATGAGGAGAAAGAGACTTGAAGAGAAGGTTATATTATAAAGGACCAGGAAGAGGACAACTTCCAACAACAAAGGTTGGGTAGAATTTTCCAAAGGTAATTCTGTAGTGAGTGTGGGTAGAATTGCTAAGGGAAGAGAAGGAAGCATAGGATACCAAGAAGGGAAAATTGGTATTGGTGACAAGTAGCATACTCATTATGAAGATGGAGAAGGCTTGTTGCAACTCACAAGTGGACGAGGAAGAAAAAATGAAGACATATGTTGATAGTTATGTGAAGGGTTCATATAAAGGTCACAACCAAAAGAAGAATGAAGGAAATGGATGAGATAAGAGTAGAGTTCAACATGATAAAGCACTGGTTTCAAGACAGAGAAAGAGACTAGAATTATGGATGGATATTGAGGAGGAAACTAATACAATGGGAAGTTAAGAAATTATACATGAGGAAAATGAGGAAAAAGATAAGGCATTTTGTCAGAAACTTGTTAAGGAAACTCGGGACAATTTAATATGAGGAAGAAGCATGATATATTTGTGCACCAAAACAAGGATCAATCTTTGGAGAGAGTGATAGTAATGGATATTATGGGAAAAAACCATTTGAAAGTTTGAAATATTGTTCAGAGGATCAATATACTATGATGGCCAAATCATTGATGGAAGATAAATGCCATATTGATTTTAAATATGATAATTGGTGTGTTGATGCAAGACTTGTTGCTGACGATGAAAAAAATATTAACTTTGTTATGTGTAGATATGATGGACATAAAATTGGTAAAAAAAGGAAGTTGTTAGGGAAGGATTTTTTGTCTAAAGATGTCAAAGATGGAAAACCAATGGAAGTTGTTGTGAAAGGAAATGATGGCACATATGAAATGAAAAAGGACCATAATATAAAATGATCAAACATAAAGATGGGAAATTTTGCAATAGAGTTGAAATTTTTAGAAGACTCGGTGAATGATCGAAATATGAAATACAAAATAAATGGAATTATGGTGGATTGCAGTAGATTAAAGGAATATAAGGGCAATTTTTCCGTGGAGGAAATACAACAACTAGTGGACAAAAATGATAATAAGTACCAACATAAATATTATATCCTTGAAAATAATGAAGGAACACAAGTGGTGACCAAAGAATATGCAGTGGAAATGAGGAAAAAAACAACAAAGTTCAACAAGGAAGTAATAATGTGTGCGAGTCAGAGGAAAAATTAGACATCAAAATTGAAGAAATGAAGAAGTTGATGCTGAAAAGGCCTCAAAGTAGGTATTTTAGGAAGAGAATAATGGATGAAAACATGTTGCCAATGATTGAGTGACTCTACATCAGGAAGGAAGGAGGGTAACTGCAACATAAAGTTTGGGAGCTAGGAAAAATGAAGGAAACAACAACATAGGAGAAACAACCTTACAAAGTAAATGAACAACTACCACATAAAATTTGGGATCGAGGAGGATTTTATTAGTCCATAATAGCACATGGTCAAGAGACCATGAAATTTTTTTCTACCTTGGGAGTATGATGCATGAGAATCTTACCTCCAAGTCAAAACTCATTTTGAGTAGAGATAGGGGTATTTCATTTACTAAGGGAGTTGATTCCCTAATTAATCATTTAATTATATTTCCATATGTTTTCATGAAAAATGTATATAAGTGATGAATATTGTAAATAGGAGAAGTGTTGAGAATATCTGAGAGAGTTAGAGAGATAATAGGGCTGGTTAGATCTGTTGAGGAGAAAATAGGTCTAGGAGATATAATGGTTAGTATGTTGAGGAAATTTTGGATCTGAGCCATAATTTAGTTAAAAATACCTTGTATAATTATGTAGCCAAAGAGATGTAGAAGTGTGATAGATATAGATGAGAGAGAGTTGAGAGGCTTGGAGGCCAAGTAAGATCATGAGGCCAAGAAGGGTTGAATTAATGTAAATTGGGTTGGGAGAAACCTTTGTAAATATCTGTATTCATTAATGGAGAAAAATCTATTTGAGTGTCTGAAGTTTGTGTAACTGAGATCCTGTGACCTCTGCTTAAGTATTCAGGCACTATGACCTCTGATTAAGTCTTTATGAATTTAATTTCATTTTACACTTGTGGGGGATTATTTCCCTTTATAACCTACTCTATTCCCTTATTCTTCCTCTGCATATATCCCCATGTGGGTGCTTAGGGCGTAACACTCTATCCCAACGCTATCCTTTATGCTTAATTTGTAAATCTCCAGGCTCCTCTTAATGAGATTAATTTTCTGGTGGGGTCCACCCAAAGCCTTTTTCATTTGTTGTCACTTCTGCCATAAATCCTCGTCAGTTCCATCATGTCCTGGTGCCTACTTCCCAACCCTTTCTTATTGCATTGCTTTTAACCTTTCGTGTTATTACCAATAAGATGATGTCATGCTAACGTCACATGTGCCATGTGTCGTCCAGATATTGGTGCATGTTTCACTATAAAATGGGCCATTTGGGTGCCCCAAAACACCAAATTTTCCTACCATGTGTCACACTCCCATTAGTTATGTTGACGTCATCATCTTCTATCATCTGAGCCAATCAAATTCTGTCATGTGTCCCGCTGTTAGAGAGGGGAGAGAAGGGTCTCACGACCTTGTTTTTCCACCATTTTATTTATAATAACTTTAATGATCTCGACTTATTTCCTTTTCTCTACATAAATTTCCTCCAGGATAGGCTCAACGGGCTAAGCTATTTGTGTGGGGGCTTTCCGCTCGAATATCTGCCAATGGCTACTTCCACTGCACTGTGTTAGGGCCACATTTTCCCTCTCTATGTCATCCCGCTCAAATGGTTGGGTGCCCTTTGTAATTTCATCGGGATGCATATGCTAAGGCCAATATTGCAGGCTTATGCATTATGTGGGATCCGTCGGTGGCCAATCACAATGCACCTTGTTGCTACCAGGTCCATGTCTGCGCGACACTTCCATCCCGACACTCACCCTTTTCTACTTGTTTAAACTTTCCAAGATCCATCTGTCGGGATTGGATGTAACGAGGGCTCCACTATCAGCTAATAAAAAGGGCTCCCACTGCAACACCATCTGCCCATCTCTTCCCGACTCTCCTTTGGTGACCCCATTAGTAGCTCCACTAATTTTTCCCATACCAGCAAACTTGAACTTGCCCGAAAGGGTACTCTAACCACTTTTGGCTCTACTAATTTTAATTTTAGGGCACCTAAGTTTGACTAGAAATAACTTGGGATATAGGGGCCATTTTCGAACTTCAATATAATGTTAGAATGATATTTTAGATCAGCACGATCTAACTATGCAATTTCCAGGAGAATATGAGAAAAAATACAGAGGTAGAAATCCCTTCAAAGCATGGGACTCCCTCACCATCATAATCATCATATTATGGATTCTCTTTATATCCTAATACTATGATGGTTCTATACCTAAGACTGCAACAACCATGAAAATCACCCTAAGCTTGCTACACCATGCACATCAATGCTAGCCCCAGTTTCCATCACAACTACCCTAGTAGACATAAATGCCAACACGTATGTTGCAACCATCCTCAATGTTATGGTTGAAATCAATGCTAGCACACTTGCTACCACTTTCCATCCAAACAATTCTAATTATCCAACAAATTATAGATTAAGAAGTTTTGTAAATAGTTACTTTTATAAATGTTATGAAAAATAGATATAATATTTATTTAGCTTGGACACAAAAATTAAAGTGTTAGTCCTATTTTGTTGTTTTATAATATTATATTATGATTGAAATATTTTTTAATCCGTAATATTTTTTTAAGAAAACAATGATTTTAAGGTTAAATTATTATTTGGATAGTATTTGAATATTTGTTTTTGTATATCAATTTTGTTCTTATAGTTTGGCGTTGATAGAGTAATTTGTTACGTATATAAATTCAATATTTTTTCAAATCCAAGATGAGATTTGTTAAAAGATTTTTATTATATTGATATGAATTTTTAACATAGAATTTATTAGTCCCTACTTTGCTAGGGACTATAGTACTTGCTTCACAGTTGAAGTCCCTTGAATCTCGATTAGTTTTCGAATTTTTGTGGTTTTTGAGTAACTTTAACCAATATTTTTGAAAAATGTTGAATATTTGTATTTTCATGTAAATTCAAAAATATTTTCCTAATTTTTGAAAATATTATTTTTGTATTTTCTTGTAAATTCAAAAATATTTTTCTAATTTTCGATTTGTTGAGCAAGCTTTGTTGTGACATAATTCCCTTGGTGGAGGGAGATTTATTTTGGTAATTATCAGTCACTTGCCAAATCATTTTAAAATGGAAATTAGAGTAATTTTGTAAATGACCATTCTGTCGGCAAGTGCTTTGACATTGACACTGACACAACGCTTTGTGCAGGGCTTTACGGGAGAATGGGTGTGAATATGGAAATTTCTTCCGCAAGCATGCAATTATTATGCTTTAAGTAGAAACTTAGTATCCAGTATTAAATGAAGTGTATTTTTAATGAATGTGAGAAAGAAGTGTTGTGTGGGATTACGGGCGTGCAAAGAAAGGAATAGAAACTTTCATTCACAATGATCTGCATCTATGTATACATTTTTCCTTTGCACACTTCTTCCACATAATTCTCAACACTACATATTAATCAATTAATTAATGGTTTTGGATTATTAAATTTTGGAGCATGAGAGGCTTGTTTTATGTGTATATCGGTTGCGAAATAAGCGTGGGATCATTTTATTTGATATCAGGATGCAAAGGAGTCGTGCAACACTTATTTTTTGATGATGTGATGTGCGGTTTTCAAAACTATGTTCGAGGATTTTGATCATTTAGAAACTATATCAAAGTAGAAACAACAAATCTTAGTGCTAATGGTTCCCGAATACTAAGTGCATTTGTGATCTCACATTTGTGAATCAAATTCTTACTATACAATATTAAATGAAGCGTATTTTTAATGTGTGTGGAGAAGAAGTGTTATGTGCGAGAACCAGTGTGCGAATCAAGGAACATAAACTTCTGCATACATTCCCCCTCTGCAAACTTCTTAAACACACTTTTCTCCCACACAATAATACATATTAATAAATTAATAAGTAGTGGTATTGGCTTATTAAATATTTAGGTATGAAAAATTTGGTTTACATGCATATCAGGTTTATTCCTTCAAGTGTTTGTGTTGTAAACCATGAGATAGAGCTTGATTTCTCCTTATGTGCATTGTTAGTCAATCTAAAATCATCTGTCTATGTTTGTAAATGCCTATGGGAGTGTGGGTGTAGAGAAGGTGGTGCACTACCTTGGGTAGTGCATGCTAATGGAGAATGAGAGACAATATGTTATAGAATGGTGGAGTTTGGTTCCTTAGCTAATAACCTTGTTAGTGTTATTTGTAGATGGTAGTTGGGTTTTGGAATTGTTTCTCCTTGGTGGAGTCATAGCCCCAACTACTAGGTGACTTTCTGTTGAATGTCTAAGATTGGATTCTAGTTAGTGGCTCATTTAAAAGATAATTATTTCTTGTGATGTTTTATATTTATGCTATGTTTCATTCTTATATTTACACATGTTGTTTATGGTTAATGAAATAACATATGTATCATGCTTTCATGGTAATGCGCGTGCGTGTGTGTGTGTGTGTGCGCGCACAATACACCATAGTATGCATGAGAAGATGAATCTTTTTAATACAATGAGAAAATAAAATGATGTCCAGATAATGTGGCTTACTCTCATTGGACCTCACTCATACTCATGCAATTGTCCAATATTTTGTAAGCTTCAAATTATGTTTGTTTGCATAGTTTTGTACAACTTATAGACTTTTGTTATGCTCATTTGAGAAAATTTTGCTTAAATCTATTCATATTTCCTTTACAAATTTATATTTATGCAAATTACAAACATAATTCGTTGTAAATTTTTCCTTTGTATGTAGTGAGTGATTCCTTCTTTATAAGCATTTTCTTTGTAAGCAAATATTGATTGGTGAAGTTACTCAGTGAGAGGAGGATTTTAGTTCTTAAAAAAATGATCAAATCAAATGGAAACACAAATAGAGTCATGTCAATAAAGAATGGGAAATTGTAGAGGAATTTGAAAATGATATGACAAATAAAAAGTATAATTTTTGTATATTTCTAGTTAAATACTTGTTTTTCCTATTAATTAATTTAAGATTAAATACAACAATTGTCAAAATTTTGTGTTTAAATTAACTAGCATAGCCATATAAATTAAATGGTTGGTAAAAATTGATAGGCATCAAACCAAGATAAATATCAAAACACTTATTCCATGATACATCTCACATTGCCCAGATTAAAAATATGATTAAAAAATAACTAACTTATAACTTTATTTTATTATTATTATTATGAAAATAATTAGTATATAAGTTAAACATATATACATTTAAAAAGAATGTAACAATATTCTTAACCATGGAGATTCACCCCCACTTTGCTGTAGAATTTTTGATTTGTAAATAGTTTTTTTTACAATACCATAACTTATCAATACTAGTGAGCCTAAATTTAGAATTGCACATGTTTTTATCCAAAGTCATTTAAGTGGTTTCATTTAGTGCCACTTGTAATTTTTGGCACATGCACATACAAGTGGGAGATTTAGTGTTATTCCATCAATCAAATCCATTATTCTTAGTGCTTTTACAAATATACCAACTAGAGAGAGAGGGGTGACCTTGTGATGCTTTTACCCTGTTGATTCTTGATGGATCTACGTATGCACTTTTCCTTTCATTTGACTTGGCATAGGATAAATCCCTAGTGGGAAAATTTTAAGGATAGGATTTCTTAGTGAGAAGTGTGAAAGGTACCTCAAGACTCCTAAGGAGATTTTAAATCCTACAACTATAGGGATATATCACTCCCTAATCAACTTGTGGTGGAGTTCTAGAAGGGTAGTTGTATAGCTTAATATGATATGGGCATAGAGAAGGTGGTGCACCACCTTGGGTCATGCATGCTAATTCAGGATGAGAGAAAATATGTTGTAGGATGGTGGAGATTGGTTATTTAACTTGTTAGCTTGATGGTGTTATCTGTAGAGCCTAGTTGGATTTAGGAATCCTTTTTCATTAGTGGAGTCATAGCCCCAACTATGGGGTGATTTTTAATTTAATGTATGAGGTTGGAAGCTCGTTGGTGGTGGATCTAAATGATAAGAGTTTCTTATGATGATTTCATATTTCCAGCATGTTTAGTTCATGTATTTACACATGTTGTTTAAGGTTAGTGAAATTATGTATGTGTATCATGCTTTCATGGTTGTATGTATCTTTGCAATACATGGTAGCATACACTAGGAATTAATGACATAGCATATATTTAGCATACATGTTGATATTGCGAACTATTGGGCATTATATATTATAGTATTAGAGGTATATCATTATGACGCTAAGGGTGGCATATTTGGGTTAAGTGTATATGATATTATGGCAACAATGGGAAATAATGGGATTAAATGTACATGTAATGTGTAAATATTTATGTAATAGGGTTGGCCTAATAATTAAGTGGACACATGTGCAACATGTGAATAGGTATATATAGAAATCATATAGTCGTTATTGAGGACATGTGATTTGGATATATGAATGTATTTGAGTATTTGGAGGTTCTCCAATTCTTTAAGAAGTTATTGTGTAAATTATCTCTCTTATCTCTCAACAATCCACCAATATTTTATAGGTTTGATCAATCTCATTGTAAACATAATGCATAATTTTTCTTTGTTTCACACAAAACTACGCCAAATTTCATCAAAAAAGCATCATTTGCACCTTTAGTAAGTTTATTTACCAATAAAATGACTCGTTTTTTTTTTTTTTTTTTCTAAAAACATAGGGTTCAAAAATGAGCTCATATTTCCCTCTCCCTGATAGATGTTGAAAAATGGGAGGAGGTCTTTTACATAAGTTCACTTGGAAGAAAAATCTCCTTTTGTTTTCTGAAAACCATCTCCAGCTGTTAGGAATTTGCATTAGAAAAACATGTCTAAAACATGAAAATTCATAATTCTGAAAATAGGTCCCAAATACCTCTTCGAATTTCCCAATTGGTAGGACCTGTGAAAAAAATGAAAGAGGTTATTGTTCCTTGTTCTGTTCTTGAATATAACCTATCTCAGTATTGAAGAATGCATCTCTTTTCATCCATAATATTCTCTTTAAATTTACTTCTCATACAATTCAAAAACAGAACAAATTCCCTTGTAGCTCCAGCAGAAATTCAAGCAACCTGAATTGGTGAATGCTTCAACAAAGCTAGGGTCCTCCATGAATAGCTTAAGGTCCATGGGCTCCTATATAACCACAGATCCTCCTTTGTACAATTTCCTCTTCATGGCCATCTCCCTTTATAACCAATATGCCTTCTTAAAAATGTGACACTTGTAAAGAAACAAATTGGACAACAATTTTCTTGCCACAAAGCTAAAATTTCTAAAGTGACAACTGACTGATACATGCAAAGGTTGAAAGGTTAATGACAAAGAGGTTTTTTTTTAAGGAATGAAATTTAAATTTGAGAGGGATCATGACAAAAATGAGGAATGAAGTGTGATGATGGCATGAGTTTATGAATATGTGTGATGCATGACTCAAACAACCAATCATGTGACTTTGGATTCACCCTAGACCTCTAAAAAAAACTAACATATCACCATTTCCCTTTTCAACACAGAAAAAAGGAAAAAAAAAAAAAGAAAAGAAAAAAAAGAAAAAGAAAAAAAAGAAAAAAACATTTTCGTAGCATTTTCAGTTACAATTTTGGCAGATTTGCTACGAAAAGTTTAGGTAGTTTCGTATCAAAATCCATTGTTCTGCCACTGTATTCGCTATGAAACTGTGAAAAACTAGACAAGTGTTTCATTTCTTGATTTTTGATGACTATGCAAGTGAACCCAAGGTGGATTATTGTGGATATGACCCTAATGAAAAGAATAATGAAGTGTATATGACCTATAATAAACATGATTAAGTGAATTTCTCATCAAATGAATGATATAACCTAATGAGACAAGGTGAAGCTTATGATGACCCTATCAAACAAATTTGAAAAATTGAGAGTGATAACAGGTTATAACATATAAAATGGCATATGGTTATTAAAGTCAAACCTTGAAAAATCAACGAAAATGTTTGGAGGAGGTGGCTAGATTGTTATGGTAAAGTGGTTATATATGGTAAATGACAACCATATTAAATACCAAACAACCACAATTACATATCTTATATATATCAAACATTTGTTAAACGTTATATGCCACCTAAGTAACCAATGTCGACGGGGTTTTTTGGGCGGGCTGCCCAAGGCAGGCCTGCATTTAGATGTTCATTTTTTTGGGTTTCAAAACCAACGTTAAAATTTGGAGGGGGTGGGGTTTGACTGCCTGACCTCCCTCCAACGAATTTCTAAAAATTTCCACTATGCCCAACATGCCTTGTTGGGAATTCTGCCAACCTATTAAATTTAAACCCAGTTCTTCTCTAGTGCGCCCTGGCCAAGGTAGAAGAAGTGTGGGCACAAATTTCGAGGAAGATTCTAGACCAGTGCATATGCACGCACACAGTTCGAGACAAATTCCTATTTGGTGCCAAGGGAATCTTTTAATCTCAAGGAGGTAAAATTTTCAGAATGTATTAAACTTTACATGCATTTTAACCAGAATTTTGCAAGGAACGTGATAGTGTGCCCATATTTTCCTTTTGAGAAATGGTTTTTCAGATTCCATGGGGAGGGGAATCTTTAGGAATCTTGAGGGAATCTTTTAGATTCCTCAGGGGCCAAAATTCACCGGTGTCAAAATGAGGTCAACTTTATGCTCATTCTTCCTGTATTTTCGCAAGGATCTCAATGGTGAGATCTAATTCCTGTTTTGAGTTACAGATTTCCAGATTCCTTGTGGAGCAACATCTTTGAGGAATCTAGGGGAATCTAAAATATTCCCTAAGGCTTAGATTTTCACTTTGTCAAAATTCAGAAATTTAAAAGTTGATTTTGCACTATTCAACAACACGAATCTGATGGTGTATTCAGATTTTCCATCTGAGCTTTATATTTTCAACCACTTTTCAAAGTGGAGTGCAGGTGTTAGCTTTCAGTGAGTGAGAATTCAATTTCACACCTTTTGACGCCACAAGACTGATGGTGATTTCAGATCCAGGAGCAGAGTAGCCCATTCTTCAGTCATCTTCAGTGTGAGGTATATGATGCATTGATTTCATATACTTATTTTGCCTCTTTGCCACGAGATTAATTGTGTTGTACTGATCCTTGTTGATTTTTGGTGTGGGATCTTGTTTTGTTCTTGATGGTGAGATGTAATTTATATCATGGATTTGTATTATGTTTGAGATCCCTTTGCTGCCATGTTGGCAGGATACTCATTTTTATATGTATTTTTGACAGCTGAGGTAAACAGTGTTGATTTCTCTGTGGTTTCATCTTCACCTGATATCATTTCTGTTGGAAGTGTGGAAATCCCCATTATAGGAATCGGCATGAGACTCCTCACCAAGATGGGGTACAAAGGAGGAGGAATTGGCGTTCATGGCCAAGGCATCCCTCAACCATTGGAGGCTTTGAAGTGACCTCGATATGCATGTTTGGGTCACACTAAAGGAGGATGTTCGAAGGACATCAACGACAAACAAACATTGTTGAACGCACCAGGGAGGAGGACTGATGGGAAAACTTTACCATCATTCCATGGTAGTGTGTGTTGCAGTGAAAGAGCTGAGGCAAGCTCTCATCACCATGATTGCACTAGAGACCACCAGAGAAGGTATAATAAGTCTCATTATTCCAGAGTGCATTTTTATTATAAGAATGTTGATAACTATGGTAGTAAATCATGGCATCGAAAAATGTGTCATTTTTGTGGTTTACATAACCATGTGTTTTCAAAGTGTTGGAAAAGGATGGCACCACAAAGGAGGGTGAGGCATGGAAAGCCTTCTCCACAACAGGGAAAGAAATCGGTTAATCAGGTTTGGAGGAAAAAGACCTTTTGCACCAATTGCGACCGAAGTGTCCATCAAAGAACCACGTGTTGGAGACTCCATCTAGAGCAACACCTTAAAGACAAAGTGCCCATGCATGAAACAGTCGAAAGAGTTGATCGACAAGCGAATTCTCCACAAGGGAATGGCCCATTCACTTTGCTAAAGAGGGGTTTTTCTAGATATGTTAGCTTGTCATGGCCGTGTTTGTAAATCATATGTTACATTTTTTAACTGTAAAAGTGATGATGTTTTTTTCCATCACTTGCTTAAGCAAAAATGATATTTTTGTTAATGTAAAAGTGTGATGTGTTTGCCATCACTTCGAAATGCAACGATGATGTTGTTGGTCTTGTAATGATAATTGGGGTGTGATTTCCATTTTGATGTAAGCTTGACCATCGAGTATATGTTATAAATTTGTGGCAAGTATGGGAATATTTGGGTCATAGTTGGTCATAATTTGATCATGTAATTTGCAGGGGATTGTACTATAGGTTTGCAGAAGATGCAGGTGTCAGTTCATTGCTTAAGGCTGCAAAGAAAAAAGGTGAAGGAGATGGAAGGGTGACCTCTTTCAGGACACTTATGGTGTAGACATAGTACACAACAGTTGCAAGTGTTGGCATTTTCATTCCGATTCCGAAGGACAGAAGGAGTCTTCAAGGAATGTGCCTTTTCAGACATTTGCGTTGCAACAGTTGCAGGGGTTGGCACCGTGTTCCGATTCCGAAGTACGTTAGGTGAAGGAGTCATGTGGGAATGTGTCTTTCAAAGAAATTTTCATGTAGTTGATGATGAATAGAATCTAATGCTTTTGAAGGAACAAAAGCTCCTCAGTGGGGAGGATTGATCTAGGTGGATCTTCAGACACTATTGACTTGGAAAAATGCTCGAAATTAAAACTAATAGGAAGGTGGAGAACTTAGCTTCATATTGAAGAGCTCGTCGCCTTGATTGCAATGGTGCAAACGACGCGTCAATCCGAGCTCGTATGAGGAAGTTAGAGCTGTTTTAAGTTTTGTTAAAGCAACGGAAGTGGGGCCCACAACATGCCACATGGCATCCCAGTGAGCACGTGGGATGCACATAGAAGCCTACTGGCCCTGACACATGGCGCTCCCCCATCTGTCGTCAACCTACACAAAAAAATCATGATTATTAAACCAACAAAATCATTTTTAAAATAATTATTTTAATAACTATATAACATTTAAATTTTAAAATAGTTATTTTAAATAAGTATACAACACTATCATTATAAAACAAATAAAAATAAAAATAATATGGTTGTGTTATCAAAACAAACGATATAAATGAAAAGCGTTGAGTATTAAAAGGATATGGTTATAACATATAAAAGGGCATATGGTTATTAAAGTCAAACCTTGACAAATCAACGAAAATGTTTGGAGGAGGTGGTTAGATTGTTATGGTAAAGTGGTTATATATATGGTAAATGACAACCATATAAAATACTAAACAATCACCATTATATATATATCAAACGTTTGTTAAACATTATATGCCACCTATGTAACTAATGTCGGCGGGGTTCGTTGGGTGGGCTGCCCAAGGTGGGCTCGACCCCATTTAGAAATTCATTTTATTGGGTTTCAAAGCCAACGTTAAAATTTGGAGGGGGCGGGGTTTGACCACCCAACCTCCCTCCAACAAATTTCTAAAAATTACCACTGCACCCAACAAGCCTTGTTGGGAATTTCGCCAACTTTTTTAATTTAAACCTAGTTCTTCTCCAGTGCGCCCAAGCCAAGGCAGTAGAAGTGCGGGCATGAATTTCGAGGCAGAGGCTAGACTAGTGCAGATGCAGGCACACAGTTTGAGACAGATTCCTATTTGGTGCTAAGGGAATATTTTAATCTCAAGGACGTAAAATTTTTAGAATGTATTAAACTTCATATGCATTTTAACCAAAATTTCACAAGGAATGCGATGGTGTGCCTAGATTTTCCTTTTGAGCAGTGGTTTTGCAGATTCCCTATGGAGGGGAATCTTCAGTAATCTTGAGGAAATCTTTCAGATTCCTTGGAGGTCGAAATTCACCGGTGTCAGAATGAGGTCAAATTTATATTCATTCTTCTTGAAATTTCGAAAGGATCTAAATGGTGAGATTAGATTCATATTTGAGTTGCATATTTCCATATTCCTTGTGGAGCAACATCTTTGAGGAATCTAGGGGGAATCTAAAATATTCCCTAAGGCCCAGATTTTCACTTTGTCAGAATTCATAAATTTGACAGTCAATTTTGCACTATTTGATGACACGAATCTGATAGTGTATTCAAATTTTCTATCTGAGATTTATACTTTTCGGCAACTTTTCAAAGTGGAGTGCAGGTGTCAGCTTTCAGTGAGTGAGAGGTCGATTTCACACCTTTCGATGCCACAATATTGATGGTGATTTTAGATCTAGCAGCAGATCATCCCATTATTCAGTCATATTCAGTGTGAGGTATATGATGCGTTGATTTCATGTACTTCTTTTACCTCTTTGCTACGAGATGAATTGTTCTATACAAATCCTTGTTGATGTTTGATGTGGGAACTTGTTTTGTTCTTGATGGTGAGATGTAGTTTCTATCATGGATTTGTATTATGTCAGAGATCCCTTTGTTGCCATGTTGGCGGGATAATCATTTTCATATGTATGTTTGATTGAGATCCCTTGTTGCCATGCTGGCGGGATGCTCATAGTCATTTTGTGTGAGTTATTGTCATACAAATAGGAGTCCTTGTTATGGATGAGAGTTCCTATAGTGGAACATCTCGTGGAGAGGTCAACCCACTCATGCGTGAGGGAATTTTCCTTGTAGGACAGAGAAAACACCATCCATGTACATATTCGCTCATTACATCACTTAATGCAGCGACCTACACCATCTTGACATCAAGGCCCGGAGACGTACTCCATCCTGGATGAACTCCATTATCAATGTCTTATGTTGCTAATGCTTGTTAGGTTCCTCTTCTTCACAGCATGCAGATGTTCATTTATGTTCATTAATTCTTTGATTAAATGAAATTATAGCACATCATTTGAAGTAAAAGGTCTTAGTTGAAAGGGTAGTGAAATTTACGCAGATCAGCAGGACACCCCCGACGGACCCGCCACCCTGATAGCTCCACCATACCACGAAACATTCCAAAACAATGGAAATGGATTGGGTCAGTGTAGAGGGTAACGAACCTCGCCCACCCACACAAATAATGACACATGTTTATAGTGGAGCCGATAGGAATTAAACCCACCCAACCCACGTGGGTCAACCCATAAATGTATTAAAACAACGTGTAGAAAACCATATTAATACAATGTGCTAACCATTAAAAAAAAATTCAACCATATGTTATAAACGCTCCCAAACAAATATGCATATGTGGTCATGTTAAAACATTCCAACTGTAATGTAAAATGGTATGCCAAGTGCGGGGTTCGACAGGGTTGGAACCCTCGACCTCCTGCCTTGTCGCCTCCGCCCATAACCGCTGAGCCATGAGGCTCGAATTTGATATCTCTCCCAAAAAAACATATTTAAAACCTCATTTTTCACAGTGATAGGGCAGATCAAGTACATGCAGCTGCGAAGTTTAAGGCAGGTTTATTTTTTTATTGCAGGTGGAACCCTAAGCCATTTAGGGAGGCCATAGAACCATTATTTGAGCCACATTTTTAGAGGGGCCAAAATTGTCTAGTGTCCAAATGGGATAAATTTTATATGTATTTTACACCTCTTGATGATGGGAATATGATGACGATGTTAGTTTTTGCAATAGAGGTCTCGATGTTTCGACCATTTTCTAGATTGGAATGACGGTGTCGGATTTCAGAGTGTGGAAAATGTATTTCATGACATTCGACGCTACAACTTTGATGGTGCATTCAAATCCAACAGCTAAGCATTATATTCATCAGTCAACTTCAGAGTTGAGGTATATGAAGTGTTTTTTCCATGTAATTCATTGATTATTGTTGTGAGATGTTTTATATAATGTCGATTCCTGCTTGATGTAGGATGCATAATCTTGATGTTTATGTCATGTGATATGTATTCATCATGGATGATCATTTATGTTCTGAGATCCCTTTATTGCCTTGATGACGGGATACTATTTGTCACCATGTGTGAGGTTGTCATGGTGATAGGAGGTTTGTTATGAGTGTGAGTTCCTTGTAGCAGAACGTCTCGTGGAGAGACTTTGCCACTCTTGTTGAGGGCACATATACTTGTATCATAAGTAAACAACGTACATGTACTCATCACCATTTCCAGCACCAAATGAAGCGACCAATACCATCGAGACACCGAGGCCTAGAGATGTAGTCCACACTAGACGAACTCCATAATTAAAGGTCTTGCGTTTTGTTGTATGATTGTTGACATGTTTTCCACTTAATTATATATGCATGTGTGTCCATTAATGATTTGATAAAATGAAATTATAATACATCACAAAAGTAAAATATCATGGGTAAATCGAGTAACTGATGGACTCGGATCAAGTGGTATCAGAGCGGTCTTCTCGTTCATGTGAATTGCGAGTGTGAACAACGATTGAACGTGCAACAATGGAGGATGGAAAAGACATGTACGAGGCCATGTTGAGGATGTCCAAAATGGTGGACCTGATGAATGAAGCTCATGAAAAGGGAGAAAGAAGAAGCAAAAAGTGATGCTTCATCCACATCTTCCAGTAAATATTCATCTCCTTCATTGTATTCTCTTCATTCGAATGAGGAGATCAACTATAGCCTTCAAGAAGATAATGTTGAATTAAAAGTGATTTTATGAGAGGAGAAAGAGGATAAGAAGAGAGTGTAGCTTCAATTGCAAGTCACAGAGGCAGACTTGGAAGAATTGAAGCGCAACAACCAGAGCCTTCAAGCAAAGGATGATGAATTAATGAGGCTTCTAAAAGAAGAGAAAGAAAAGAAGTAGAGACTGCAGCTTCAGCTACGAGCCGTAGAAGAGGCCTTAATGGAGTTGAAGTGCAACAAAGGCTTGAAGAAGCCATCATCACCTATTTTTGCATCGACATCTGAGGTAAACAATGTTGATGTTTCTTAAGTTTCATCTTCACATGCTATCATTTCTGTGGGAAATGTGGAGATACCCATTACAGGAACTGGCATGTGACTCCTCACCAAGATTGGATATAAGGGAGGAGGACTTGGCGTTAATGGCCAAGGCATGATTCAAATATTTTAGGTCATGCATAGACCTTGATTAGCAGGTTTGGGGTACACTGAAGGACAATGCTCAAAGGTGTCATAAGCTCCCAGTGCATGGTTGAAACCATTGGGGAAAGAGAATGATGGGAACACTTCACCATCATCCTATGACAATGCGCATTGCAGTGAAAGAGCTGAGGCAAGATCTTGTCACCATGATCGCACTAGAGACAACCTAGAAAGCTATAACAAGTCTCGATATTCTAGTGTTCATTTTGATTGCAAGAATGTCGCTAACAATGATCATAGATCATGGCATCAGAAAAATGTAGTTTTTGTGGATTACATAACCATGTATTTTCTAAGTGTTGGAAAGGAATGGTAGCAAAAAGGAGGATGAGGCGTGAAAAGCCTTCTCCATCGTAGGAAAAGAAGAAGGTAAAGCAGATTTGGAGGAAGAAGACTTATTGTAGTCAATGCGACATAAGTGTCCATCAAAGATCCACGTGTTGGAGGCTCCATCCAGAGCAACACCTTAAGGACAAAGCACCCGTGCATGAACCAGTTGAAACAATTGTTCGAAAAGAAAATGTGCCATAGAGAGATGGCCCATTCACTTTGATAAGTGAGAGATGGTTTTTCTAGGTTTGGTAGCATGGTTGACCTTAATTTGTAAATCATATGTTGCAATTTAAAATGTAAAAGTGATGATGTGTTTTCCATCATTTATGAAGCAAAAATGATATTTTGGCCTTATATTGATAGCTAGGGTATTGATTCCATTTAATGTAAAATTGACCATCGAGTATGGTTATAAACTCGTGGAAAGTGTATGGGATGCTTGGGTCATAGATTGGTTGCTTAGTTAAGCATGAAATTTACAAAATATTGTACTACATGTTTGCAGAAGATGCAGGTGTTGGCTCATCGTTTATGGCTCCGAAGGACAAAGGTGAAGGAGAATGAAGGGTGGCCTTTCAGGACACTTGTGGTGCAGATAAGGTACAAAGAAGTTGTAGATTATGTTCATGATTTTGGTGGAACAAAAGCTCCTTAGTGGGGAGGATTGATCCAGGTGGCTCAAGTCACCCTTAGGAGACCAAGAGGGCCGATGATAGGTCAAAATTCAAGGTGGTTGGATTTCTCTCGAACTAGGTGCAGATTGAATTACTCATTTCCTTGATTCCAACGCTGTGAACGAATCTCCAATCCAAGCTCGTACGGAGAAGTTAGAGCAAGTCAAAGTTTTGGTCAAAGTTGGGCAATAGGCCAGGTTTAAGTGTCCCACAAATTCACCGTCAACCTGCAGGGAATCCAACTCCCGAAAATGGGTGAAATTGTGGCCTCGTTAATTTTCCCAATGACCCTTATTTTCGTTAAGTTTAAAAATGACCAATTTTGTTATAATAAAAAAATAATAATAAAAAAAAGGGGTGGCGGGCCATGACCCCCACCACCCCCACAGATCCGCATTACAAACATAACAATTATGGGGCGACAAGCCCTGATCCCCGCCGCACCCTCCGCCCATGACACCACCACATAAATATATACAAAGTTTGAATTAGGGGCGAGCCACCCCTGGCGGACCCGCCACCTTGATAGCTCCACCATACCACAGAATGTTACAAAACAATGAAAATGGGTTGGGTCGGAGCTGAGGGTAACATACCCCGCCCACCCACAAAAATTATGACACATTTTTAGAGTGGAGCTGGCACGAATTAAACTTGCGCGACCCACGTGGGCTGACCCCCAATGGGCAGCCCCATAAATGTATTAAAATAACGCGCAAACAACCATATTAATACAATGTGCTAGCCATTACAAACAACATTCAACCATATGTTATAAATGCGCCCAACAAAATATACATATGCAGTTATGTTAAAACATTCCAACCGTAATGTAAAATGATATGCCAAGTGCGGGGATTGACGAGGTTGGAACCCCTGACCTCTTGAATTGTTGCCTCCGCTCATAACCATTGAGCCACGGGGCTAGACTTCGATAGCTTTTCCCAAAAAACATATATAAAACCTCATTTTGCACAGCGTGCAGGTAGAATAGGTATAGGTGGGTGCGGAGTTCAAGGCAAGCTTTTTTTTTATTGCAGGTGGAATCCTGAGCCATTCAAGGAGGCAGTGGAACCATGATCTAGGCCACATTTTTAAAGGGGCCAGAATTGTCCGGTGTCCAAATTAGACAAATTTTATATGGATTTTACACCTCTCGGCAACAGGAATCTGATGACGATGTTAGTTTCTGCAATAGAGGTCTCGATTTTTCGTCCATTTTCTATATTGGAATGATGGTGTTAGATTTCAGAGTGTGGACAGTCGATTTCATGACATTCGATGCCACGAATTCGATGGTGCATTCACATACATAAGATGAAAATTATATTCATACGTCCACTTCGAAGTTGAGGTATATGAAGTGTTGTTTCCATGTACTTCATTGATTATTGTTGTGAGACGTTTTATGTTGTGTCGATTCTTGCTTGATGTATGATACAAAATCTTGATTTTTATGTCATCTTATATGTAGTCATCATGGATGGTCATTTATGTTTTGAGATCCATTTGTTGCCTTGATGGTGGGATACTCTTTGTCACCATGTGTGAGGTTGTCATGCTGATAGGAGGTTTGCTATTAGTGCGAGTTCCTTGTAGAGGAATGTTTTGTAGAGAGACTTTGCCACTCATGTTGAGGGCACATTTCCTTGTATGAAAAGTAAAAAATGTCCATGTACATCATCACCATTTCCAGCACCAAATGAAGTAGCCAACACCATCGAGACACCGAGGCCCGGAGACGTAGTCCAAACCGGACGAACTCCATTATTAAATGTCTTGCATTTTGTTGTGTGACTATTGACATGTTTTCCTCTTAATTATATCTACATCTGTGTCCATTAATTCTTTGATAAAATTCAATTCTAATACATCACATAAGTAAAAGATCACGGGTAAATACGATAACTAATGGATCCAGATCAAGTGGTATCAGGGCAGTCTTCTCATTGATGTGAATTGCGAGCGTGAACAATGATTGAACATGCAATAATGGAGGATGGAAAAGACATGTACGAGGCCATGCTAAGGATTTCTGAAATGGTGGACCTAATGTATGAAGCTCATGAAATATGGGAGAAAGAAGAAGCAGAAATCAATGCTTCATCCACATCTTCAAATAAATATTCATCTCTTTCATTGTCTTCTCTTCATTAGAATGAGGAGATCAACTATAGCCTTCAAGAAGATAATGTTGACTTAAAAGTGCTTTTACGAGAGGAGAAAGAGGATAAGAAGAGAGTGTAGCTTCAGTTGCAAGCCATAGAGGTAGCCTTGGAAGAACTGGAGCACAATGACCAGAGTCTTCAGGAAAAGGATGTTGAATTAAGGAGGTTTCTACAAGAACAGAAAGAAGAGAAGTAGAGACTGTAGCTTCAGCTACGAGCCGCGGAAGAGGCCTTGAGGGAGTTGAAGTGCAACAAAGGCTTGAAGAAGCCATCATCACCTGTTTCTGCATCGACATCTGAGCTAAACAATGTTGATGTTTCTTCAGTTTCATCTTCACATGCTATCATTTCTGTGGGAAATGTGGAGATTACCCATTACAGGAACTGGCATGTGAGTCCTCACCAAGATGGAATATAAGGGAGGAGGACTTGGAATTAATGGCAAAGGCATGATTCAATCATTGGAGGTCATCCATAGACCTCGATTAGCAGGTTTGGGGTACAGTGAAGGACAATGCTCGAAGGTGTCAAAAGCTCCCAATGCATGGTTGAAACCATCGGGGAAAGAGAATGATGGGAACACTTCACCATAATCCTATAACAACGCACATTGCAGTGAAAGAGCTGAGGCAAGCTCTCATCACCATGATCACACTAGAGATGACCGAGAAAGGTATAACAAGTCTTGATATTCTAGTGTTCATTTTGATTGCAAGCATGTCGCTAACAATGAACATAGATCATGGAATAAGAAAAAATGTAGTTTTTTTGGATTACATAACCATGTCTTTTCTAAGTTTTGGAAAGGAATGATAGCAAAAAGGAGGGTGAGGCGTGAAAGGACTTCTCCATCGCAGAAAAATAAAAATGTAAAGTAGGTTTTGAGGAAGAAGACTCATTGCAGTCATTGCAACATAAGTGGCCATCAAAGAGCCACGTGTTGGAGGCTCCATTCAGAGCAACGCCTTAAGGACAAAGCACTAGGGCATGAACCAGCTGAAACAATTGTTTGACAAGAAAATGCAGCATAGAGAGATGACCCATTCACTTTGATAAGTGAGAGATGGTTTTTATAGGTTTGGCAGCATGGTTGGCCTTACTTGTAAATCATATGTTGCAATTTAAAATGTAAAAGTGATGATGTGTTTTCCATCACTTATGAAGCAACAATGATATTTTGGCCTTGTATCGATAGCTAGGGTATTGATTCCATTTAATGTAAAATTGACCACCGACTATGGTTATAAACTCATGGCAAGTGTATGGGATGCTTGGGTCATAGATTGGTCGCTTAGTTAAGCATGTAATTTGCAAAATATTTTACTAAAATTTTGTCGAAGATGAAGGTGTCGGATCGTCGCTTATGGCTCCATAGGAAAAAGGTGAAGGAGAATGATGGGTGACCTTTCAGGACACTTGCAACACAAACAGGGTATAAAGTAGCTACAAATTATGTTCGTGCTTTTGGTGGAAAAATAGCTCCTCGGTGGGGAGGATTGATCCAGTTGGCTCTAGACAGCCTCAGGAGACCAAGAGGGATGATGATAGGTAAAAATTCAAGGTGGTCGGATTGCTCTCGAACCAGGTGCAGATTGAATTAATCATCTTTATGATTCCAATGGTGCAAATGGATCTCCAATCTGAGCTCGTATGGAGAAGTTAGAGCGAGTCAAATTTTTGGTCAAAGTTAGGCAATAAGCCAGGTTTAAGTGTGCCAAAAATTCACCGTCAATTGGCAGGGAACCCAACTCCCGAAAATGAGTGAAATTGTGGCCTCGTTAATTTTACCAATGACCCTTATTTTCATTAAGTTTAGAAACGACCAATTTTGTTATAATAACAAAAAAAATAATAGAAAAAAAGGGTGGCGAGCCATGGCCCCCGCCACCCCCACACATCTGCATTGAAAACATAACAATTATGGGGCGATGTGCCATGACACTCACCGCACCCTCCACCCACGACACCACCATATAAATATATACATATTCTGAATTAGGGGCGGGCCTACCCCGACGGACCCACCACCCTGATAGCTCCACCATACCACGGAACATTATAAAACAATGGAAATGTGTTGGGTCGAGGCCGTGGGTTGCGGACCCTGCCCACCCACACAAATCGCGACACATGTTTAGAGTGGAGCCAACCGGAATTGAACCTGCCTGACCCATGTGAGCCTACCCCCAATGGGCCGCCCCATAAATGTATTAAAACAATGCACCAACAACCATATTAATACAATGTGCCAACTATTATAGACAACATTCAACCATATGTTATATCCGCACCCAAAAAAATATACATATGTGGTTATATTAAAATATTCCAACCGTAATGTAAAACTGTATGCCAAGTGTGGGGGTCGACGGGGTTGGAACCCCTGACCTCTTGGCTTGTCGCCTCCCCCCATAACCGTTGAGCCACAGGGCTCGAAATTTGATAGCTCCGCCAAAAGAACATATAAAAAAACTCATTTTTCATAGTGCGCAGGTAGACCAGGTATAGGTGGGTGCAAATTTTGAGGCAGAATTATTTTTTTATTGCAGGTGGAACCCTGAGCCATTCAGGGAGGCAGTGGAACCATGATCTAAGCCACATTTTCAGAGGGGCCAGAATTGTTCGGTGTCCAAATTGGACAAAATTTATATGGATTTTACACCCCTTGGCAATGGAATCTGATGACGATGTCAGTTTTGGAAATAAAGGTCTCGATTTTTCGGCCATTTTCCATATTGGAATGACGGTGTCAGATTTCAAAGTGTGGACAGTCGATTTCATGCCATTTGACGCCACGACTTCGATGGTGCGTTCTGTTGGCTCCCTGTAATCAGCAAGATTGGCAAGGTCTGACAGCAGGGAGAAAAATCATTTCAACCACTTTGGGATTCTAGGATCTAGCCCTCCTGAAACCAGAGAGGGATCTCTCTAATAAGTGCAAAGATGGATTTTTCTTTGAAGTTTGGGTAATGATATTAGGCTAGTTATGAAGGCCAAGGGTTTTGTTTTGTTTTGGATGGTTGAGCATGATTATTATTTGAGTGTAAAGTCCTAACTAGAAAGAGTTCCAAAGGTGAGAAGTTGAAAGAAAATAGAACAAGCTTTGCCCAAATAGATGGAAAATTGCAGGTTTTAGTTCATTGGGCTATGGAGTCATAATAGGGTTTAATTGAAACAACAAGAGGCAAGAGTGGTCCATGGGGAAAGTCATCTATGTCTAAGGATCTCCTTAAAGTTTGATTCATGGAATTAAATGATACAAAAAGGAGGGGAATTAAACAAATGAAGAACAAAGAGAAGCCCAAGATCTGGTAAGTACTTTCAAACTAGCTAGCCTTTGACAAACACTTAAGAATAACATAAAAGCAATCTGGAATCTGGTAATTACTTTGAAACTAGCGAGCCTTTGATATACTTTCTATAGAAAACATATAAACACAGAGGGAAAACAAATGATAACAAAGAATGGTCTAAGATCTGGTAAGTACTTTGAAACTAGCCAGCTTTCAATACATTCCAAGGGAAACTTTCAGATAGTCTTTGGGGATAAAACTAGGACCAGGGCTCACCATATCTTCCTTAGTTCATCTCTACTTAACATAAAATGAAAATAACTTTCAAGAATAACAATTAGCTAAGACAGGAGGACGAGGGAACGCCAGCATTCCTACTGCTTGAACTAAATTAAATCATTCCCAAATAACACAATTAAGAAGAAAACATTTAGACAAAGCTTATCAGTCAGAGAAGGGTACTGATATATAGTAAATCCTAACTCTATGCTTGTTGTTCTTTATCAGAGAAGATGAACAAAGTGGAAACAGAAATAAAATAACAATTTACAATAAGAAAAACATCACCGTACACATAGACCAGGATCCCATAAATCAGCTTGTATTGATGCTTCAAACCAGTTACAACTTTAAGTCCAGTGTTTCAGGTTAGCAATCATCTTCACTTCTCAGCCTGACTATTCTATCACAAGCAGAGCTTCAAGAGCTCGTGAACACTATTTACAATTAGAATTTTCGAGCTCAAGTATATTTCAAAGTTCTGCAACCAACATTTTCTCATCTTCTACAGGAGTATTTATAGAAGGAATGAGGAGGTGGGATCTAATAAAAGATCTCCTGAGTCAATTAATACAGACTTAATGCTTCTGGGCCTTTGAGGGGCTTAATGGAGAAGAGTACAGATATTCTCATTGGATCAATTGATTTACATTAAAGATTAAGCTCGGTGGGAGCTTTTGTTAACTTTTAAGGCTCTGTTTTAGGATGTAGTAACTCTGCGGATATTTTTTGCATTAAGTTCCTTTTGGTAGAATTAACCATTTGGCTGCGTTGAGGCAAATATCTTCTTTCTGATTAATAACTTTGGCCTCTGTTTGAATACTTTGAGGCAATAGGTGGTGCTGTGGTAGCTGAGAGGAATCAATTAGCCTCTGATGTGGCGGTGGAGGCCTTTCTGTCTGATAAAAAATAATGATTTTCTTTTAACTGCGTTTTAATTTGGAGGATTAGGCTTTTGATAATCAATCTTAGCCGTAATCACCAAAAATTTGTCTTCAACCTTCTGTTTCTGATGTGTTTAATTCTTCGACACTGATACTTTTTTGTTTTTATTTCATTATGTATGTCTTTTTGATGTTCAGGGCCGCACAGGGCTCATATGGCATCAATGCCCATGAAGCATTGATGAAACGTGGAATTTGAACCCGTGAATAGCTTCCCATTGATGAATCAAAAGAATGGGAATCGTCATTCCTAGCCCTTGGCTTTTCTTTCAATATAATGGAAAACCATTAATCCCTGCAAAATACAAACAATGTTTATAAAATCCCGTGTTTATTGGGTTTTACTGCTTCAGAGGGTGTATGGAGGAGCGTGGCCGTTGGATGGCATCATCTAAAGGTAGGGATTCCTTAGAGGAGGTCAAAAGGAGAGTAGAGGGAGAAAATAAGTCAGATCCGTTGATTGCGCAGAGCTCGACGGTCAGGATGAATTGAGAGGAAAATTATGAGAATGACCACTTTATAAAGAAACGGGATAAAATGTAGAGAAAAGGTTTAAAACCTTCGCTTTGGAGGAAATACGATTAAAATTGAAGTTGGGGGGTTCGGGATGAATAAGAGATGTCAGATGGGATCGGCGCATAAATATCGACGGTGGAGATTTTGCGTTGAAAACATTCGGGGAGGGGCGGGGGAAGAAACTTGAGAAGCGCTGATGCGATTAATTGTGGATCGTCAATCTGCAGATCAGATCGATGGCAGAGAACTCATCGAAGGTTGACCAATCGGGGGTGGTGTTATTGTTAATGTGCTAAAAAACAATTTGTGATGCGATTGTGCACAGGTTGTTGATCGGTTTAAGATCAACGACATATATTCAATCGGGGACCCAAAAGGGGCGGAGGAATGGCTTTTATCGGGAGCGATGCGGGTCTTCGGATTGGAGATGTGGTAGATAGATCCGACGAATAATAATCAATCGAGGATCGGCAATCGGGGGGAGATATATACAATATGAAAAGTGCCCTTTGAACTTTTCCGATGCGATAGTGCCCGTTGGTTTTAGCGATAGGTTCCAGCCCCGGGATTCATGCAGGAAAAATGGGCTGGGGGCTAAGGCCAAAGGGGCTTAGGCCTGTGAGACAAAAAGGCTTATTTTTTATGAATTTTTCAAATTTTTTTGATGGATTTGGGGGTTTCGGAAAAGTTCAAAAGTGAGTCTTAAACTTTGTAAAGTGGATTTTGTGAAGGGGAAAGAGGAATACAATTAAAAATAGAAGAATTTTACGGGAAAAAGAGGGAATAAAATGAATGTTAGTTCTGGAGTGGAGGGAGGGAAAAAATGGATTTTGCAGCAGTCTCTTCTTCATGAAAACAATAGAATTTCAGACTTTCAAAGGGAAACAACAGTGAAGATTTGAACAAAGGAGATGACGTCTTCAAGAGTCTTCAAGAGGTAACACTTTTTAACAATAAAATTTGTTGTTTGAAGGCTCCAAAAATGTTTTAGCCACCATTTGATATGAAAAAGTTTATTGGTGGCTAACAGTGGCTCCACATGGGGATGGTGCCTTCTTGAAGGCATCAAGAACTTAAGACTTGCATTCTCCGGGAGGCTGATCAATGGCTCATCCTTTGGGCTGCCTTTCTTTACTCGGGTGATCTTCTTTGCTCTAAAAAATTTAGCAGCCATGGAAAACAATGGATCTTCATCAACATAAGCTTTCTACATACCCAATCCAACTGATCTAACATTTTTTCTTCTTAAGAGTACACTTGGATTGGAAAACTCTTTTCACAACATTTTATTCTTTTGAAAGCATAAAATCTAATCTATTTCTACTCCTTATTTCTCCATGAACTCAGATTAAATAGTTGAGTCCATATGTTTTTCTACCTAATCTACCAATCTGTTAGGATTAAACAGTCTAACAGATTTTTATTCTCTAAATTCTACAACAACAATTCAAAAGCATACAAGTTAGGATTAAACAGTCTAACTTGATGCTGATCTATGGCATATAAAACAAGCTGAACATAGATATTATTTCGTAGAAAATTTAAAACAAAATGGAAGGCTTAAGATCTAAAAGTTCAAAGCACTTCCTTCATCTTTTTTTAGCTCTATTTTTACTTTTGTTTGAGCTGTTCTTTCCTTGATCTCTGGTTCGGATTTTGAGCTGATTAGAACCAGTTTACCACTGTTTTGACTCAGAAATTAAAAATAGATATGAGTCATTCTTCTTTTGAAAACTTAGGTTCAGATTTTGAGCATGTTTGAACCTTTAATTTCTAGCCTAATCTACCTACTAATAAGCCAAGATTAAGCTGTTTGGCAAATCGAATTCACTAATCCTATCAACAGTAAATTTAAAACTAATTAGTCAAGATTTGGTTGTTTGACTAACTAGAAGTGTGTTCTCCAAGAGTGGCATTTAAGCTTGCACACTTTCAGATTTTTTTCTCTTTTTTTGGTATGGGGCTGTACCTTTATTGTTTTTTGGAATTTGCCATCTTTTTTTTTCTTTCATTGTTTTTGTATTTTTGATTTTTTCTAACTTTGAATGAAATGGTGGATGAAATATTTATAATGAGAAAAAGATAAAAAGGCTTTTCAGAACATGACATGGATCAGGAGAAGTAATGCTTAACCATCGTGCCATTGACAGGACCCCCAAACAACTCTGCTCCATTAAAATCTTGTAAGAAAAAGGCATTATTACCAGCAGCTGAATGAATGAGGTAAGGGCCAAGCCACAGGTTTTCAAATTTTCCATGCTTGCCCTTGTCTTCCCTCCTTGAATCCCACTTTAAAAATTTGTCCCCAGTATTGAAATTGCTGGCCTTTGTTCTTCTGTCAAAAAGCTTTTTAATGCTGTCCTGCTTCTGCAATGCTTTGTTATAAACCTCCTCTTTGGTTTGCTGGAGGTGAATAGTCTAATTTATCCTTCTGACCATGTCATTATATTCAGACTGAACCTCTTGAATTAACTTCATAACTGGCACACCAAGGCTGGTTGGAAAAATTGCATCAGTGCCATACACAAGCTGGTAGGGTGACATACCAATAGATTTCTTCAAAGTCAATCTGTCAGCCCAAAGTGCATGCACCAATTTTGTGTGCCAAGACTTTTTTTTGTCCTCCAAAAAATTCTTGATTATATTCACCAAACTCTTGTTTGAGGATTCTGCAAGTCCATTTCCTTTAGGGTAATAGGCCCTGGAATGACACAATGTTATATGATACTTGTGACAGAACACAACCATCTTCTTTGATCCAAATGCTACTGCATTATCAGTGATGATCTTGGTAGGACAACAAAATCTAGAGAGAATATTATTCTCCATGAATTTTATAATAACATAATCATTGGCCTGTCTACAAGGAATGGCTTCTATCCATTTAGTGAAGTAGTCTGTGGTAGTGAGAATCCATCTATGCTGAGCTGAAGATGATGGATGGATTTCACCTATGAAGTCATGTCCCCACTATTGAAAAGGGGCTTCAACAGTGATTGGATGCAGAGGCGCAGGTAGCAGCTTCCTTTTGCCTTCAAAAAGTTGACATTTATGACAGGCAATTATCATCTTATGTACATCAAGAAAAAGAGTAGGCCAATAGTAACCAACCCTTAGAATTTTGTTGGCTTTTGTCTTCCAATACAAATGGCCTCCACACTCCCCTTCACGGAACTCATGCTTAACCTTCTCTGCATCATACTCAGGCAAACATTTAAGCAATATACCACTTGCATTTTTCCAATAAAGGCATCTATCTATAATGCAATAGTTTACAGCTTCAAATTTCAAAAACCTTGCCTTTGTTTTTGTCAAACCAGGAGGTGTATTCAAATTAAGAAAAACATAAAGAATATCAGCATACCAAGAGGAATTCATAAAATGGTCTTCAACAATGGGAGTTGAGATTTCCTCTTGTTCATCTAAAGCATTAATCATATTAATATCAAGAACTTCAAAATTTGATTAAGCCAATCTAGCTAGACCTTGGCCTTTGATGAGTTTAGTGGGCTTTATCTCTAAATCATATTCAAGAATAACCGCAATCCACTTACCTCTCTTACCATCTAGGTCCTGTGTTAGAATATCTTTGACAACTGAATTTGGGACAAAGGCAATGATGTGTGAGTGCAAGATGTATACTCTGAAGTCTTTCAAAGCTTTAACCAAAGTAAAAGCTTGCTTCTCCATAATGTTATACTTCGGAGGGGCATCCCTCAAAGCCTTGCTAAAGAATGCAATAGGCTGCTCTTGTCCTTGTGGATTTTTCTGTAGAAGGACAAAAGCTATTGTATGTTCTGATGCAAATGAAAAAATATAAAAATCTTTTGAAAAATCAAGACTTATTAGAACCGATGTTTTGGTTAACAATTGTTTCACCAGCTCAAAGGACTTCTTTGCTTCCAAGGTCCATTTTACCCCTGCTCCTTATTCAACATGTTTGTTATATTCCTAAGGAGCTCAACCAAGTTGGGGATGAACCTTCTCAAAAAGTTAATATTTCCAATGAAATATTGCAACTCCTTAATGTTTCGAGGATGAGAAATCTGCAATATGGCCTCAATCCTCTTTGGATCTATCTTAATACCCTCTTCTGAAATAATGTGCCCAAGAAGTTTACCTTCTTGGAGACCAAAAAGTGTTTTCTTAGGGTTCAAATATATCCCAAACTTTCTGCATCTCCCGAAGACTGTTCTTAAATGTTCTAAGTGCTCTTCATCTGTCTTTGAAAAAACAGTAACATCACCAAGGTATATAATGATGAAGTAGCCCAGTTCCTCGGAGAATTCTATGTCCATGGCTCTTTGGAAAGTTGCACCAGCATTTATTAGGCCAAAGGGAATTTTCACATACATGAAAGTGCCCCATGGTGTAGTAAAGGTTGTCTTTAATTGATCATCAGGGTGACCTAAGATCTGATTATACCCTGAGTAGCCATCAAGCAAAGAAATTCTTCTAGATCCCACCACCCTCTGTAGAATATGATCCATCTTAGGTAAAGGGTAGTTGTCTTTCAATGAATATCTAATAGGGACAATAATACTAGCTTCATACATTTTCTTTATTTCCTTCTCAACCAAAGGCAGCTGAACAGGGTTTATTCTGCGCAGCTTCTGCTTGAATGGTTTTTGGTTTTCCTTGAGAGGGATTTTGTGCTGTATTATTTTTGTGTCATAGGCTTTAAGATCTTTGTAACTCCACGCAAAAACATCAGAAAAATCCTTAAACATCTCTATGTATTTTAGTTTAATGTGAGCTGGTAAGGTCTTAGACAGTTTAATCATCATTGGTTTAAGTTCACTTCCTATATTGCACTCTTCCACTTCAGTCTCTACAGGTTCCAGTTTTGGCTTCTTGGCCACATCGTCAAAGTCGAACAACTCTTCTAAAGGGGCCAGACCCTTTGGCAAACTCTGATCTTTGGACTGCAGGGTTTCTAACTCCTCTGTTCCTGACTCTGCAGTCAATTCTGTTTTGTTTTCAAGTTTGCCAGACAAAATATTAAAATCAATAGGCTCAGGAGACGGTTCTTCTTGACCAAGAAAATTTTCTTCACTGCACTCTATATCATAATTTGAATGCGAACTATTTAGTTCGAATTTATTTCTGAATTCCATGAAGTCTTCTATTTGTTTGTCTCCGTCAAACACCTGCCAGTATTTTTCGTTATCAGGAACAACTGGTCTGAATTTTATCTGGGTTGTGCAGTCATTGGTTTCATATGGCGTTAAAAATGTTCTGGCTGCAAAGGCTAAGCTATGGGCCGCGATATTTCTTTTTCTTGGGAAAAAAACTATCTGGTACTCCTCAAAAGTTTTTAAAATGTCCACGACATCATTTAGGTAGGCCCCAAGTCTTGGGTGATTGGCATTGTATTCCTCCTTGACTTGCCTAATGATTAATTCAGAATCCCCGTATGATTTAATTCTTTTGGCTCCTAACTTTTTCAACAAACATAAGCCTAAAAGGAGGGATTCATATTCTGCTATGTTATTTGAACACTGGAAGTTTAATCTACAGGAAATTATTTCTGTGTGGTTGTTCTCAGTGTTGCAAATCCAGACACCTGCACCAACATTAGTTCTAGTGCATGACCCGTCGAAGTTCATACTCCACAGAGGACTAGATTAGGCTTCTTGGGTACAGTCCTCTTCAACCAACGTGCTTTCGGGTTGTTGTGGAAAATCAACACTTAGTTGTATTCGTTTCAACTCCTCAGGTTTTTCGCTGTGTTGAGGGTTTCTTTCTTGACTATCAAGGTTTAACAATGAAGGACACATGACTTGAAGCTCAAGACCTGTGTTTGGTTTGCTAAAATTTAAAGGTTCAAAAAACTGCTTTGACACTTCCGTGTTGTGTTCTTCTCCCTCTCTATCGGCCATAAATTCTGTTAAAGTGAGTTGTTCACCCAAAGTTTCATCGTTAAACAAGATAAAAGAATCGAGGTCTGTATTTACAGAATACAGAGGAGAATTGTGTGGTCTGTCTTGACTTGTAACTGTGTATTTCATATGGGACTCCCTGTAAAGTCTTCTAGTCTGATTGATAAAAGGGATAGTTGCATAGGTCATGTCCATCTGCATAGTCCCTTGTAACTTAGCCCCCCAAGATCTTGATAATAAAATTCCATACTTTGGGGGAACATTAGCCAAAACAATATCCATGAGTAAGCATTTGGCTGGAATCTGTGCTAAGTTAATGCAGAGGTCCTTTATTAATCCTAAACATTTTAGTCTGCTTTAGTCAAAGGAGTATAGGTCTTTATAAGGTCTGGTGATTTCTATACCCAGGCTCTCCATCACAGTTTTAGGCATTAAATTATGAGAAGCCCCGGAATCGTGCATAGCGTTGTGAAATTTTTTGTCATGAACGTTTAAACTCATATAAAAGGGAGGAACAGGTCCCTCTTGATAATTACCTTCAATCTTTGGACCAAAAATAAGCTCTGGTTGGTCATCATTAAGATTGACTGTGTCATTATTCTCTTCAATGTTTAAAGCCTTCAAAATTTTGGTCCTATATACATTCTGGGTAGCTAACTCAGTCAAGGGAACAAAGATTTTAATTTTGGAAATTTCCTGCTCCAGGCTGAAAGGAATTTGACTCTTTGAGGTACTTTTCTTAGCCTTATTATCTACCACTCTATCTGCAACATCTGCTTGCTGATTTTTTCTATTTACATTTGACAAAATGGTTTTAATAGGAGTACTAGCTGAAGTTTTAGTACCGCTAAGATCTGCACTCTATTTTGTAACGTTTTGAGTGCCTTTCTCTCTACCTTTATCGGAATTTATAGCCACTATTTTTCCCTTTTGTTTGAAAACTTTAGGCTTGGTTGCAGTGTTGTTTTGTGAAGATTTGTCAGAGGTTTTAGTGTTGGGAGTTTGTTGACTAGTTTTACTTCTAAGGTCATATTCTCTTTGAGACTCTATGATGACATTTTCCATGTCCTGATAATAACTTTCATCATCATCTCTTTTGTCATCAAAGGGTGTGTAAAGACCTTGTTTTCTATCATAATGAATCTCAAATTCATCATTATCTACTCCCAACATGTTGATATCATCTTCCTCTATTGGTTCATCTGTTTCCTCAACCTCACTCACATAATTTTGATGAAAGGGCGGAGTGATCTGTTGATAATATTCCCTAGGTATGTTTGGAGGTTGGTTCCTTCTAAAATTCTGATTTTGGTTCTGGTTTCTGTTTTGAGGAGCATTTTGATTTTGACTTGCTTGTGCTCTCTCAAGGATGCTCATTTTCTTCATCATCTCCTCCATCATTTTTTCCATCTTTGAGCTGGAAGTAGAAGGGGTGGATTCCTCTCTGAAGGACACTCTCTTCTCATTTTTCATTCTTGATCTCTTCTCCATTAAGTTAACTTCCACAGCAAGAGCTCCTTTTTGCATATCTTCAAGATTTGCAGGATCTCTCTCTCTCAGCTGATAGGCCATTTCAGGGTCAAACCCTTCAGGAAACATGTTTAGAGTTGAGCCTTGTGGAGGCTTTAGATATGGGGAAAGTGCATTATAACACACTGTTAAATATAGTGCAGTAAGCTTGAACACTTTCCCCAGTGTTTCTATGGAGGGTCTTATAATCAGAAAGGACTTGGAGAGGATTCTTCTTCACTTTCCATTTGTTTAAGAATGTCTAATGGAAGGCTTGGAGATCATTGATACTATGGGGGGTGAAGCCTTTAAACTATTTCTTTTGAACTATTTCTTACTTCTCCCCCAAACTATGAGAAAAACTATGAGCAAATATCCTAAGCTTGACGGAAATCATCATCAATATCATTTAAATCAAAGTAGTTTGTTGTGTTCAACTTAGTGTTCCTAAATTGATAACATGAATTGTAAACCAGGGCTAGTAAACTGCTGAAGTGTGGTGCACTATATGTGCCTAGGTATTTGTTTCTCACTACGTTGTGTTTAGTGTTTTTATGATTTTTTTGGTTTTATGGTTTTTATGTTGAAAAAGAGCTAAGAAGTTTACACTAAAACAGAGTGAAACTATTCTAAACTAGGTGTGCACTAAAGGACAGAAAATGCAAAGCTTGATAAGGACTCATAGAAAAGAAACAAATCACAACATGAACTCAGTAACCCATATCATGAACTCATCCAATTCATTCATTTAGAGATATGTTGGAATAGCTTGAGAAAAGGATAAGTTTTTAGTGCAATTGAGGTTTTCCTAAGTCAAGAATCAACTTACAATGTTACAACATCTCATCCATGGTTAAAGGTTTATTGGAACATAATTGGAAAAGAACATTTGTAGCACAATAATATTTCTACTCTAAACTAACTTCTAATTCTATTCTACAACTCAATTTAGCACTACTAGGCCTAATTCAAAAGGTATAGATTTCTTTTTAGAATAGTCTTTGAGAAAAGGCTTGTTTGTGAAATTGTAAAAAGGTTGAAAAATACTCAAGGCCTTAAACTGATATTACTAGCTTCTATCCAGATGATGATGTATTAATATGAAGTTAGAACAAAAGAAGTTTTGTAGATAATGAAGACCGTGGTATCTAAATTTAACAACTAATACAATTTAAAATGCAATGGATAACAACTAAACTAGAATGCTAATATAGTGAACTAAGACTAAACTAGAGTGCTATTATCTAACTTGAAATGAATTGGAGCTGAACTAGAATGATACTAATACAGTGAACAAAGTTAAACTAGAGTACCATTATCAAGCTTGAAATATAGTGACAGAATTAAACTAGAATGACATCCACCTCCAGAGTATTGACTGAGCTAAAATGCAACTAATTCTATGAAATACTACAGCCCTGTCTTGTTCAAGATGAGTGATATTTTGGAATAGTTTGTACAAACAAGTCTGGCTGTATCATTTAGTGCAAATGGGCATAAAAAAATAACAATATGCAGGTAAACCAAAACACTACAGCTAAGTCTTATCCAGAGTTAGTGATATTTTGGAAGAGATTAATGAGAATAGGACTAGCTATAACAACTAATTACAGTTGAACACAAAAACGTAAAGTTCTAAATTGCTACAATTATGCCTCATTCCGGATTAGTGATATTTTGGAATACTTCATGAGAACAAAGCTAAACTGTAGTATCCAATGTAAGCAAAGTTCAGAAAACTATTTAAATTGAGAATGAAACAAAGCTACGGCTACTTATCTAAACCAAATGCATAACGCTTCACGAGCAGTAGGGGCCCTCTACCACCGGATCAACACGCGGATCTACTCAATATTGACTCAGCTCATGCAATAAAATGATGTCTCTTTCATTAAAGGAGAAATTCTTCAAAATAGAGTATTTACGGCCTTCCAAAATCTAGCAACAAACCAAAATCTAACCCACAGTTTCTCGGTCTCCCGAGTCATACTTATAATGAATTTACATAACTACTCTTTGAGAAAAACGGGGATAAGTGTCTCTCCCACATCTAATCAAATTAAAACTCTTATTAACAGTCTTTTGCTTAACTGCGGACATCTGTAGAGTCCATGTTTTGATAGGAAACTGCTTCTGTTCTATGTGCATAACCACTTTGATACTTTAACTCAGACTTCGTGGGGAGCAAGAGATGATGGGGAGGTGTTGTGGATTTCACCCATATGCCTTTTTCTTTGTAGTGACACCTGGAACCTACATAAACATGAGGATGGTTGAAGAACAGACCACTGGCTACGGAATGCCTGTATTCTGTAGCCGAGTCTTAGTAAAAATTACTACACCAACAAAATCATGAAAACATAGCAAGTTAGCCATTATATAAATTCTTAAAGCAATTTTAATTAATCCTACTGATCATTTAAGCCTGTAATTGATAAGGGAAAAATAAAATGAAGTGGAATGTGGTGAGTGAGAAGAACATCTTTGGGGCTCAACATACCCCCACTGCAAGGTTTTTGCATGTCCTCATGCAACTACTCCATGTACTCTGAGACCTCTACTAGGACAGCCAACCCTCTTCTTCTGCTTTGCCTGACAGTCAATGGTCTTCTGGGCTTCCTTATGACTAACTTGAATCTTAAATTTGTAATTGCCCTGATTAGCTTTTTGTTTTTCTTCTTCACTTTTTCATTGGCCTTGTACAATTTCTCCATTTGTAGAGACAAAGTTGAATTCATATCACTTTTTAGTTTCACCTGCTCCCTTAAAATGTCATTCTCATTCTTGATATGCCTATTGAGTACTTCTAACTCATACTTATCTCTTCTTAGCATATCAATTTTAGATTTTTGTGGGCTAGGAGTTTTGTCTCTAGATTCTGAAGCTCTCCTCTCTAATGACTCAATATAATTGTAAACTTGTTGCTGTGCTGGGTCAATTTCTGGAGTTTCTTCATCCTCAATGTTTATGATCCCTGTTTTTCTAACCTCTGTTTTCTTTAGTATACCCCTGAGTCTGTGGCTCCGTCTTGGTTGAGATGGCCCTTCACCTCTTTCTTTGGCATATCTTCTCTCTTTCTTAAGATGCTTCTTTATTTGAGCCAATTTCTCAGAAATCATCTCTTCACTATCCTCTTGAATTGATTTACCAGTTTTAACCTCAATAACATTGGAAAATTCCCTTCTTCTGCTTCTTCTTGTAGGTTTGCTTTCAGGTGGAGATTCTTTGGGTTCCTCAAAATGGTTCCTTACTAGAAATTCTTCCCAATTATCTCCCATTTTCCTCAAATGATGTTCAATTAAGATTTTGACTAAACCATGGTGATACAAAGTTGTTTCTAGAAATTGAACCCTTTTTTTGAACGTTTGAGGCCATTCTTTTCAGACTATGAAGTAGGAAAAAGGGAAAATTAATTTCCTCATCTAAAAAATGCATCATTAACTGAATATGGTAGACATAGAGAGTACCAAATCTACCTTCACAGGTGATAAATTTTTGCAAAATGAGTAACATGTTCCTCCACTTATTCTTTAATGCCGAGCTAGGAATACCCTTTTTAAAAATGGAAACATCCATACCTAGAGTCTTAAGCATTTTCCTCCATGCTTCGTTATGGAATTCCCTATTTTTGAACCACCTTTCTCCTTGTCTAGGTAGTTCCGTTGCCTCTGCAATGAAAGCCTTTGTAACAGTGAATTTAATGTCTCCTATTTCGACCTCGGCTCCATTGAAGGACCTTGCAAATGTTTTAGTCACCTCTTTGTGAAAACCACTAAATTTCTCCAAAAATTGCAACCAACCTGCTTGCTGTAACATTTCTCTGATTTGTGGATATCCCTCCAAGTACTTGGTTCCAACCGGTTCAGTCCTCACTATTAGACCCATAGATTTTCTTCCAACCTTCAGTTTACTGCTCCTCTTCTCACGGTGAAATGGCTGTTAAAGAGATATTTCTGCCCCAAAGATGTTTCCTCCGTTTTACAGAGCGGAATGGCTAAGTATTGGCTGCGGAAATGAATGATATGGAGTGGTTTTGAAACGAGTATAATGCGGTGAGGTGGTTCATATGAGTTGAAAGCTAACACGGAAGAAAAGACCGCGGAGATATTTCGTTAAGCAATTCAAAATCATCATTAAATGCTTTGGCCTAGTGACATGACTGATCAAATCACTTCTGTACTTAAATGTTAAATTTTAAATGATGATCGGATATGGCAAGATGGAAGGGTTTTGGGTCTAAATTTTTATGATATGGTTGATAGGCATGATCAACACGACTAATTAAAACAACCTTTTTGAATCATATATGACTTAACTATGCTAAAATTTTCATGATTTGTCACCATAATAATTTCATACCTTTGCCTTTCCTTTGATTTTCTTCGTGGTTTTGATATGCCTTGTCCTCAATCATTAATTTTTAGTTCCTCATAACTTCTTTGATTTTGCTTGTTGTCTTGGATATGCAGGATCAATTTGTTGCTCAATCAGGTGATTACTAGATAGTGCCTTCAGGATCTCTGGCTGCAGAATGTCTGTCTAGCTGCAGAATGTCTGACTGATTGCAGAATGTACCAGTAGAAGCCTTGAAATGGAATGGTTTGAAGCATGAATGGAATGTTAGAATATTGTATGAAATGAGTTAAAAATGGATCATGGAATATGGTGTGATGGAGTATGAGTGGAGTGAGTAATGGAATGAAATGAATCACAACTATGAAGTGGAGTGAAAAAGTGACCTGCAGCTTCTGATCTGTATTATTCAATTGCAGAAGGAAATCAATCTTAAAACTTTGAGATGGAAATGAGGTGGACCATGGAATGAAATGAATGAAGTATGGATGAATGAAATGAAATGGAATATGGATGAATGGAGTGAAATGGATCATAAGTGGGATGTGAATCACTTATGATTTTATGATGGCTGCTTGCAGAGAAAAAAAAACAAACTTGAAAAGCTAAAGTGTCAGAAAGATTCTGATTTTCACTCTATCTTTTCTGTATAAACATGCTAATCAAAGATTAGTTTTCATGTTTATACTTTATTTTTTATTTTTTATTTTATTTTATTTTATTTTATTTTATTTTATTTATTTATTTTTAAATATCTGACTTCAGAAAATTCAATTAAGTTGATGAAGAAGAAAAATTCTTCTTCATTAACTTCACATCACTGTTTTCCTGGAATTTCTTGACAAATTCTTCTCTCGAGAGTGGCTTATGATACAGCTTCAATCTATGACCATTCACAAGAAAAGTAACCTTCTCTTCATCTATTGTCCTGATTTTTATTGCTCCATTGTCAAAAATTCTTATAATTTCATATGGCCCAAGCCAATGTGTTTGGAATTTACCTTGAAAATCCTTGAACTTTGAATCAAACAAGAGAGCCCAATCACCTTCTTTGAACTTCTTTTCCTTGATGTACTTATCATGCCATCTAGTCCTTTGATGTTGGACTATACTTGTTTTCTGAACTGCATCTTGTCTGATCTCATCCAATTCATTAATCTGCTCCAATCTGTGCTTTTGTGCCTCTGTTAGATCAAGTCCTAGCTGAACTGCCATTTTGAAAGTTTGAATCTGGAACTCTATGGGAAACAAAACTTTCTTTCCATAAACAAGTTCATAAGGAGTATGGCCTGTTGTGTTTCTCCATGTACTTCTATAGGCCCACAAGGCTTCAGGAAGCCTATCTACCCAATCTCTTCTATGTAAATGAACAGTCTTTGTTAGGATTCCTTCAATGACTTTATTGGTAGATTCCACTTGACCATTTGCTTGTGGATGATAGGGAGTAGATTTTCTGTGTCTGATTTTGTACCTCTCCATAATTTGTTCCACTAGCCTTGATGTGAATTGAGCTCCTTGATCTGTAAAAATTTCTCTTGGGACACCAAAACGAGTAAAAATATCCTCAAAAATAAAATTAACTACAGATGCTTCAGTAGCAGAAAGTAATGGTTTGGCCTCTACCCATTTAGTAACATAATCAGTGCAAACTAATATATATTTCTTTTGTCTTGATGGAGGACTAATAGGTCCTACAAAATCCAAAGCCCATTTTTCAAAAGGTTCAATATGTACCCGAGGTTGTAATGGCATCTCACCTGAAGGAGAAGGTTTCCCTACCCTTTGGCAACTGTCACACCTTTTGACATACTCTTTAGCATCTTTAAACAGGGATGGCCAATAATATCCCAAATGAAGGATCTTATAGGTTGTCCTTTTATCAGCAAAGTGTCCGCCACAAGGTTCATCATGACATGCCTTGATCATCTCAGGCATCTCATCTTCCCGAACACATCTCCTAATGATAAAATCTGGACCTGTCTTGTATAACTCATTAGCAACCCATGAATATTTTGCACTGTCATAAATGATCTTTCTTTTGTCTCTTGCATTCATTATTGAAGGAAATTTCCTTGAAACTAAATAATTAGCAATGTCAGCAAACCAAGGAGTTTGAGTAGAAATTGCAAAAAGATATTCATCAGGGAATTGATCTTCAACTGGAGTATTGTCTTTGATTTTTTGGAGTCTAGATAGGAAATCAACTACTATGTTTTGTTTTCCAGGCCTATCTAGAATGGTAATGTTGAATTCTTGTAAAAGCAATAACCATCTTATGACTCTGCCATTAGTAATTGATTTGTTCATTAGATATCTAATTGCAGAGTGATCTGTGTGAAAAAAAGTTTCATAGCCTGTTATATATTGTCTGAATTTGTTTATGGCATGAACAATAGCTAAAAACTCTTTTTCAGTTACAGTATAGTTTAACTCTAAAGGAGTCAAATTTTTACTGGTATAGTAGATGGCATAAGGAATCAGGTCTTTTTGTCCCAATACTGCTCCTAGAGCTGTATCTGAGGCATCTGTTGAAATATGAAAAGGTAGCTTCTAGTTAGGTCCCCTTAAAATAGGTGCTTCAGAGATTTTTGTTTTCAGGGTCTCAAAGGCTAACTGGCAATCAGGATTCCACTTGAATTCACAGTCTTTGGTAAGTAATTTGAAAAGTGGAGATGTTATCTTGGTGAAGTTTTCTATAAACCTTCGATAATATCCTGTAAATCCAAGAAAACTCCTAACATCTTTTTGGCAACTTGGAATAGATAAGTTAGAGATGACTTCAACTTTTGACTCATCAACTCTAATCCCATCCCCTGAAATGTGATGACCCAAAACAATTCCTTCAGTAAACATCATAAAACACTTTTCATGACTTAGTGAAAGATTTGCTTCTTTACATCTCTTTAAGAATTTTTCCAAGTTTTCTAAGGCTTCTTCAAATGTGTTTCCATAAACTGTGAAATCATCCATATATACCTCTACACAATCATGTATTAGATCTGAAAATATTCCTAGTACTGCCCTTTGAAATGTTGCAGGTGCATTGCATAGTCCAAATGGCAATACTTGGTAAGCATAGGTACCCCAAGGACAGGTAAATGTGGTTTTGTCTTGATCTTCAAGTGCTACTTGAATTTGGTTATAACCACTAAAACCATCTAAAAATGAGAAGTACTTTTTGCCAGCTAATGTATCTAACACCTGATCTATGAAAGGTAGGGGAAAATGATCTTTAAGAGTAGCTTTGTTTAATTCCCGGTAGTAAATACATACCCTCCATTTACCATTTTTCTTTGGCACAATTACCAAAGGAGAAACCCACTGACTATCTGAAATGGGATAGATAAAGTTGACATTCAATAATTTCTGCAATTCTTCTTTAACAATCTCCCTAAGATTTGGATTCATCCTTCTCTGAGGTTGTCTGATTGGTTTACAATTTTCCTCTATGTAGATGTGATGAGTGCAAGTCTTGGGGCTTATCCCTTTCATATCAATGTACTCCCATGCATATGTAGAAGAATGTCTCTGTAATATCTTGACTAGCTCTTCTTGTTGAGATTTCTCTAGGTTCTTGTTTATGTTTAAAGTTTTGCTTGGAAATATCTCAATTGTAGAGCTGCCAAATTTATCCATGGAATAGAGAGACATCTGCCTTGATGACAAAAACTCAATGTTGGATTCTTCTTGAAATTTTTCATGTTTATATTCCGAAGAGGATTCAAAGTTTTCCAAGGTATTTAGAATTTGGCTATCTTCACTAATTTCTGAAATTGTGAAGAGAGGTTGTAAGTCTTCTTCATCCTCTATCCATTGAGTATCATCTAATTCTGTAATTGTTCTTGCTGGAGGATACAAGGTAAATTTCTTGGTTGAAATACCATCAGAGATATACATATCATCGGATCTACAACTAATGAAAGCATCAGCTGTAGCTAACCAAGGTCTTCCTAATATAATAGGGTGTCCTCCTAGATTATTCTTAGGAGTTAGGATCATAAAATCCACAGGATACTCCCAAGAGTCTAGGGACACTAGAATGTCTTCTATTACCCCATCAGGTTTGATCACAGATCTGTCTGCTAATTGTAATAATGTGGGTGTAAAAAGAAGATTAGGAAGTTTCAGTTTATCCATGATTTGTCTACTCATGATATTGATTGTTGCTCCTAAATCAATAAGTGTGTTTTGGATCTCAGTTCCATTGATGTGTATTTTAACAATTGGATTTCCCGGGTCTAGATACTTTGGAATAACAATCTTACCCATCATGATATCTTCTATTTTTCCTGCCAGTTGAATTTTCTTTGTCTCTCTTATTCTTTTTCTTGTTTTCTTCATGCTCAACTCCTTTATTGTCTTTGCTAAGATTGGAATTTCCTTGATGGCTTGCAATAATGGGATCTTAATACAAACATTTCTTAGCTCATCTAGGAAATCATAATTAGGCACCATAATTTGTTTTTCTACACCCCTATCAATTTGTAATATTTCTGGGAAGGGAGGTGTAGAAGTGGATGTTGATGGATGCTCTAATATAGGAGTTGAAATTATTGGTTCTTTTTGTTTTGATTTTTCAACGTTTGAGTCTTGGAAAGTTGTGTTCTCTTCAAGAATTTTATTTACCTGTAGAGAATCTTCCTCAGAATTGTCTTGCTCTTGTATGATTACAGAAGGTTTCCTCTTTTCAAGTATTCTTCCAGACCTAAGTTGAACATCACTAAGGTCTAAAGGAGTGATCAAATAAGTTGGAAATTGTTGGCCTTCTATCATGTATGTGTTATGAGGATTTTTATTGTTGGGGTTTGGTATGGGTTGGGCAGGCAACTGATTTGTTTTCTGAGGAAATGGTAATGGAAGTGGTTGATTTTGATGTTGTGGATTTTGAGGATTTTGTTGAAAATTTTTTTGAGGAGGGAAATGTGGATATGGTGGATATTGGTAATACTGAGAGTATCTTCCATAGGGATTTTGTGCTCCTTGCGCCCAAGTTTGTGATTGATTTTGAAATTGAAGTTTGTGATTGATTTTGAAATTGGGGCCAAGGTTGTTGCCAAGGATTTCAATTTGGTGGGGGTTGATTATACATTTGGTCATGAAATCCTTGTGTTTGAGGTCCTTGCCAAGGCCTTCTAGAGACAAAATTGAGAGATTCTGTGGAACTTGTAGGAGTATCTTCTTGAAAGACAACTTTAAGACCAGGAAGTGAAGGACAACTCTTGGTCTCATGTTTTTCTAAACAAATTACACAAGTCTCCACAACTTTGGCATCCAAAGGGCACTCTCTCAGGGCATGTTTCTTTCTACATTTGGCACAAAAGATTGCTAAGGCATTAGATTCAAATTTTTTCTTGTTTTGTAACTTGAGGGTGTCTATTTGTTCACTAAGACTCCCCAAGATATCAGATTTGAACTCATCAAGCATATGTCCTATTTCTGCCCTACTTACTGTCCCAGAAGCAGACTTACTTGCCCTTGCAAGAGCAGGGTCTCTTGGTCCTTTTACAGTTTTAGATTTCCCTCTTGAAAGGTTGATACATAATTCAACTATTTCAGGTAATGTGAGCTGATATATATCCCCTTTTCCCATCATGTTAAGGATATCTAACCATTCATCCCTAATTTTCTTCAACAAGAGAGCTTTCAAAGTGTCTTGGTCTAGGTTTTCCATTTTTTCTCTTTTGATGTTGTAGTTAAATCTCTCCAACAAATCTTCCAGATTTTCATCCTCTTTCTGTAGCATTTTAAACACTTCCTCCTTATGGTTGACTGGCATATAGTAATCCAAATACCTCTCTAGAAATTCTTGTTTCATGTCCTAATAGAACTGTTGATCAAACTCATAAACCACTTCAATGCTACCCCTTTCAATGTTGAAGGAAATAGTTTAAGTTTTTGAGCATCTTGTAAGTAGTCATAAGTTCTACATAGGACTTCAAATTCAAATAGGAAGGTTTCAGGATCTTCAGTTTTAAGTCCATAAAAGTTTGGAAGGACAGAGGGTGAAATTTTTTTCATGGTTGTATTGGTTTCTTCATCTACTATAGGAAACCCAAAAGAGCTTCCCATTTCTCTTCTACCTCTTCCTCTGCCTCCTTCTCCTTCTACACCTCTACCTCCTTCTCCTCTACCTCTACCTCTACCCCCTCCAAATAATGTGTGTTCTCCATTAAAAACTCCTCCTCCCCCTTCTTCTACCATAGTTGATTCTTTTGTAGAAGTTGAAAAGTTTATGTCCCTAGCAGGGGTTCCTGAATCTTCTTCTAAGACAGGCTCAGTGGGTAAAGTAGAAGGTCTTTCTAATGGAATATCTGATCTTAAGTTCTCTGGAAGTCTAGGATTAGTAAAGGATGGAATGTGGGTTTGAGTTGGAGGTGTGCTGGCTCTAGGTCTTGGTGAAACAAGTGGTGTTCTAGGAATCAAGCTTCTGCTTCTTATGAATCTCCCCCTTGAGTCTCTTTCTCTATGCATATCATTGTTTTTGGGTGATAAGAAACAAAGCTACCTAATTACACTTCCTCGGAAATGGCGCCAAAATTTTGTGCTCAACTTAGTGTTCCTAAATTGAGGTCATTAATTGTCAACCAGGGCTAGTAAACTGCTGAAGTGTGGTGCACTATATGTGCCTAGGTATCTGTTTCTCACTACATTGTGTTTAGTGTTTTTATGATGTTTTTGGTTTTATGGTTTTTTATGTTGAAAAAGAGCTAAGAAGTTTACACTAAAATAGAGTGAAACTATTCTAAACTAGGTGTGCACTAAAGGACAGAAAATGCAAAGCTTGATAAGGACTCATAGCAAAGAAACAAATCACAACATGAACTCAGTAACCCATATCATGAACTCATCCAATTCATTCATTTAGAGATATGTTGGAATAGCTTGAGAAAAGGATAATTTTTTAGTGCAATTGAGGTTTTCCTAAGTCAACAATCAACTTACAATGTTACAACATCTCATCCATGGTTGAAGGTTTATTGGAACATAATTGGAAAAGAACATTTGTAGCACAATAAGATTTCTACTCTAAAATAACTTCTAATTCTATTCTGCAACTCAATTTAGCACCACTAGGCCTCATTCAAAAGTTATAGATTTATTTTTAGAATAGTCTTTGAGAAAAGGCTTGTTTGTGAAATTGTAAAAAGGTTGCAAAATACTCAAGGCCTGAAACTGATATTACTAGCTTCTGTCCAGATGATGATGTATTAATATGAAGTTAGAAAAAAATAAGTTTTGTAGATAATGAAGACCGTGGTATCTAAATTTAACAACTAATACAATTTAAAATGCAATGGATAACAACTAAACTAGAATGCTAATACAGTGAACTAAGACTAAACTGGAATGCTATTTTCTAACTTGAAATGAATTGGAATTGAACTAGAATGATACTAATATAGTGAACAGAGTTAAACTAGAGTACCATTATCAAGCTTGAAATATAGTGATAGAATTAAACTAGAATGACATCTACCTCCGGAGTATTTCAACAGAACCAAAATGCAACTAATTCTATGAAATACTACAGCCCTGTCTTGTTCAAGATGAGTGATATTTTGGAATAGTTTGTACAAACAAGTCTGGCTATATCATTCAGTGCAAATGGGCATAAAAAAACATAACAATACGCAGGTAAACTAAAACACCACAGCTAAGTCTTATCTAGAGTTAGTGATATTTTGGAAGAGATTAATGAGAATAGGACTAGCTGTAACAACTAATTATAATTGAACACAAAAACGTAAAGTTCTAAATTGCTACAATTATGCATCATTCCGGATTAGTGATATTTTGGAATACTTCATGACAACAAAGCTAAACTGTAGTATCCAATGTAAGAAAAGTTCAGAAAGCTATTTAAATTGAGAATGAAACAAAGTTATGGCTACTTATCTAAACCAAGTGCATAACGCTTCACGGGTAGTAGGGGCTCTCTACCACCGGATCAGCACGCGGATCTACTCAAGATTGACTCAGCTCGTGCAATAAAACGATGTCTCTTTCATTAAAGGAGAAATTCTTCAAAACAGAGTATTTACGGCCTTCCAAAATCTAGCAACAAAACAAAATCTAACCAAGAGTTTCTCGGTTTCCCGAGTCATACTTATAATGAAGTTACATAACTACTCTTTGAGAAAAATGGGGATAAGTGTCTCTCCCACTTCTAGTCAAATTAAAACTCTTATTAACAGTCTTGTGCTTACTACGGACATCTGTAGAGTCCGTGTTTTGATAGGAAACTGCTTCTCTTTTACATGCATAACCGCTTTGATACTTTAACTTAGACTTCGTGGGGAGAAAGAGATGATGGGGAGGTGTTGTGGATTTCACCCATATGCCTTTTTCTTTGCAGTGACACCTGGAACCTACATAAACATGAGGATGGCTGCAGAACAGACGACTGGCTACGGAATGCCTGTATTTTGTAGCCGAGTCTTAGTCAAAATTACTACACCAACAAAATCATGAAAACATAGCAAGTTAGCCATTATATAAATTCTTAAAGCAATTTTGAATTAATCCTACTGATCATTTAAGCCTGTAATTGATGAGGGAAAAAGAAAATGAAGTGGAATGTGGTGAGTGAGAAGAAAATATTTGGGGCTCAACAAAGAGGCTGTTCATCTTATCCACATGTTGAGATGCAGTAGTAGCATTACTAGCATCATATAATGGAATTTTGGACTGATAGTCTTGTGGAAGATTGACTAATGGTACAGTAGGGACTAAGGGAGCATACCATGTTGCCATGATATGTGGTGGAGGTGGATTTACAAGAGGTGGATTAACAAAAGGTAAGGTGGGCTGAAGTGGAGTGGTTTTAACAATGGATGTAGGATGAAGAGATGTGGATGGACCAGGAATAGATTGTTGAGCTGATCTTGGATGATAAACACCTAAATTGGAAAGGAAATGTAGATCAGGTGATGTTGTTTCTCTATTAATAGGATGTTCACTTGTTTCAGGAGATGAAAGTGAAGACTCAGAATCTAGCTGAATTATATCATCAAATGACCTAGTTTTAAGGGGATTTACTAAGTCAACTTGTGATTGTTGTAGAGCTGAAAGATTTTCAGGAACTGAATTAGCTCTAAAGGGTGATATGAAAACAGTTGATAATCTAATCCTAGGAGACTCTCTAAGGATACCTTCCAGGTTATCAACTATCTCAGGTGGATCTAGGTAAGGATAGGCTCTAGTATGAATCTTTCTAGGAGCCACTATGCTGTGTTTTGCAGACCCAAATAAACAAGAAAATTTCAACCAGATATGACAGTCTTTAAGAGGTTAACTAATCTTTTTTTCACAAATTTAAATCCTACAATCCTCTAACTAAGTTTGAATGATATTATAATGATAAGGGTTCTTCCCAGTGGAGTATTAAGGTCTGTTGAGGATTGTGGAGTCGCCAAGTGGAAGTTTTTAGCTCTTTTGGAGGTAAAAGGTTTTATGGTCCACCACCATGTTTATTTAATTCCAATCTGAAATATTTTTTAGTTTTCTGAGTTATTTTCAGTTGTGTGGTTTCTAAGAGTGTCCCAAATCTGTTTCAAAACTTAACTACGGTTATGAGACAAAGACAGTCTACTCTTGTGGCTAAGCCAGCTGAATTTTCAAGGTTAGATAAAGTCTTATGAGAATCCGATGGTTCACCTAGTTTGTCACTGATTCAAACAAGTTTCATCATGATTACCGTTGGTTTGGTAGTGCTTGAAAAGGCTTCTTTTACTCACAAGGTTTGTGTGAAATTTGAAGGGAACCATAGATTTTGGTTTCGTTCCCCAGCGGAGTCGCCAGGAATGTTGGCTCCCTGTAATCAGCAAGATTGGCAAAGTCCGACAGCAGGGAGAAACATCATTTCAACCAATTTGGGATTCTAGGATCTAGCCCTCCTAAATCCGGAGAGGGATCTCTCCAATAAGTGCAAAGATGGATTTGTCTTTGAAGTTTGGGTAATGATATTAGGCTAGTTATGAAGGCAAAGGGTTTTGTTTTGTTTTGGATGGTTGAGTATGATTATTATTTGAGTGGAAAGTCCTAAATGGAAAGAGTTCCAAAGGTGAGAAGTTGCAAGCAAATAGAACAAGCTTTGGCCAAATAGATGGAAAATTGCAGGTTTTAGTTCATTGGGCTATGGAGTCATAATAGGGTTTAATTGAAACAACAAGAGGTAAGAGTGGTCCATGGGGCAAGTCATCTATGTCTAAGGATCTCTTTAAAGTTTGATTTATGGAATGAAATGATACAAAAAGGAGGGGAATTAAACAAATGAAGAACAAAGAGCAACCCAGGATCTGGTAAGTACTTTGAAACTATCCAGCCTTTGACAAACACTTAAGAATAACATAAAAGCAATCCAGGATCTGGTAAGTAATTTGAAACTAGCCATCCTTTGATATACTTTCAATAGAAAAACATTTAAAACACAAAGGGAAACACAAATGATAACAAAGAATGGTCTAAGATCTGGTAAGTACTTTGAAACTAGCCAGCTTTCAACACATTCCAAGGGAAACTTTCAAATAGTATTTGGGGATAAAACTAGGACCAGGGCTCACCATATCTTCCTTAGTTCATCTCTACTTAACATAAAATGAAAATAACTTTCAAGAATAACAATTAGCTAAGACATGAGGACGAGGGAACGCCAGCATTCCTACTGCTTGAACTGAATTAAATCATTCCCAAATAAAAAAATTCAGAAGAAAACATTTAGATAAAGCTTATCAGTCAGAGAAGGGTACTGATATACAGTAAATCCTAACTCTATGCTTTCTGTTCTTTATCAGAGAAGATGAAAAAAGTGGAAACATAAATAAAATAACAATTTACAATAAGAAAAACATCACCATAGACATAGACCAGGATCCCATAGATCATCTTGTATTGATGCTTCAAACCAGTTACAACTTTAAGTCCAGTGTTTCAGGTCAGCAATCATCTTCACTTCTCAGCCTGACTATTCTATCACAAGCAGAGATTCAAGAGCCCGTGAACACTATTTACAATCAGAAGTTTCGAGCTCAAGTATATTTCAAAGTTCTGCAACCAACATTCTCTCATCTTCTACAGGAGTATTTATAGAAGAAATGAGGAGGTGGGATCTGATGAAAGATCTCCTGAGTCAATTAATACAGACTTAATGCTTCTGGGCCTTTGAGGGGCTCAATGGAGAAGAGTACAGATATTATCACTGTATCAATTGATTTACATTAAAGATTAAGCTCGGTGGGAGCTTTTTTTGACTTTGAAGGCTCTGTTTTAGGATGTAATAACTCTGCTGATATTTTTTTCATTAAGTTCCTTTTGGCAGAATTAAATATTTGGCTGCGCTGAGGCAAATATATTTTTTCTGATCAATAACTTCAGCCTCTGTTCGAATACTTTGAGGCAATAGGTGGTGCTGTGGTAGCTGAGAGGAATCGATTAGCCCCTGATGTGGCAGTGGAGGCCTTTCTGTCTGATAAACACATATGATTTTCTTTTAATTGCGTTTTAATTTGGAGGATTAGGCTTTTGATAATCAGTCTTTGCTGTAATCCCCACAAATTTGTCTTCAACCTTCTGTTTTTGATGTGTTTAATTCTTCGACACTAATATTCTTTTGTTTTTATTTCATTTTGTGTGTCTTGTCGATGTGAAGGGCTGCACAGGGCTCATATGGAATCAATGCCCATGAAGCATTGATGAAATGTGGAATTTGAACCCATGAATAACATCCCATTGATGAATCAAAAGCATGGGAATTGTCATTCCCAGCCCTTGGATTTTCTTTCAATATAATGGAAAACCATTAATCCCTGCAAAATACAAACAATGTTTATAAAATCCTTCGTTTATTGGGTTTTACTGCTTCAGAGGGTGCATGGAGGAGAGTGGCCGTTGGATGGCATCATCCGACGGTAGGGATTCATCAGAGGAGGTCAAAAGGAGAGTAGAGGGAGAAAATAAGTCAGATCCGTCGATTGCGTAGAGATTCATGGTCGGGATGAATTGAGAGGAACATTATGAGAATGACCACTTTATAAAGAAACGAGATAAAATGCAGAGAAAAGGTTTAAAACCTTCACTTTGGAGGAAATACGGTTAAAAATGAAGTTGGGGGGTTCGGGATGAATACGAGCCGTCGGATGGGATCGGCGCATAAAGATCGACGATGGAGATTTTGTGTTGAAAACCTTCGGCGAGGGGCGGGGGAAGAAACTTGAGAAGCGCTGATGCGATTAATTGCGTACCATCGATCTGCAGATCATATCGACGATGGAGAACTCATCGGAGGTTGACCAATCGGGGGTGGTGTTATTGTTAATGCGCTCAACAAAAATTTGTGATGCGATTGTGCACACGCCGTTGATCGGTTTAAGATCAATGACAGATATTCAATCAGGGACCCAAAAAGGGCGGAGGAATGACTTTTATCGGGAGCGATGCGGGCCGTCGGATTGGAGATGTGGCGGATAGATTCGACGACTAATAATCAATCGGGGATCGGCAATTGGGGGGAGATATATACAATATGAAAAGTGCCCTTTGAATTTTGTCGATGCGATAGTTCCCATTGGTTTTAGCGATAGGTTCCAGCCCTGGGATTCATGCAGGAAAAATGGGCTGGGGGCTAAGGCCAAAGGGGCTTAGGCTTGTGAGACAAAAAGGCTTATTTTTTATGAATTTTTCAAAGTTTTTTGATGGATTTGGGGGTTTCGGCAAAGTTCAAAAGTGAGTCTTAAACTTTTTAAAATGGATTTTGTGAAGGGGAAAGAGGAATACAATGAAAAATAGAAGAATTTTATGGGAAAAAGAGGGAATAAAATGAAGGTTAGTTCTGGAGTGGAGGGAGGGAAAAAATGGATTTTGCAGCAGTCTCTTCTTCATGAAAACAGTGGAATTTCAGACTTTGAAAGGGAAACAAAAGTGAAGATTTGAACAAAGGAGATGACGTCTTCAAGAGTCTTCAAGAGGTAACACTTTTTAGCAATAAAATTTGTTGTTTGAAGGCTCCAAAAATGTTTTAGCCACCATTTGATATGAAAATTTTTATTGGTGGCTAACTGTGGCTCCACTTGGGAATGTTGCCTTCTTGAAGGCATCAAGAACTTCAGACTTGCATTCTCCGGGAGGCTGATCAGTGCCTCATGCTTTGGGCCACCTTTCTTTACTCGGATGATCTTCTTTGCTCTGAAAAATTTAGCAACCATGGAAAACAATGGATCTTCATCAACATAAGCTTTCTACCTACCCAATCCTACTTATCTAACATTTTTTCTTCTTAAGAGTGCACTTGGATTGGCAAACTCTTTTCACAACATTTTATTCCTTTGAAAGCATAAAATCTAATCTATTTCTACTCCTTATTTCTCCATGAACTTAGATTAAATAGTTGAGTCCATATGTTTTTCTACCTAATCTACCAATCTGTTAGGATTAAACAGTCTAACAGATTTTTATTCTCTAAATTCTACAACAGAAATTCAAAAGCATACAAGTTAGGATTAAACAGTCTAAATTGATGCTGATCTATGGCATATAAAACAAGCTGCACATAGATATTATTTCGCAGAAAATTTAAAACAAAATGGAGGGCTTAAGATCTGAAAGTTCAAAGCACTTCCTTCATCTTTTTTTAGCTTTGTTTTTACTTGTGTTTGAGCTGTTATTTCCTTGATCTCTGGTTCGGATTTTGAGCTGATTAGAACCGGGGATATTGTTGGCAATATGATGCAGAGTGTTGTCCTTGATGGCAACCCACTGAATAAAGATGAAGACATGCGACTATTGACATGTGTTGTCCTTGATGGCGAACCACCCGATGAAGTTATTCTTGACCTGTTGGACTTGGTAAATGATGTTTGCTAGCCATATGATGCTGAGTGTTATCCTTGAATGGCATCCCACTTGATGAAGATGATGGCAACTTACTTGATGAAGTTGTGCTTAATAGAATATGTTCTTGATGAAGTAAATCTGATGTATCTACAGTGTGTACAGAAGGCAATGAAGAAAGGAATTCAGCATGTGCTAAATCTTGATGAAAAGAGTATGTCTCTAGGCATACACGGATCTGCCTAGGGGAAGTCGCGTATGCACGCGGGAATAAACGTTCCAAGTCGCGTATGGGCAAAAGCGCTCTTAAAAGTGCAAAACCAGGGGTAACCACCATGGTATTGACCCATTGTATTGGGTAATGATTCGTCTAAATGACCCCGTCCAGGAATACCATCGGAAGTAATGTAGTTTTGGGTTCATGGTATTGTTTTGGCTCATGGTATTGAAAAAGGGGCTCATGGTATTGAAAAAGGGAGAACCTATATAAAGAGAAGAAATTCATTGTGAAAATCATGAGTGTGGGTGCAAGATGTCTGAGCTTGAATGAATACTTCTGTGAAGTATATCTGTGTGGAAAGGGTAAAGGTTTGATGATAGATCTGAATCTATGATGCACCGATGAAGGAGTGATGAAGAAGGGGATCTAGATCTGAATTGTACTTGTATTTGCTAGATCTTTTTATGGAATGATTAGATCCAAGATGAGGTGAACATCTGTCTGAAGTAAAGGGTTGAATCTGAACTGAATGTCTGATCTGAAGAAGTATGCAGCTCTGTAATGGTTGAAGGTCTATATGCTACTTTTCCGCAGAAGAAGCGCGTATATACGCGACTTCTCTGAAGAAAAAGCGCGTATGCGCAATAAAATTTGCCTTATAATATGTACTGAAGTATATGCTGGTTTATGTGAAAGGAAGCGCGTATATACGCGACATCAGTAAAGGGAAAGCACGTATGAAAACTAGGGTTTGCTGAAGTCTGTGGTAAGAAATGTCTGATCTATTCTGGTGGTTTACTGATATCTGTCAGTGAGTTATATGTATCTGTTTCATGGTTAACTGTGCTTAAAAGTATGGAAAGGGTCCAGTATGAAAATATGATGAAATGTGGCCTGAAAGTGGTGTCCTAAAGGAAGCTTTGGATCCAGTGTGAAAATTGATGAAACGTGGTACATAGAGGTGCTGAGGGTTGTAGCCTTCAGTCAGGGGGTCGTAGCTCCCTTCCAGGTGAGGCTGGTAAACGAGAGCAGGGGGTCGTAGCTCCCTTCCAGGAGAGGCTGGTAAACGAGTCAGGGGGTTGGAGCTCCCTTCCAGGAGAGGCCGGTAAACGAGCGCAGGTGGGTGCCTGCGTGCTGGTCAAGTCTGTGCCAGCACATATGTTGTAAGATGTTTTCTCTATAATAAAATATTGAAGGCTGAGCAACTGCAGCGGTGGTTTTCTTCCGACTTGGGTTTCCACCTAAAAATCCTGGTGTTCATGTGTGATGCTTTGTGTGATGGTTTATTCTGTTCTTACTGCACATGTTTACTGTTTATTAAACATCTGATGAATGAATGATGGAATGATTTAAGTGAAGAATTGATGACATAGTTATATCTCTGTGTATACGCGAGTTTCATAAAGGGTATCCGCGTATATACGCGAGTCTATATCAGGAAAGTAGCGTATGGGTTTTAGAGAGTGAAAAAGTAAAAAGTTTTGAATATGTAGTAAATACTGATTCACCCCCCCCTCTCAGTATTTTTCCCAACAATTGGTATCAGAGCGAGGTCCTTCTGCAGAAGCTTGATCGCTTGAAGGAGATCTGTCACAATGGGAAATCATGAAGGAGTAATGTCTATAAAGCCACCTTCATTCAATGGAAGCAATCTGATATTCTAGAAGGTACAAACAAAAGCTTATCTGCAAAATCTTGGTGCAAAAGTATGGGCAATCTTGAAAGAATGTGAACAAGAATTTAGAGAAGAAAAGGATACTTTTGTGGATGCTCTAGAAGACAATAATTTTCGTGAAGAAAACACTCAACTCAAAGTAAGCCTAGAAGAAAAGAACATAATCATAGAGACTCAAGAAAATCAGCTTGAATCAAAAGAAAAACGCATTGAGGAATTGGAGTGTGAAGTAGTAAGTCTAAGAAAAGATAATGAGAAAGTGAAATCTCTCAATCTTAGATTTGCTAAAGGTTCAGAAACCTTAGAAGAGATTATCAAGGTACAACGGTCCCCTCTTATAAAAACAGGTCTTGGATATATTGGGGAATCTTCCCAGACTTCAGCACCAAATTCTCTAAAAACAGCCACAGCTGGTTCTCTACATTCAACCACTCAGCAAGGGAACAAAGGATCTTTACAGGTAAAGCATGATCATCTCAATTCAAGGAACACTAACAAGGAGATCGTTCAAAGAAGCTACAACCAATAGGTAAATTCTAATAGAAGATTTCATGATCACAGAAATTTCTACTTCAATGGAAAATGTTTCTCATGTCACAATTTTGGTCATAAAGTTGTTCAATGTGTTGCATATAAAACCATCATGACAAGAGAAGCAAGAAATAAAAGGATGAATATCGAACCAAAGAAGAACACCTACAACAACTTTTCGCCTCTTCAAAACGAAGTTGAATGTACTTATTGCAATAAATTTGGTCATGAAGAATCTGAATGCAGGAGCAAGGTCCAGCCAAAAGAACATGTTCCCTCAAGCTCTAAAGTATGGAAAGAGAAAGAAATACCGCTTGAAAATTGTGGGATAACGTTATTTGCAGAAGGTGAAGAAAATCAATGGTACATTGATAGTGGGTGCTCAAGACACATGACAGGTGACAAAAGCAAACTTCTTGCATATGATGCTCTAGAAAAGGAAAAGAAAGTTACATTTGGAAATGATACTCCTGCTATAATTAAAGGAAAAGGGTCATTTTTTCTGAAAGAAAAGGTAAAGGCTAAAAATGTCATGTATGTGGATGGATTAAGACATAACCTGTTAAGTGTAAGTCAAATGTGTGATCAAGGAACAGAAGTGGTCTTTAGTTCAAAAGAATGTGTGGTTCGTGATCTTGATACAGGTAAAATCATTATTAAAGGAAAAAGAAATCCAAGCAACCTGTATGTACTGAACAACATAGATCAATGTTACTTGAGCAAGTCTTCAGAAAATTGGCTATGGCATAGAAGGCTGGGGCATCTGAGTTTCTCTCAAATCAACAAAGCAAGCAGACTTCAAGCTATTCGTGATCTTCCCAAAATCAATCTTCCTGAAAGTATCATATGCAAATCTTGTCAATTTGGTAAGCAGACCAGAGTACGATTTAATGCCAAAGAAGGATCATCAAGTAAGCCTCTTGAACTCATTCATACTGATATCTGTGGACCTATGAGGAAAAAGTCATTACGTGGGGAAGAATACTATATCTTATTTATTGATGACTACTCTATAATGTGTTGGATCGGGTTCATTAAACACAAAGATCAAGCATTTGAAAAATTTCAGAGCTTCAAAGCATTGGCAGAAAATGAATTAGATCTAAAAATCAAGTGTCTTAGATCCGATCGAGGAGGAGAATATTCATCAAATGAATTCTTTGAATTTTGTGAACAACATGGCATAAAAAGACAATTCTCTGTAGCAGGCACTCCACAACAAAATGGTGTAGCAGAAAGAATGAATAGAACAATTGTTCAAATGGCTAGAGCTATGCTAGCTGATTCTGGCATTTCTAACATGTTCTGGAGTTAAGAAGCATTTACAGCTGTTAACATTCTCAACAAGGCTCATGTTCGGGTAAATAGTGACAAAACTCCATATGAACTCTGGTATGGTAATTCTCCCACTGTGAAGCATTTTAAAGTTTTTGGAAGTAAATGCTTTATCAAAAATAATGATGAAAATCTTGGCAAGTTTGAACCTAGATCATATGAAGGGATATTTCTTGGTTACTCATCTTCAAGCAAAGCATACACATGTTACAATAAAAGGCTTCGAAAGATTGTTGAATGTATTGATGTTGTTATTGATGAGTCTCCTGCAGCTCCTAAAGAAGAAAAACAAACAACAAAGGAAGATGATAGTGACATATGGCCTTCTACATCAAATGAAAATGAAAATGATATAGACAGTGGATCCAATGAAGAACCTGAAAATGATCTATCTAAAAAGGCTCCATCCAGATATGTTCAAAAGAATCATCCTGAATCTCAAATTTTGGGAGACAAGGAATCAGGTGTACGAACAAGGAGAACTCTTGTGGGATCTTCTAGTCATCTGGCACTTCTATCCACAATTGAACCACATAATGTCAATGAAGCTAGCAAATATGAATGTTGGAATCATGCCATGGATGAAGAGCTTGATCAAATTGAAAAAAATGACACTTGGGAATTGGTACCAAGACCACATGATAAAAATGTCATTGGAACTAAATGGATTTTCAAGAACAAGTTAAATGAGAATGGGGATGTTGTAAGAAACAAAGCTAGACTGGTTTTCAAAGGGTATACTCAACAAGAAGGTATAGACTTTGAAGAAACTTTTGCTCCTGTAGCTAGACTTGAATCCATAAGAATGTTTCTTGCTTTTTCAAGTTATCAACAAATCAAAGTTTATCAAATGGATGTTAAATCTGCTTTTCTTAATGGAGATCTAGAAGAAGAAGTATATATAGAACAACCGGAAGGATTCATTTTGGGAAATGATGAACATCTTGTTTGTAGACTTA
>JAXQQM020068963.1:0-79611 GCA_034641835.2 Pinus albicaulis | reverse complement strand
GCCTATTTGCATGCCACATTGAATCCTAGCAAATGATATACCTAGATCTAAATTTGAAGTTATAAAAATTTTGGTCACTTGCCCAGAATAGAACCCAAAGGAATTCTTGGCTATATTCAAAAGTTCTTTCAATGGGTTTTAAACACTTCTAACCAACCATTTCTTCAAACATCCATATAAAAATCTATTTTGCAATAATCCTTCTTAAACAAGTTCCTAAAAAAGGTGTTTTATTCTTGTATATTTTAAAATTGGATCCATGGGAATGGCGAAAAAAGGAAATTATATAGTGGTTTTCATTTAGCAACCATACACAGGAAAGAGTCGTTGCAAAAAAATATGCCAGTCAAATAATTTTTTTCAATATGGTTATACACTCAGCCTTTCCAGGTGGCATTAGAAATGAATATTATGGATGTGACTAAATTATTAATCTTGGATATTTGTCTAGAAAATTTGAATGGAAACCTTATGAAATTTGTGGCTTTAGAACTCATTTCTTTGGGTGTAATACAAGAGATATGTTGGGTAATATCATTTTTTCAGGTGGTGATTTGTTTTTGATAATTTCATAAACAAGATATTATTTGAACCTAGTACTCAAGTGTGGAAAACCTTTCCCGTTTCTCACCAAATCTAAAAAAATGTAAATTTAGGAGAACATGCATTAGAAAATATCCTCTAGTTAGAACCACAAGACCATGCAACTTATATGTTGGTGCCAAAATTTTATGCTAAGTCTAGAAGTTGGGATGAAGTTAGAAATGTAATAAAAATTATGGAAGAGGGTGAGGTGCGAAAGTATCCAAGACAAAGTCAAATTTAGTTATGATAGGAGGGTGCATTCATTTATATCGGGAGACGATCCAAATCCATAGATACATGATATCTGTGTGAATTTAGATGAATTGGTTAGATAGATGAAGGACCTGGAAAAACAGGCTTCTACATATTCTATAGAAATTGAAGGATAAGTGACCTAAAACTTTCATTCAGCAGAGGAAATATGTATTCACATCTCTATGGATTTATACTCCTTGGGTGAGGAAGTAAGTTTTCATTGTTTCTTAGAGAATTGAGTGATGGTGTAGGATAAGATGATGAAGACTCATGCATTGACAACCACAATGAGGAAACATTTAGCAGTGATTTTTCCTACCATGGAGTTGCACCTACTATTTTTAAAGGCAACAATAGGTGCATTCTTGATAAAATTAGATTTAAAAGGAATTATAATCACACATGTACCTATCTTCACACATACACACACACACACACACACACACACACACACACATATATATATATTTTGGAAGGAATAAATAATCACACTCCTAGAAGTTAACATTTTATATTTATGGATGGTTTTTGTACAAGTGGGCTTATTAGTCTACTATATATTATTGATATTGATTGAAACAAGAGTTCAAACAAAGATAGTTAATAGTATTGAAGGATTATGTGTATCTTAGTGCAACATACAAAATGGTATAACTGAGGAGGATTCTGACTGATATGGATCTCACACAAACTGAAATCACACCCCTTTCATATGAAAATCAAATCAATATTCAATTCATACAAAACTCATTGCTTCATGCATAGTCCTAGAAAAAAGGGATAATGCATCAGTTTAGTGGGAAACAGGGAGGAATAGATACATTTAAGCTTTGTAATGAAAAAATTAAGATCCTGTAGACATATTTCCTATTATGTTGCAATAATAGTAAAGTAAATCCAATTTTTGTACCAGAATGACTTGCCTTGTTTGTGTTTGTGTTTTAGTTGTGTTAATGAAGAAGTTTTTGGGAACACATGTAATTAGCCATATATTTTTGGCAAATAGTCTTCAAATTGTGTTATTTATTATTAGGTGGAAGATATATTCATTTAGTGCCATTACAAGGGACACAAAAATAATGTCTAGTCAAATAGATATGTTCCAATTTGCAGCTACAGAGCCAATGGTTGTAGTTTTCTTATCATCCCACTAACACGGTTCATATTTATTTGTAATGATGAATAAGGGGTCATAATTGATGCACCGCCATTTCATAATTTTTTCCTTGGTGGTGGGATTACCAAACTCATCCTAGGAGATATCTTGAAAGACAAAAGATATTTCAATTCTACTTATCATATGGCCATACTCCCAAATCCTTTTAAATGGCACACATAGTGTACCTTTTGGAGAGCTTGATGAAGGTTGCACTTCGGGCACAACAGAATGTTGTAGATGCTAAAAAAAAATTGATTTATGATATATCTTTGGTATCCCATTAACTAATAAAGTTTTAGCTACAAGAATAACCTTTTAAGGATATCAGCCACACTATGCAATGGTGATGAGTAGACATCACTTATTTCTCTACTATGCTGGTATTTCATGCCTACTATTTTAATCCAAAAGTTATATCAACACACTAGTTTATATATATTCTCTGATATCACTGTGTTTTTGTATTAAGTGTATTCTCTTTGGAGTGCATTCTCATGTCCAAAAATGAGATTTTAATTATTTCTTTTGGTATTAAGTCATTAGGAGTTAAATCCATTATTTTATTTTTCCAAAAAAAAAAACATAATTCCATTAATAGGTATGAGGGAAAATTACAATCCTTAAATAAACAATCTATTTAGATATAAAAAAAGGTACCAAAAAATAAATCACATTTGTGAGGCTTAAGCTCGTAGATAAAAAACAGAGCTCCTATCACTACAAAAAACAAAAAAATTCAGTTGGGTCCATAAAAAAGTTGGAAAGAAATGATTTCTTATGATTTTATTGGAAGCTGCAACATGTCCCTATAGGGTTAGTTTTGAAATGAAACGATAACACCATAAGACACCCAATAACAACCATAAGAACAATGCAGTCACTAATAGGGTGCCTATATCAATGACTGTGAATGACATTTGTTGGAGCACATGGTGATTGCTCCACATATATCATACCTCCACCTACACTGGACACTGCTTTAGATAGTAGATCATTGGTAATCCTATGATTATGCGACCGGTAGTTTATGGTAAAGCACTGAAACTGAGAAGCAATGTTTTTTGCTTCTCTGTGAAGAGGTTTAAGATTATGGCTTTAGACTTGGTAAATTCTAGTCATTTGATTTCATATCAATTCTAAATTGGTGTAAATGATATTGTCATTTGCACCATATTTTTTTGTTGATGTTAGCCCATCAACTAGGGCAATATAATAGGATACACTATTTTTTGTTCTTCTAGGAAGTTCTTTGTTGTTTTGGAAAACTTGAATTAGTGCTATATTGTGAAGCACACATTTATTTTATTTTTTGTACATGGTTAGGATAGCACCAAACCTGAACGTAGAAGGTCCCCTTCTGCACCATCTGCAGAACAAGAAAACAATTTGGTGAGACATGTCAAGTTGTACACCTCAAAGAAAATCTATAAAAATGTTTTATATTTTTTTGAAACTATGTTGTGAAAACTCCCATGTTATAATGGTGGCAACTCCCTATTATAGTGGTGGCAACTCATGAATAGTGTACCCATGAACAACACATCAATGGGTTGTCATAACGGCCGAACCAATTAGTTGCCACCAAGTTGAAAGTTATTTATAAGGAGGTGGACAGATGTACCATTGTATGTTTTTAGTGAGAAATCATGGGTTCATTAGATATAGAAGTTTTCATTTCTAAAGCACCAACACTTGTGTACCTCTTCTTTAATGAGGAATATTATGGAAATACCTCTTATGTCATTGAATAGTTATATTATTCACCTAGTGAGTGATTAAGTAAATAATAGCACAAGAAAACTTATTGAGATTAGATGAAGACTTCCTAATTCCAAATACTTTCAAGGAACCACTCAGTGAAGAGGAAGAATATGATGGTGATCCTTCTTCTAAGCACTTTACTAATAATATCAATGATGTGGACAATATTCAAAATCTACCTCTTGGTCATGATTTTGAAGATTGTTAAATATTTAGAATGATAACTTTCCTCCTTGTGAATACTTTAATGGAATCGCCCATAACATCAATGATAACATGTATAACCCTCATACTAAGGATTTTCATAGAAGTGCCAATAACAATGATGTAAACAAACAGGCTTTCTAAGGAAGGCCTACCATTGGTTCGGGGCCTTTGGCACATTGAATAAATTCTAAACAATGATCATTACAATTTTTATCGCACGTCGTTTATGGATGAACATATCCCACAATGCTAGTTTCATGACCCTTTTTGTTTCTCATGTAAATTATCTTTTTCTTTAGACGCAGTTTTTCAGCTTTTGTGTCATGGTTTTTTGGTTGGAGCCTTATGGGTTGTTTTCATATTAGCACTGTCTATTTTGGACAATTGATAGAGATTTTTAATTATATCAAACATGTATGGTTGTTGTTTGTACTGAAATAATATGATGGTAAAAATTGTTTAAATCTTCTAATGAATTTATTGGAGCCATTGAGGGATCTGGATAGATCCCTGGGAATGCATTTTTCTAAAGTGTATAGGAAAAAATGTAATTTTGTTTATCAATCATAAGTAGAGTTACGATTTTTTTCCTTGGAAAAAGAATGATGATGTAATTTTTTTTTTTTATTAGTGGATATTTCAACGACAACATCAATCTAAAGGAGAAAGATGAGGATGTATCATATGATGATTGTACTAAGAATTATGAATATTTTCCTCCAAGTGGATATTTTAAATGCATCGATGTTGAAGATAAGGAATTTTTCTTCCAAGTGGGGATTTTAAAGGCACTAATGATGATTATGATGATGATATAGACTTTAATCCAAGCAGAGAATGTAAAGCTACCACTAATGATGATGATGATTTTCCTCAATTGAGGATTTTAAAGCCATTGATGATTATATTTTGTTAATGATGAAGAATTTCCTCCTAGTTGAGAATTCAATGGCATCAATAGTGTTCATCGTGGTGAGGATTTTCCTCCAAATGAGTTTCATGACAAATCCAATGACAATAGTAAGGATAGTGATGGACCTAGGAATGAAGATAAATTTCTAAATCTATTCAAGTGCAACAATTTGAGGTTGTTGAAATTTTCTTATTGGGTTTCCTAGAAATGTTGAGTATGATGATAAAAAGGATGGTATCCCTCCTATTAATGAGGATGTCCCTGTTAAAGAGGGTAATTATATTCCCGTAAGCAATATGGAAAAGATACTAAGAATCAATGCATATGCCACATGGACTAGGAATATGAATAAAACCTTTATGTCAATACAAATCATTCAACTTATACAAACATAGGAGGGAGATAATTGTGCACAAGCCCAATTTTTATCAATGATTTAATATCAAGTAAATGTTCTCAAATGAAGTTTTGAATGGTATAAGATACAAGCATGCCTTGGAGAAAAGGATGGCATACTTGTCAGTGAATAAAAGTAAAACAAAAAAACAATTAGTGAGATTAATCATATATACAATGATAGGTTATGATTATTTATAAGAAATGTGTTATTACAAACAAACAAACAAACAAACAAAAAAACTTATGAAAAGTGTTCACCAAAGTGGTAATATTCATATATCAAGAATATAAACACAATTAGAAAAATATCTATATTTTATTTAAAAGTACATAATGGGAATGTCAATGCCATTGAAAAACATTATAGTTCCATGGATGCATGAATTATTATAAGGCATGGAGAGTGTATGCTAGATAAAGATAAAGAAGACATGTTTTTTTTTCAATAGCAAAAATTGGACTATTTCTCGATTTGTGTGTGTCATCTTTGGGCAGAGGGCCATGCTAATCTTCTATGTATCATTCCAATTTTATTGGATGTCTCCATTTAAATTTTATTGGATGTCTTTGATGAGACAAAAAAACAAAACATATTACATATTCCAAATAATTTCACAAGAAGAGAAATCTACAACTTCAAAAGAAGAGAAATTTACAACTTCACATTGATGAGATAATCAAACTAAACATGAATAACACACACAAAACTACAATTAATGGGAAATGATTATCAATCTTATAGATTTAAATGTAAAATCAAACAATATTTCAAGTTTTTTTTGCAAAATATAGTGTTGCAACAACATTGACCCAGTAAGTTGCAGCAATAATGCCCTAACAAGTTGCTTCAATGTTGCCCTGACAAGTTGCTGCAACGTTGTGACAAATAGCTGGTTCACCCATTGTGGCAACTCGCCCTTGTAGCAACTAGTTGGTTCACCATTTCAGTGACTACAGTATTTCAAAAAAACATGTATTTTTAAAAAACATGAAGTAATTTTCCAATGATTATGGCTCTTTGTGTGCTTCCTTTATAAATTGTATTTTCATCATGGTCCTTTTAACCTTATGCAATGTCAATAAAAGAACGATTATTTTGCAACCTTACATGCACATAATTTTCAGCATGTAACAATGTGAATAATTTACCTTTTCTCACCCGAAACAATCTCTGATACTCTGGTTGCACAGTCCTGTGGCACAGGTCACTAGCTGAAATGCTAAAGGAGCTAATCGAATGAAATAGGAGAGGAGGAAGATGCACAGGAGAAAGGAAAATGGCATAAGACGGGGGGTCATATTTAAAATTAAGGAGGCAATTCAAACTATCTCATTAATTTGGTATCCAGAGGGAAGTATTAATGTGGAACAAAATTCACACAAACGAGAATATGCCACTGTTTTATTCAGGACTGCAGTAATGGACTGAAGCATCAGAAAGGGAACTGAGGCATTGGGGAAAATCACCACAATCATAACATCGACACCAGAAGTTAGTAGGAGACTGGGAGAAAACCTCCACCGTGTGACCCCAAGGGCTGCCTCCGTTGGAAAATTGTTTGGTGGGTGAAGGTCTTAATGAACCACCCAATTCTCAAGGCTGCAACCAATGTGGGATTATTATTACACACACATACAATGGAGAGGGAAGTATTAATGTGGAAAAAAATTCACACAAATGGGAATATGCCACTATTTTATTCAGGACTGCAGTAATGGACTAAAGCATCACAAAGGGAACCGAGGCACGGGGGACAAACACCACAATCACGACACCGACACCAGATGCTAGTAGGAGACCGGGAGAAAACCTCCACCATGTGACCCCAAGGGCTGCCTCCATTGGAAAAAGATTTGGTGGTTGAAGGGCTTAATGAACCACCCAATTCTCAAGGCTGCAACCAATGTGGGATTATTATTTCACACACATACAATGGAGAGGGAAGTATTAGTGTGGAACGAAATTCACACAAATAGGAATATGCCATTGTTTTATTCAGGACTGTAGTAATGGAATGAAGCATCATAAAGGGAACCGAGGCATGGGGGAAAAAAACCACAATCACGACGTCGACACCAGATGTTAGTAGGAGATCGGGAGAAAACCTCCACCATGTGACCCCAAGGGCTGCCTCTGTTGGAAAATGGTTTGGTGGCTGAAGGGCTTAATGAACCACCCAATTCTCAAGGCTACAACCAATGTGGGATTATTATTATACACACATACAATGGAGAGGTAAGTATTAATGTGGAACAAAATTCACACAAACAGAAATATGCCATTGTTTTATTCAGGACTGCAGTAATGGACTAAAGAATCACAAAGGGAACCGAGGCACGGGGGACAAACACCACAATCACAACACCGACACCAGATGTTAGTAGGAGACCGGGAGGAAACCTCCACCATGTGACCCCAAGGGTTTCCTCAGTTGGAAAATGGTTTGGTGGGTGAAGGGATTAATGAACCACCTAATTCTCAAGGTTACAACCAATGTGAGATTATTATTACACACACATACAATGGAGAGGGAAGTATTAATGTGGAATGAAATTCACACAAACGAGAATGTGCCACTGTTTTATTTAGGACTTCAATAATGGACTGAAGCATCACAAGGGGAACCGAGAAACGGGGGACAAACACGACAATCACGACAACGACACCAAATGTTAGTAGGATACTGGGAGCAAACCTCCACCATGTGACCCCAAGGGCTGCCTCCATTGGAAAATGGTTTGGTGGGTGAAGGGCTTAATGAACCACCCAATTCTCAAGGCTGCAACCAATGTGTGATTATTATTACGCACACATACAATGGAGAGGGAAGTATTAATATGGAATGAAATTCACACAAACAGGAATATGCCATTGTTTTATTCGGGACTGTAGTAATGGACCGAAGCATCACAAAGGGGACCGAGGCACAGAGGAAAAACACCACTTTCACGATGCCGACACCAGATGTTAGTAGGAGACCGAGAGAAAACCTCCACCATGTGACCCCAAGGACTACTTCCGTTGGAAAATGGTTTGGTGGGTGAAGGGCTTAACGAACCACCCAATTCTCAAGGTTGCAACCAATGTGGGATTATTATTACACACACATACAATGGAGAGGGAAGTATTAATGTGGAAGGAAATTCACACAAACAGGAATATGCCATTGTTTTATTCAGGACTGTAGTAATGGAGTGAAGCATCACAAAGGGAATCGAGGCATGGGGGACAAACACCACAATCATGACACTGACACTAGATTTTAGTAAGAGACCAGAAGCAAACCTCCACCATGTGACCTCAAGGGTTGCCTCCTTTGGAAAATGGTTTGGTGGGTGAAGGGCTTAATGAACCACCCAATTCTCAAGGTTGTAACCAATGTGGGATTATTATGACACACTCATACAATGGAGAGGGAAGTATTAATGTGGAACGAAATTCACACAAATGGGAATATACCACTATTTTATTCGGGACTGCAGTAATGGATTGAAGCATCACAAAGGGAACCAAGACACGGGGGACAAACACCACAATCACTACACTGACACTAGATGTTAGTAGGAGACTGGGAGAAAACCTCCACCATATGAACCAAGGGCTTCCTCCATTGGCAAATGGTTTGGTGGGTGAAGGGCTTAATGAACCACCCAATTCTCAAGGCTGCAACCAACGTGGGATTATTATTACACACACATACAATGGAGAGGGAAGTATTAATGTGGAACGAAATTCTCACAAGATGGAATATGCCACTATTTTATTTAGGACTACAATAATGGACTGAAGCATCACAAAGGGAACTAAGGCACGAGGGAAAAACACCACAATCATGACACTGACACTAGAAGTTAGCAGGAGACCAAAAGTAAACCTCCACCATGTGACCCCAAGGGCAATCTCCGTTGGCAAATGGTTTGATGGGTGAAGGGCTTAATGAACCACCCAATTCTCAAGGCTGCAACCAATGGATTATTATTACACACACATACAATAGAGAGGGAAGTATTAATGTGGAACGAATTTCACACAAATGGGAATATGACACTGTTTTATTCAGGACTGTAGTAATGGATTGAAGCATCATTAAAATGACGTATATTACATTTTTAGAAACCCATAAACAATTAAATTTGAAATTAAAATGACATCATTTAAAATCGCATTCAATGTTAGAAAAAATTGCATTAAAGCTTGCACAATGTAAGGCATTTCATCATTTTGGAGGAGAGATGGAGGTCGGTAGCTAGTAAAGCAAGGGCACACATAGGGAAGTCGAAATCGTCAAATCATGAGTATGTCACTTAGTGATGGTTATTTTTGTGTCAATGATGATCAATAAATATACCATCGAAGGCACTACTTAGTCTACATGTCGAAGAAATTGTAAGCCAAATATTGTTGGGAAGCGGTTAGTTTCTCTGAAGATATGTTATATGGTAGCAGTTACTTTCCTCCATTGTGTTCAAAAGATGAAAAAAATAGACTGAATCTTAGTGATTTGAAAAATTTGTTGCACTCTATTTTTTTTTTTATAATTGGTAAGTAGCAGAATTCGCCTATAGAAAGTATTTGCAATTCTCTATATATATTTTAAAAGGAAAAAAATATTGATGTAATATATTACATTAACATTACAATAACATTACAATATAATTTTATTACAATATATTACATTACCATTATTCTAATAATAATATTAGAAACGTCAATAATTAGTATTTTTATAATAATAATAATAATAATAATAATAATTGTTACTATTACAATTGATTATAAATACTTATATCAAAATAGTATTATTATTCATAATATTAGGATACCAGTATTGATTCACCTTAATTCTAGATCTACAAAGTGTCTAGAGGAATCAAATTTCTCAAGGTACAACCTTTTTTTTGAAGAAAAAACTAAGGAAAGGTTTGAACCTCAAAATATTTTGTTCCTCTAAGATCTTGGTAGATGTGGAGTTCAGATGGATCTATGCTAATTTTGAACGACATACTAATAAAATGTTTTAACTACAATAATTTTTTAATTTTCACTTGTTTTGTAATAATATAAAAAATTATTTTTGTTATCAAAATTTTCTAAAATGTTAGATTTTTCTCACAATATATAATATTTAAATATCTTACTCAACATGCATATTGAAATATGTGATTTAGAACCCACATTAAACCTTTTTTGTTATTATTATTCTTTTAATTTTATATATGAATTCCATAATAAGAATGGAAGAAATTACACATCTCCCACACAATGAAAAGTGGATATATAAGAAAATTTCTAATTTAAATTATTCGCTTTTTTCAATGTAAAGTTGATATAAAATTTTGTTATTTATAATTCTATTTTATTTTGTTATTAATATATTTTTGTTTTTAATGTTGCATGTCAACTGCACATAGAATGAATTACACATCATGTAATATCAATAATATTATATTTACATGGCATTTGTCAACTCCATATTAAGTAGTGAAGGAATTGCATATCTCCCTCATTCTAAAAAGTAAATTATTTGTTTTCTACTTTCAATTATTTTATCTTCATATAATTGAGGGGAAAATTAAAGTATTTTATTTATGGTAGACATTGTTTATTATTATTATTATTATTTTTGCATTTGTTAATGTAAGTATTATTTTATTATTTTTATATATATATATATATATAATTTCATTCATTATAAAATGATGAAGTTACATTTTGTATATACATTACTGAGAGTGTATTCCTACAATTTTCAGTTACTATTGTACATCTTTGGATTTCTAAAGAAAAAAGAGCCCAAAATATTGGTGCATAAATAGATTAACATTGCCATATATGGCATATATGAGAAACATAAAAAAGCTGTATTTTCCATGAGAGATGCATAGAGATTACAGAAAATATGTTAACCCTAAGATTACCAAGAAGTTCGAAAAAAAAATTGCGCGACCATACTTGCACGAGTGGGCATGGACCAGCTTGTAAAACCCAAATTGCCCCAAAAAAATAAGTTCATATTTGAAGACTCAGAGATAACAATTGAAAGCATTGAAGTTGACTTACAAAAAAATAGAAATATGTGAATGCAAGATAGGAGAATACCATGAGGTTCATTCACTCTCACCATCCAAAACTACAACCCAAAACTTGTATGGGTGATGAGTGTATTCAAATGTTTGATGATTAAACTATTCCTTTATCACCCAAAAATCATTTTCCAGAATGAGACCATCCTTTGACAGGTGGTCAATATCATGGTTCCTCTCCCTGTAAATATGTGAACATGTAAAATATGTGTAAGTGTCAATAATGTGAAATATATCCTCAAGTATAGGTAGAAGTGAGACATTCCTACATGAAATAATTTCATTTATCCAATTTATGGATAGCATGGAATCCCTGAAGATGTGTAAATGAGAGAAGCCTTTTTCTTTAGCAAATAGAGCCAGTTTTTTCATGCGAGGTGTTCAAATTTGTTGTTAGAACCATGACCCAGACCCATCTTTATGTTGAAGCTATAAGATGGATAAAGGAATAAAATGAACCCTCCTCTACAATCTTGGCCATTATTGATAGAGGCACACATCAAAGTAAGACCATGGCTTTGAAGAGACAATATTTTTCAAAATGATCACTCTAGGGCAACAAATCCTTTTTCCTACGGAAAGTGGCTTAGAATAGCTAGCACCTCATCATTAGTATGTAGGGATATCAAGGTCTTGCCCAAAAATACCACTCTATTTATGGCCAATCAGACTCCCCAGCAAATAATAAGTGGAAGGGATTTAAAAGGGTGACTCTTGGGGTTTTTTGGCTAAGAGAGCGAGACAACCTCAGCATCCACCCTTGTCCAAGGAATGGAGTGACACAACATGAAGCTACATAAAATATAGACCTGATAAAAGAAAGGGAAATTCATGAACATATGACCAATAATTTCCTCATTGTTTTTACATAATGAACACCATCTTGGACCATACATAAACCTTCATTGGAGTACCTCCCAAACTGGAAAATTTTTCGACATGAGACACCACATGAATAATTTAGCTTTTGGAGGGAATTTAGATTTCCATATTACCTTCCACCACTGCCTCTACTCCATGCTAAATCTATCTTCCATGAGGAATATGAAACCTGGATTTGGAGTATAAGTACCAATGTGAGAGAAAATCCAAATCAATTCATCAGACCTATTAGTTAATCTATCGTGTTCATTAGAAAGAGCTTGTGTGTATTCCAACCATAAGACCCAATACTCCCCCTTAAGTCAAGCTCATCTATAGACAACCAACCTTGACTCCAAATAGTAGTAATATTTAGATTTGTTATGTGGTCCAATTTACATATAACCCTGTCTCTTAGATCATTTACTTAAGAATGGGGTAACCAATGGAAATTTCCACTACTAGGCCATTGTTCAGGACCAAGATGCATCATGTCTCCTCTTCCAATCCACCAAGAAAGACCATTTTCAATAATATCCAATGAGTTGGGAACAACCCACCATATGATGGAAATGTTAGATCGTGATTTAACAGACCTTCTTAACCAATATTCTAATGAGTAAGGAGAAATATATTTTTGAAACACCATTGATGTCTAAAGATTTTCTAAAGAGTTCCAAAACTAACTACATTTAGCAGCCAATTCGTTAGATATAAGAAAAATATTCTTTAATCCCCAACCCCCCAACGATTTTTATTTGGCAATAAAATCCCATATGACCTATGGAAGCACCCTCTTTTCTTGATTCCTCTCCCAAAGAAAGAAAGAACATATAATACGAATATTGTCTAAGACACATTTTGGGAATTCATGCCATAGAAGCCCAATAAACTAGAATGGCCTTTGAATCCGATTTAATAAGAACCAAATGACCAAATCTAGAAATCCATCTTTGACACCAACATTTCAGTTATTTATCCACCTTCACAATCATCAAGGACCAATATGCTTTGTTGTAAATGTTAGGTTTAAGCTAGAATCCCAAATATTGTAAACCCTACTCCAATGGCTTGTAATCATAGGGAAGAATATGAGACATTTGTCGAAACTCTATTTTTGGGCATTTAATGGAGATTTTACTCTGTCATGGGCCTTAGATAAATCGATCTTGATGATATACCCTTTTATATTTTGTGTTTTTATGTTGTGAAGCCCTTCCTTAGACACACCAATAGCTTCATGGATATGTTTACCCTCCAGGATGCAAACTGCTTCGAGAAGATGAAGCAAGAAAAGATGGGATTTAGCCTGGATGAAATAACCTTGGTAATGACCTTGTAGATGGAATTACAAAGGGAAATAGGCTGAAAATATGAGAAAGAGAGAGGATGGTTAGATTTTCGGACAAGAACAATGAAAGTGGAGTTAAAAGCCATATATTCGACCTTCCTTTCTGGATTCTTCAACTGATCCTAACAAATCAGAACCTGGGATATCAAAAAGTGGCTGCAAAAATTCAACCCCCCAACCATCTGGCCTGGGAATTTTGTCTCTTTAAACACTTTCACCACCGATTTAACCTCCTCCATTTACACCTCCTCCATAATAGCCCTACACTCCTCATCATCCACCATTTGAGGTAAAAATCATGCAATATGAATAACTTCTGTGATGGGTGTTTTAGGAGGAGCTTTGTAAATATCTTCAAAATTCCTTTTACTCATGTTTTCCAAACCATTGAAATAAGAAACCTCTACACCATTCTCATCATGTACACTCGAAATAGTATTCATCATTTTCCTGCCTTTAGTAAAAGCCTAAAAAAAAAATGTATTCCCATCTCCACTTTTGATCCACATGGATCTACTGTTTTGTCGCCAGTCCTCCTTCTTAGCGGCAATAAGGGGAATAATTTTTTTTTCTAGTCTTATGTGAAAATCATAGGACTCTTGGGAAGAGAATCATTCCCCCTCAATGGAAGAAATAGTAAGTAGTTTCTTTTCTATCACTTCCAGTTCTTGGATCTCCAAGGATTTCTTCTTTTTTCCCCATGCCTTTGTCTTGTGTTTGATTCTTTAATATTTTCTTCAAAATGGGCAGCAGTTGATACAATCAATTGGGGAGAAGAATGATTCCAATGAGACTTAACCAAAGTTAAAAACCCTTAAGAATTTAACCATGTTATATTCATCTTAAAATGGATAACGATCCTTTTGGGGCCCCCTTTAATCTCTGAAAAGATGGGAGAGTGGTTCAAGACACACCCTCACCAATCCATTGTTTTACCATGGGAAATGAATCTAGAAGAACCTTAGAAAGGAGAAACCTTTTAATTTTCTTAGCAATCTCATCATTCTCTAAATTCCTATTCCTCCGTGTAGGAGAAATAATCTTGACCGGTTCCACATCCACCAACATGCTATAGGCAAGCCTACTTTTGAAAAATTATGCTTGTGGAACTGGCCTAGTATTAGGGGCCCAAGTAGAAGCATCCAATAAGAAATTTAAATCATCATTGATTATGACATTTTTATGATAGAAGAAGGATTTGTTAAGGTTCGATTCCCATAATTCCATATAGTTTAGGGAAGGACCATATATGTTTATAAGGGAAATATATTGACAAAATAACAAAGAAGAAACCTCAATCCCCAAGATAGAATTCATGCACCAAATATTTGAGAAAAAAATATAATGAGGTTTCCAACCCACCACAAGACCCCCCCCCCCCCCCCGCCAAGAGCAAACCAAGGCATCCACTGCCCAAAAACACCATCCCTTTAGGAGAGATTCAAGACACGAGGAAATTTTTCCACTGCAACCAAGGTTTTCCTAAAGGACGATAATATTTGGAACTTTTAGCTCAAAAAAGTCTCTTGAAATCTTGTTTTTTAAAGGGGAAAGCCATACCCCGATATTTGAAAGACATTATGTTCATTTAGGGGTCAATATTACTCTAAGGGCCCCTTTAATGGATAATTGTTTGTTGACAGCAAGATCTGCCTAGGATTTTTCCTTGGCTTTGGAAAGGAAATATTTTCTTCCACAAATGTGACCCTCCTCAGGGGATAAATATAGTTGAACTAATCCCTGGGTAGTACCACCCCTAAAGAATGTCATCAACCACATGGAATTCTGATGAGGTAAAAGTGGAGACATCATACAAGGAAGTTAAATAACTCAGGGAAGATGAAACAAGAAAATAATAGAAGCGGGATGGAGGGAGGGAAACCTCGAAGTTAAGAAAAAACAGGCTTCACAGGTACCCATAGATTCTAAAATACAATTCATAGGAGATTTGGAAGTATAATTTCAAAAATCATTGATGTAAGGAAGAGATGAGGATTTAGTAGGAAAAGAATCATTACCTACATAATCTAAGGTTGTGGAAGCATGAAGAAGATGAGTGTTTAGTCGACATCCTTTGGTAGCCTGGAGAGCCACTTGATCCTTGCCCTTTGGGACCAAAGAGTCTATACATGATGTAGAAACCCACATCACCTGAGGATGTACCTCCTACACCAAGCACCTCGTCTGAGAAAGACCCTTGAATTTTTTCATCTTCTTATGCAGCGGGAGTGCATTTTCCTTCACGAGGTTCCCATATTTATGACATATTTGGCACCTAAAAAAGTATTCCCTCATAATAAAACTTGAGGGGAATCATGCGAAGACTCGTGTAGAGATACCTCAGAGGACCACCATAGAGGTCCACTCTAATGAGGATGTGGTCCATGTACACATTAACTATAGTTTCATAGGAAGAGTCATGGTCTAGGTATACCCCCAACAAGTTGTCGATATCCACGAAAATAATTTCATGCCACAAATGGGTAGGAAGAAAAAGGATACAAACCCATAAATAGCATCGAATAGATGGGTCCATGCCTTAAAGACAATAGGAGAAGAGTTGATATTCATGACTTTACCTACAATTAGATTCACATCTGATACATTCTTAAAAATTAGGTAAATCCATCTCTTCGCCAAAAACCTAACAGAGCAAGGGTTTTTAATCAAGGGCTTCAATAAAGTATCCAGCCATTTGGAAAGAAAGGTCCTACCAAATTTCCCACTATGAAACTTATCGAAAAAATATGAGTGACATAATGCCCCTACCCATTGAATAGACACATTAGTACCCAAAGATAAAGCCATCGACGTGTTCATTACTTATTTAAAAAAATGTTCCTACTCTATTTTACCCTATGAGATACCTGTACTTTTACTAGCAGGGCCCACTATCGACTCCAAAAAATGTACCCCTTCAACATACATCACTTCCTTATCACTAGAAGAAAAGTTCCCACTCAATGCCCACAAAGCTAGGCCCCTAAAAAATATTGCTCGTCAAGGGAGAATCTACAGAAATATGGGGAAGAGGAAACGAGGCAGGAGCCCCATAAAAAGGAAAGCCCTCACTGAAACCCTGACCCCCTAAAGAAATGAATGTCGTTATAAAATGAGAACCAAACACAGAATCCCACATCCCCAACAAAAGCTAAGATGACACAGCAAGGGAAGGAAAACCCAAGCACTGAGATAATAAACCTTGTAAAATGCTAGCAGAGATAGGACATTCCCCAGTTCCAAAAACCCTAGTTGTTGGAGGAAAAAAAAAAAAAAAACCCTGAAGAAATGGCTCATTGGAAAAAACCATAATAGCATCAAATATACCTACCGAGCAACTGGTGGTTCGTCCATGAAAATTGTGAACATCCTAGGAATAATGGGACCATATGTCATAAGATTCCAACAAAACCTAACCAAAATCCTGAGGATCCTTATCCCCCATTTCTGAGGGACAAGACACATCTAGTTCATCTTAAAACCTCAAACTAGGAGCCATTTGTAACATTAAACCGATCTAGCACAATTATAGTCATAGGGAATAAACAAAATTTGAAGTTCCAAGTCAACCCTCTTGTAAAAGAAGGAGAGGTAGAAGGGACAAATAATGTCACAAATAGACCCTCATAATAATTATGAAAAGAGATCCCAGACCTCGAACAAAGTATACACAACCGCCATGAATATCTTCAACCACCAAACCCTAGCCCCCATGCCCTAAATTTTGTCCATGATATCATCACCCTATTTTTAAATGAAATGTTATGTGACAACATTTCCCTTATATTGAGTTGTAAAGCATATCTCTACATAATTATTGAGAATATTAAAATAATATTATTAATATATAATAAATTAATATTATTATTAGCAATAATATTATTTTAATAATACTTTAATAATATTATTACAATATATTACATTGACTATATTTTTAATAATAATATTACAATTATAATAATATACAATATATCAGTATTATTATATTAATATTATATAAATATGTTTATATAACAATACTATTATTATTATAAAAGAAACCAAATACTACAATAATATTATTAATAAATTTATTATCATATATATATATATATATATATCATGCCTAATTTCTGTTCTGCAACTCTTGCAACCGTAGTTCTGCATTCTTGATTCTCTCGACTTTCTGGGAATTTCTCTAATAGTTGTCCCCTATGCCATCTCTCTTGGTGTCTTCCCAGTTGTTTCATTATTCTTCTGACATTCTAGGTGGTTTCTAGCAACAAGAGTTATGGCGGCAGTGCCGGGAAGGGTTTTTGGCCCTCCCATTGATGAAGAGGAAGCCTTATGATAGCTCATCTCTTCTCTGAAGACAAATCTGTAGCCAAAAGAAACCCCTTAGAAATCTATGAAGTGAGCAAAGAATATTCTATCTGTGGTTCTTCCTGCAGGCTTTTGAAGAACAAACCTAACCTTCTCTGAGAGTGATTTGGTGGGAAAATTCACACCTCCCCTAAATATATGGAGTAATAGGCCAAGCATACTTGGAGGACTATGATGAAGGGGAAGTTGGTAGTTTACGTTGTGGCTAATGGATTTTTCAATTTCCTCTTCGAGTTCAAAGAGGACTGGGACATTATTTTCCATAACAGACCCTACTTATTTGGATCCTTAACTTCAACCTTGATGAAGACGTTCCCAAGGCAGTTCATGTGTGGTTTAATTTACCCTAGTTTCCTCTATTTTTTTGTAGTGATGACTGTCTGAAATCCATTGGAAATGAGGTAGGTCGATTCTTGGAAAGGGACAAGCCAAAGGGATAAAAATTCATTTGAACGAGGATTTGGGTTGAGGTCAACTTGTCAAAGAGTCTTGCCTTGGAAATTGATTTGTCCCAAGGTGATTGGAGCTTTTTCCAATACCTCAACTATGAACAATTTTCATTTAAATGCAAAACTTTCCATGACTATGGTCATTTTGCTAGGTATTGCAAGAAAAACAAGGTTCATAGTGGAGATGGACATGTCTGTCCCCAAGAGGGTCAATGGCACACCCAGAGAAGAGGATAAAATAAAGGTAAGGGTGTAGCTAGACCCTCGATTGCATCTACCTATAATATAGCTTCTTCCTCAGAAAACCCCTTTGATGCATTGACTCAAGAGGTTCTTGAGCTCGTGGAAAATATGGTTGGAGATGAAAATTAAAATCAAGTCGAGGAGGAGGATAAGGGGATCGAGCATGAATCTGAGAAAGAAGTAGAGCCCTAGGACAAGGGACCAACTCAAGATAGTATTGTGCAATATCTCAAGTCCACATTGGCTAAAAGGAAAAAAAATCCAGAAGATTTTTTTTCTGACTTGAAAGAGAATGAGGAGTAACCCTTTCAAGCTCAAATGAGAAGTGAAAAGAAGAATATTAAATGGTCAAGCGACTCCACCAGTGGGGAAATAGAAAACCACGAGGCTAAAGGGTGTCCCCAAACAAGGAGGTCAGAAATTCATATATGGAGCAAAACATCAATCTTGGGAGTCAATCCCAAATAATAGAGATATTGAAGAATGCATCTAACAAAGATTCTACTGGAACCAAAAATGGAAGAGGTAATCTTTCTGCCTCCAATTCCAAATGAAAGTTATTTCAGGAACATAAGGGGGTTGGGAAACTGATCCGGAATTATGCAAGAATGCAATAAAATACAGAAATACACATAAACTCATAGATGCAGCAGAAATATCACTTCATTTCATTAATATAAAATAACTAAAATATGCTTACAGACATAATGAAAATAAACTAGCTAGGGCACTAGTAGCTTATCTATGAGAAGAGATGTGGTGGTTGCAAGCCTCTAAATTGTGTTACAATGAGTCTCAAGGGCCTTTTTATTATTGAACAACATAGGAAAACCCTAAACAACCAACACCCTAACCCTAGGAGATGAAACTCCAAGTGTTTGTGGGCCACTTTCGAGTTAGTTGGGTAGCCAACTTCCCGGGGTCGTAACTTGGTCATATTGTCTTTTTTTGGCGCGTACGATATATCATCAAAAATATCTATCCCATTAATATAGGTTTTTTCGCAGGCCCTTACCTATGGCTACAATCTTTCTGAAAACCTAAAAAAAGGTCGTTTATGGGGTCAAAACTGCTCCAAAAGTTCAGGGCCCGAAAAAATGCTAAAAATAGTAAATGCTGCTACAAAAAAGGAAAATGATGAAACTGACTAGAGGTATAGGTGGAATATTTGCGTGGTCACCAATATCCACTTGGATAAAAAATTCTGTCAAATCCCACGTGATTAAAGTTTTGAAAAACTTGGAAAATCCTAATGTTCTCTTTCTCCAAGAGACAGCTAATCGAAGAAGAATTGTTAGAAAAGTCCAAAATGTTCTGGAGAAATGGTGATAATATTGCTCAAAGCTACTATGGTGCTTCTTAAGGTCTAAGCATCCATTAGGCCTCCTCTAGTTTAAGGTTAATAGATAGTTTTAAATCCAAATTTTGGATTGCAGATAGTCTTGAGGACTGTTGCTCTAAAGAGGTATTCTCAATGATCAATGTTTGTGTCCGTGACGATTATAGAGAAAAAGAAAAATTTTGGGATTAATTACAAAGCCTAAAAGGAGGGACCTAGAATAGAGAGTGCATCATTGGTGGAGACTTTAATACTATCATCCTCTCCTCAAATAAGAGCTGGGGATCTATCGTCCATAACCCCTTCAAAGAGATAATGGAGGATCTCATATCAGAGTGGGATCTTATGGATATTATTCCAAAGAAGGGAAAGTTCACCTGGTCCAACAGAAGGGTGGGCTCTGCTCATATAGAAGTAAGGCTCTATGTATTCCTCCTTCATAGCAATTGGATTTTAAAAGGGGTGGATTTATCCTCTTCCATTTTGGCAAGAGGGGACTGAGATCATCACCTAATTTCTCTTCAAATTGACCCCTAATAGGACTTGTGTCCCATTCCTTTTTGTTTCAATATAAAGTGGATTAGGAGGGATGGGGTTTTGGACATAATAAAGAAGGCTTGGACCTCTCTAGTTTCAGGTTCTCTTGCTTTTGTTTGGGAATCCAAGTTTAAAACTGTTAAAATGTCCATTTGTTCCTGGGCTCGCTAGTCCTCAAGCCCCCAGGGTCTGAGTTGGTTGATATCCTAAAATAGTTGGAAGCACATCAAGTTGAGATGGAGAGTAGATTGATAACATAAGACAACTTGGAAAAGGAGAATTGCTTAAGCTCTCAGCTTCTCTCCCTTGGTTGTCATGAGGAGGAGTATTGGAATTTTAAATCTAGGAGTCTATGGCTTAGATTTGGGAATCATAATGCAACTTTCTTACATAAGAAATCAAAGGCGCATTAATTTCGGAATCGAGTTAAAGAAATAACTATGGAAGGTAAGCAAAAAAATTCTTCCTCCTTTGAAATAAAATAAGAAGCATTTTCTTTCTTTAGAAAATTATATATAAAATTCAAGGTTAATGATCCTAGAGAAGTCAATTCTTTTATCTCTTGTCTTCCATCCATTGTCTCCCCTTCTAAGAATCTCCAGCTCATGAAGCCTATTGAAGAAGAAGAAGATATAGATTCCATTTGGTCTCTAAATCCTAATAAAGCTCCTTATCCTCATGGATTCATTATCAGCTTTTACCGTTCTTGCTAGAACTTCATCAAAAAATATTTTCTTTGCATGGTTAACTCATCCAAAGAAAAACGAAAGTTGGGTGGGAACACCAATTCATACTTTTTAGCCCTTATTCCTGAGTCTAAGCCCTTCTCTTTTTCATATTTTAGGCCCATCTCTCTTTATAACACATCCTACAAAATTGTGACCAAAGCCATTGAACATAGGCTTAAAAATATTATCCCATCCATCATTTATAAAAATCAGTGGGATTCCTAAAAAAATGCAGATCGTGGACAACGTCATCCTCGTCCAAGAAGTGGTCCATTCGAGTAAACAAACTATAGAGTCAGACATGGTTATCAAGCTCGATATGGTGAACGCATTTGACCGGGTTTGTCATTCCTTTCTTTTTGACATTATAGAGAAATATGTTTTTGACAAGGACTTTATCAACTGGGTTAAATCCTGCATTGGGAAACCCTGGATTTCCCCTCTTGTCAATTGTCGTTGATGCCATTTATTTTCAACACCTCAAGGGATGAGGCATGGTTGTGCTCTCTCCCCTATTTTGTATATCATGGTTGAGGATAGTCTTAGCATAAATATTGAAGTTGCTTGAACTGAAGGGAAAAACAAAGGTCTCGGCATAGCCCAAACTATAAAGGACATTAATCATTCTCAGTTCGCAGATGATACTCTGCTAATGGGAGGAGCCTCAAAAAATATAGTTATAAGGTACAAAATAGTCCTATATCTTTACTTGGACTTATCGGGGGGTCTCATAAACAAAATTAAGAGTCAATTTTTTGGGTGGAATTGTTCCATTTAATCCTTGCAAGAGATAGCAAAATTCTTAGAGTTCTCTCTGGTAGAAGAATGGCTCTTTTTCAAATATCTAAGAATTCCAAATTTCACTGGGTTAGTCCAATATGGAGTGTTGGGAATAAGTTATTAACAAATTCAAAAAGAAAATCAATGGTTGGGTGCTCATTGGTTAACTCAATCTGGAAGAATCGTCCTTGTTAAATTAGTTTTGTCTCCACTTCCTCTCTATCTTTGCTCTGACTTGCTTTCTCCTAAATCAGACATAATGCAAAGGAGTTTTCTTGTCAGAATACTTATATGATACTGAAAGTAATTTCCACCTTTTTCATTGGAACATTGTTCGATTTCCCAAAGCTAATGGTGGTTTGGCCATCAGGGACTCACTATATATGAACTTGGAACTTGGGGCTAAAATAATTTGGAAACTTATCTCAGACTCCATGGAATAGTGGAAAGCTGATTTTATTATAAAATACTTCAAAAGAAAGAGTTTAATTAGGGTATAATATATTAACTAGGAGGGATCTAGATCTAAAATATGGACTCTTTGTAAAGAATTTTCCCTCTCGTTGTTAATTATATTAGTTGGTGCATAGGGAATGGGGCATGTATCAACATTTGGAATGAATACTTCTCTCCACATAGCCCTCTTGGTAGGATGGAATCTCTTAGGGACCTAGATCAATGAATGTGGGACAATAGTTTTCATAAATTGAACAGCATTCGAAATGGGTTGATCATGGTTGTTGGTTGGAGTGGCTTATACCTAATCTCCCATCTCACCTTGAAGGTAAATGGTAGAAGCTAATCCACTCGTTGAAAGGTATGTCCCCTATCTCAATCGATATGATGGATCATTATATTTGGAATTACAATACTCAGAAGGTGTGCACAATGTTGGGATATGCTTTCTTAGAAAATATCGTTCCTCATCCCCCCAGTAGCAAAGTGTGGACCAAAATTTGGAGCCCAGCTAGAATCCCAAAAGTAACCACTTTTTTTTGGTCTCTAATTCATGGAAATATTCTTACCTCTTCAAACCTCAAAAAGAGAAATATAACTGGCCCATCAAGGTGTGTATGGTATTGTAACAATGAAGAAACCATTCCTCACTTGTTTGGTATTGTTCCTTTGTAGCAGAGATGTGGAAAATATCCTTTAGCCCCATTATAAACTCTCTCTCTCCATCTCTTGTTCTTGGGAGGATATATTGGTAAATTGGAGAGTGAGATATCCCTGGTCTCGTAAAACCTCCTTGGTGCAAATAAGATGTTGGATGAACTTACGAAAATTGCTTTGTTTGTTGGATTTCACAAAACAAAATCATTTTTAGGAATGAATCTTCTATGCCCCTGGAAGTCGCGAGCATAACAAAGGAAACACTTTCTGATACCATCTTTGCTTGTGGCTTCGATTGTAGCGAGATAAAAATTTTGAATTCAAAGGAGCAGGAGTGAATAAAATAAAATCTTATCTATGAACCTCATGCAAAGCAGATATCTCATCATGATCATTGCAAGACTCCCTGCATTCATCTAAACCAATAATACTTTAATATATGGAGGTTGGATAATCCCATCTTCCAAATGTTTTTTTATGGTGCTTCCAAAGGAAAATCTAGGGAACCTAGAAGGGTAGGGGTCATTATTGGACCTAATTAACAAATGGTTTTAAATATGTGTGGGGACTCACAAATGCCACAAACAATCATGTCAAGTTTCTTTCCTTTTGAAAAGGATTGGAGCTTGCCTTAGATCAAGGAATTAAGCAGATCACTCTATTTCGGGACTCCCTATTGGTTATAAGGAAATTCATCAAAGCATGTAGACCTATTAACTCCACATATTTACCATTGAGTCTCAGGATTTAGATCACATTAATAAAATTTTCCAGAGTTAAATTTTATCACATATTAGAAATATGAACTCAAGTGTTGATGAATTGGAAAAAATAGGTTCCATATTTTATTAAGGGATCCTCGAAATCACTGTTAAATCATTCTTATTCCTAGTCCCATAATATGAATCATAATCTTGTTTTCTAAGGATTGAGGGGAGGAAATATATTGTAGCTACTTCTCGAGACTTATTTATTAATGATTTGATGGAAGTCTTTTGATCGCATGGTCGGGCCCAAACATTTAATCAACATATGTCCAAGTGGTATTCTTTGGGGAACACGTGGATCCTGTTGCTCACTCTCTGTTGTAATATAGTCCTAATTATCCTTAGAACTGATTTAATTTTCTCTTGTTTGGTTGTGGAAAATCCTTCACTTCATTGCAAGGTGGTTTCAATTCTAATGTCCGACATGAATATCAAGTCATTTTTCTTTTGTCCTGGTGCGATTTTCATCATGATGGGAGATCTTTGGCCTTTATTGGGCTCCTGTTTCAATTGCAAGTTTGATGTATTTCACTGGCATTCCCAACTATTTTGTCAAGCCTACGTTGTTTGGGTCAGGAAAATAGGTGTTACAGGAAGTGGTGTTTTTGTTCTCTCTGCTCTTGGCCCTCTCAGGGAAAGTTGGAATATTATTGCTCTCTCCACAATGAGTTTCATGGTAGGGTTGGATAAAGAAGAGGGGATCCATGATACTATCAAATCCTTAGAGTTGTTATAAAATTTGTTGGATTCAACACACGCCTTGGTCTCCACTATCAATAAACTAAATAATTTAATAGAGCATCATTGGTGCTCTTTCCAATCCTTTGTAGAGGATAAAATTTTGGAGCATCATACAACCATGGAGTCCTAATTGGCTAGGATAAGCTCTGATGGTAGGCAACTCTATAAGAGGGCGGAGGCTCTCGAGATCGCCAATGTGCAAAGGGTTGTTTAGGAGAGTGGTGTTGCTAATGCTCGTGTTGAGCGCAGAGGGACTCGACAAGCTCGCGGCTCACGGGAATTTGACTATGGCCCATGGTGACTGCCCATTCTGGTCTTGAAAATAATTCTTTTAAAATGCATATCAATTTTATTTTGTCATGTAACCCTTAGTTATTATGGCATGCAAATTATGCTTTATGTTATGCCTTTTTTGTAAAATTTACGGAGAACACCTTTTTTGTTTAAAGAGTGATTTTTGTAATGGTGATAATAAACAATCTGTTTACTCATTCGAAGATATCCCATATGTAGATGATTCGAGATGTAAAGTTTTGATGTAAAGGTACTGGCCCTAAAACCATACTTTTATTAATATAAACTTCACCATCGTTTTATTAATATAAACTTCTTATCCATTATATATATATATATATATATATATATATATATATATATATATATATATATATATATATATATTGGTATTAAGTATTGCTTAATTAAAATTTTAATTTTAAGTTTCTAAAATATTAGAATTATGCAATTTTTATCTTTTTTTAATATTCATAATTTTTATTTTTTTCAAAATCTTTTTTACTATGAACTTAATAACATTTATAATATTGTTAATATTGATATTTTAATAAATATTTAATAATATTATTACAACTTATTACATTAGCATTATTTTACTAATAATATTACAATCTTATTATTATTATTATTATTATAATATTGATCTTAATAATAATATGAATGTTATAATAATATGATAAAAGTATTATCAATAATATGTTATTATTAGTAATATGATTTTAATATATTATATTAACATAATTTTTAATAATAATTATACCAATATATATCCTCTATGTGGCGGGTTCAGAAGTAGAGGGGAGTATCAAGGGGCGGGCCTGCTAGCCCGTAGATGAGATAGGCATTAATGGCCAAGGGGCATGACTTGTCCCTGGTGTTAGAGTCCTATAATAATAGGATTCATAATTTTGATTTGACTATGATTAGTCTTGTAACATGTACATACTTTTTCTTTTTGCAAAATTGTTTTCCCATATTAAAAATAAATAAATGTAAAGAGGGTAAAAGTCATAAAAGAAAAATCAAAGGACTGGAAGAAAAATATCAAAAAAGAATATAAAAAATGGTCAAAAAGCTTAAATCTTGATTATTCATGCATTAAATTTCATGTTGATAGATAAAGAATAAAAATCTAGCCAAACTGTTTAATCTTGGCAGATCAGTAGTTAGGTAGAGAATAATAAATGAGTTCAACAGTTTAATCTGAGTCATTGGAAGTAATAATGATATAATTATATAGTTTGTTGTTAAAAGAAAATATAAAGGGTCTACAAGCTCAAATGAACCCAAAGAAATGAAGAAAAAATATTAGGGTAGATGATGGGTAGGTAGAAGCACTTTTCACAAGGCATGGACAGTAGAAACTGATCATTTCATACTTACTAATTTCCCTCTAAATTCATTTCCCTAATAAAAAATACCCCTTCCCCTTGATTTTACCTTTTCCCCTTACTTCACTCATTTTCCCTACATAAATAGCCTTTCCCTAGTTTAAAATACATTTATCTTTTGGAAAGTAATTTTCCCTTTATTAACTTCCATTTTCATTCAAAATACCCCAAAAACCCCCTAAAAATATACCTATCCTAAGTATTTTTTTTAAATTAATATCAGACCCTACTATGAAAATTCCACCCTGATATTAGTTTTAACACTAACATAGTGTATTTTACATGCCCACTGATAATACATTCCCGCATCATACTTCATTTTAACCCATTGTTAACTTTCTTTTATTAAATCCCTTTATAATACACATTATCCTGTATTTAATTAATTCCCGCATATATATATATATCCCCAATCCCTTATGATTAATTTAATATATATTTTATCCCCCCTATATATATATTTTTGGGCCCACTTATTATAAACCCTGCCTATTATAAATTCCCTACCCTTTCATATATATTAATCCATCCATTTAAATCCCACATTGACTTAAATCCCGAGCCCCACCACCTGTCAGATCCCCAATAGATCTATGTTATTCGCCTAGTCGTCTGATCGCGGTTGAGTAGATCCAATGGCCATTATCCCTTATCGCATCTCCGATAGACCGATCTTTAACCACTCCAGCACCTCATGAAATCAACATTTTTTGGAGCCGCGCTCCCTACTACCTAGTGGTCCCTTATTGCATCGCATCCCTCCAAAAAATACCGCCCGCCCGCTTTTGCCGATGCGAAAACCACTCAGCTGTATTCCTGACCGTTGCAACAAAACCATCCTGCAGAACCAATCTGAAGCCCTATAAAGACCAGTGAATCCTCAGAAAACTTTTTCCTGCCTCCAGAACCTCCTCTACATACCAAAAGCTTCATTTTCTCTAGGTATTCTTGAAAATACTAAGGCATGTAGTTACAGCAAGAAATTAACAAGTAATTGAATCAGTTTAGGAGCCTTTACAGACCAAAAGAAAGCCCTTGTTGCTTCTCAATCCTTTTCTGCAGACCTTAGGAATCTTTCCACATAATTCCCAAGGCCTACGACTATTTTTTATCACAAAGAGTAATATTTGATTGATTGGTTTCCCCAAACCCTTCTGCAGACTGTAAAAATCTTTCACATGTTCACCTAAAGGCATGAAATTGTTTTTCTAAACAAGTAGAGTAATCAATTGATTAAAATTAATAAATATGGCTTCCAAAGGTATTGTAACAGTAAATCCTCTGCAACCTACAGTTGTAGATGTGGAACACACACCTTTGGAAGACAAAGATTTTAAAATTAGTGACCCTGTCACTAATTTTAACCTTCTTGAGCTCCATTGTTGGAGCCATGACAAATCAATTGACCAACCTGATGAAGTTTTCATTTGGGATTCCAATTTGCCCAAATATGTAGTCCCACAAACCTTCCAATTTCTAGAGTTGATTAGACTTTTCCAAACTTGTTATTTTCTTGATCAAAGAGCCATTGTAACCCCTGGAAAAGATATTCTGTTCACTATCATAGCTGAGTCAATTAACCAAATGTTGCATATTCAACCTAGGCTAGATGAAACCCCTCGTCTATTGAGACCCTTTCCCAACTATATCTGAATTTTGACTTCCCCAAGAGGTTCCATATATTCTAGAAATTCATTCCCTCATCAGTAGAGACTCCCAAAACCAATCCACCTTATCCAAAATCTATTTTCTCTGAGAGAACCAGACATATCATTACAATGATGTCTTCTATTTTGGGTTATTTCACTGATGAGCATGTTTATGCTTCAGTCTTAGGGTTTCTTTCTATTTTTTCCCTTGGTCAGCCTCCTGCTACCATTTTCAATTTTTCCCAGTACCTTGCTAATATTATTCATGAACATCTTGTAAAAATTCCTGAAGAGGGAATCTTCAAGTATTCCTCTATTTTATTCCACATGTTTTTATACTTCCAAGCTGAAAAATTTGCAATAAACCTTCAAAAATTGGATGTTGAAGGTAACCCACAGTCAGTAATATTGTTGACTTCTTTAATCAGGAAGGATTCATAAGAATTCAACTACACAGACTTTATTGACTCATTCATTTATCCTATTGTCAATATGATGAACAACAACGTTCAACCAAGAGTCAGTGAGGAGATTAAAAGGTTCCTGCAGTTATCAGAACATAGTAGGACTGGAGATTGGTACCTTTACCAAAACCACACAGAGATTAGGGTATATGGATCTAATATTTTTCCATATAAGCTACCCAAATACCTCCCAATAAGGTTATTTTCACTTGAGTATGTTAGGTAGATCCTTAATTCTAATGGAATCAATTTCTTGGCAGCCAAAAAGAAGACACAATTTAAGATAAAGAATCAACTTGGTCCTTTTATTTGCAATAGTAGAGATGCAGGTCCACAAGCTGAAAAATATTTGCAGGAATTTAAGTTTAGTCAGAGTTTCCAGTGGTATTGTGATCCTTTAGGAGTAATAAGGAAGTTAAGAATCAAATGTAAATTAACTCCTTATGTGCATGAGTCCAGGCCAGATATAGAGAAGTACTCCAATTAGTCTGAATGGTTGGAGAACACTTTGAAAGAGTTGGAGAAACCAATAGAAACCAGTGCAATCTTGTAGACTCCAACCTAACAGGAAAGGAACTCTAAAGGAGGTAGAGAAGAAGGGTCCTATACAACTGAAACTACCACCGAAACTAAGTTCAAGTTGATGTACAGGAAGAAGCCAAAATTAAATCATGTAACTGACCAAGTTGAAACTATTGAAATCCTTGATACTAATGAAGTGGTGAAAGACAACGCACCTTCTGCAGTTTCTAAAGAATCTCACCAACCATCAACATCAAAAACTCAGATTATTCAAAAGCAGCATAGTGTTGAAGTGTCCTCTTCAAAGAAACCAACAAACAGAGAGATGGATATTATGCAGAAGTATAAGGAAATCAAGATCAGAAATGAGGCATTGAAAGCAGACACTTATACTCAATACTAGAAGCAGTCACCTATTGACCAAAGTAGATTTCTTTTTAAATTTGACTACAAGACTAGGAAGATGCATATGACCTTCCTACATCCCATAGTGAAGCATCCTAAATCATCAGTAGATTATAAAAAGACATCATATGAAGTTCAGGCTCATGATCTTCATCCTATAGGGCAGATAGAATTTCACAAGAAAGCTAGTGAAATGGTGTACTCTACTATGACCAATAATGCGATGAGTGTTCAAAAGCTGCAAAATACTCTAGGGAACATCAAAGATCAGCTAAAGCTAGAAAAGGCTTCCTCACAAGCCAAAGATAAAAGGATTAATGTTAAGATATTTCAACACATAGGAAGTAGTTAAGAATAACTTAGTCTAGTGTAATGTTAGGTAAAGTGTGTTTATTTACTATGTACATTTGTAACTTATAATCTGATGGTCATGATTTGTAGTGATCTGACGGTTCCCTCTCTCCTCAGTATTAACGACAGTTGATCTATGGCTTAACACTGATTAGTCCATGATATCTATTTAAAGAGCATGGAGGGTCATTTGTCCGGTAATGGTTTATGAGAGAAACATATGTAACTTTTCTTTTATATTAATAAATTGCCTGAAGTGGCCGCGTTGGCTCAGGCTGTGGACTGTTTCCCTCTTCGAGGGTTTTAACCACGTGATAATATTGGTGTACTGATTTGTGATCTGTTTGTGAGTAATGACCTTTGGTTTTTGATCTACGGAACTTACCCTGTAAATTCCTCCATGGTATCAAAGCTATTTTGAGGGCCACATCCATTGCTGACCCAAATCAGAAGCCGGTTGGATTGCATGCGACTGCCGTTTTGTAGATATACTATTTTAGAACATTTTTGGGCCTAGAGAACTGCTCTGTTGTGTCCAGAGTGTCTGTTACAGTGAGGAATGCCTTTTGTTTCATGCGAAAAGGTTTCCGGTTGCCCAAGTTATGTCAATTTAGATCTGGAGGTATAAAGTATTTGTTTTGCAGTTATATTTGATAATAGTTCTGCTTATTTTGGTTCCCTCTGTTTATTTCAGTTTTTTGGTTTTATTTATTTTCCAGATCTATACCCTCTTCTCCATGCATGCTCTTTGCTCTGTGTTGTATGCGATCTCGGCAAATCAGAAACAGGAAGAAGGGATTTTTTTTTTCTACGTATGCTCTTTCCCCGCGTCTTTGTGTGATCTCGAGAAATCAGAAAAAGTGAAAAAATAGATAGTTGTCGATAAGGCTAACTGAAAATCTAACATTATGCCGTAAGGCTTGCAATTTTATTTTTTTTGCTCAAATTTTTGTGTTTTTTTTTGCAGGAAAAAGCACGCACACTGAAGACGAAAAAAATAAAAAATCCTTTTACTACCTCACTTGGTGAGAAGTTAGTTTATGAGAATAGAGGTCTTGGGTTCAAGCTTCTTTTTGTAAAAAAAATTTGTTAAAGGGGTGGGATTTTTTTTTTTTGAATTTGAACTTCATCATCAAATTTCAAATAATTCTCGTAACTATTCGGCATCTACAACTCAGTTTTTCAAAAAGGCATAACTTCTTCATCCGGAAGCCATTTTTAGAGCCTTTTTTTTTTTAATCGGCCTATTTTTTCGAGATCTTTCCTTTGCATCAGTTATTTTTAGCTCTTTTCAGCTTAATTATTTTTAAAAAAAATGGAAAGTGCATACCCGATTATTCTTAACAGCACCAATTATTTCCAATGGCTACGTCACATGGTAGATATACTTAGAAGTAAAGAGCTTTATAGAATAGCCATAGGACAAGAAACTAAAGTTTCTGATGATGATAAAGTCGCTAAATGGGAAAATAAACAAGATCAAGCACGAGGGTTGATAGGAATGTCCATTGCTCAATATCTTCGATTTCATATCCTTGACATTGACACCCTTGAAGAAGCCCTGAAAAAGCTCAATAATGTTTTTGGCATTCAAAATCAAATCAGGGCCCACTTGCTTGAAAATGAGTTCCTTACTTTGGACCCCAATAATTTCTCCTCTATTGAAGATTTTTTGTCCAAAATCAAGACCCTTAGACTTCTTTTAGAAGGTTCTAAGGTCAAAAAGGATGATGGTAGTCTCATCTATTCCATTCTTGGTAAGCTTGGCCCTACATACTCTGTATTTGTTTCTTCCTTCCATTCCACTAGAGAAGCCATAATTTCTTCAGGAACCACCTACAAGAACCCCTCTTTTGATTCCTTTTGCGGTTCTTTTATAAGAGTACAAGAAAAACTCTTACACCTTGGTCTTATCTCTTCTGGAAATGCTTCTAAGAAATCCCTAGCAGCCCAACAATGTCCATATCAAAAGAATCTCAAGAAGCAGTATCCTAAAAAGTATTGTCTGAAACCAAACAAGGGTCCTAAGCAATTTCAACCGCAAACTGAAAAAGCAACTCACAAAAATGATAAGGCAAATAAAAACAAAGTGAAGAAGACAGATAGAGATTGCAACTTTTGTAATCGTGATGGCCATATAGAGTCCAAATTTTTGGAAATACTAAGAGGAGGGGGGGGGGGGTTGAATCAATATTCCTTTCAATTAGAGCATTACTTAATCTTTAATTATTATTAGTGTTTGTACAATGATAGCAGCAAACAAAAGGAACACAAATGCACATGGTTTTTAAGGTGGAAACCCACTCTGGGACAAAAACCACCTAATGATTTTCTAATAATTATTTAATATTCAACTCCAATTGAAAATAAATCTCCAACTGACCCTAGCACCCAGTGAGCTACAACTCACCCTAGCACCACCCTAGCACCCTATAGAAGAATAAAAGAAGAATGGACTCTCGTACCAGGGAAAATGGTCCACTTTACAATGATATAGAATGATGTAGAAGAATAAGGTACACCAAACAATAACCTCAACTATTTCACAACCACCTAATGATGATCCTAGACCTCCCGACACTGCCTCTTCAACTCTTGGCAGATAGACATTAAAACAATTTTTACAAAAATGTATTTACAATGATACCTTTACAGTGATTGTATGCAGTGCTGCCCACTTGAAGACTTCATGTGATGAAATTATTATTTTTGTTCTGCACCTTAGTTGCTACTCTTTTCATGCTACCCTCTGCTGCACCTTTATTTGATTTTATGCCCTAGAAAGTCTGGCCCTTTGCGGCCCTTGACAACACATGATCTAGCTTTTTCTTGCCTTCTAGGATCTCGATATTGAATTTGGTGTATCTCTGCTATTTCAGATCCCTAATTTCTGATTTTTGGTCCTGTAGTAGTCCTCTGAGTCATCTTTCCAATGCCATAGGTTTGACCCAATTTGGATTCTTCAAGGGAGAGTTATGCCCAATCTCTCACAATTCCCTAATTATGGATTGTTTAAATATAGTGAACTTGTACAGTGTGCCACGTGTCACTGTTTCTTTATTCAGCTCTGAAATTTATAGAGAAAAAACTACAGTCTGTGTATTATTTGTCACTTTTTACATAATTCCAATCCAATACTCAGGGAGAGATTTATGATGTTTTTCCCAAGGTCACTTCTTTGAGATGAATTTTAGGAGCTTGCAAAAACACTGAATTCCAAAAATCATATCTCCGAAAATGTTGTGCACCTTCATCTGAAATTTCTACAGGAGCTTCCTCGGAATTTTTGCTAAAAATTTTAGCTTCTGAACCTTCGTAGAAAAAAATTTAGAGTGAACATGCCACGATGCCCTGTTTCAGATGGCGAACTCCCTTGCATGAGGAGGATATGAGGATCACAATTTATATAAATGCTTAGGTTGAGAGGGGCTTCAACAAATGAATATGGGAGGGATTTTAGGAGCTTAAAAAATATCAATTATGACTTTTCAATGATCCATGCCACAACCCCATGGGGTTTTAGCCCGCTAACTGGTGGTACAAACTTCAAACATGAATATCTCTCAAACCGTGAAGAATTACGTGGTGTGCCATATATCAACAGAAACATATTGATAAGTAGAAACCATCAAAAGCATTCTTGACCCAGAATATAATTTGGTAGGTAAAAATTCCCATGCAATATTGGGGTAGCCCCTGGTGCTGCTTGGGTTGACATCAATGACAACTGCTGATCAACAATCTCCCCCTTTGGCATTGATGGCAACACAAGTACTCCCCCTGTGATCATACTCATCTTCCTACAACATTCTCTCCCCTTTTGACATCAATGGAAAAGGGCAACTCCCCCTGACACACAACCATCTTGCAGACTTGTACACACTACCACTCCCCCTAACACACAACCATCTTGTAGACCTGTACACACTTCCACTCCCCCTTTATATTATGAATAAGGAAAATATAATGAGAACTTGGGAGAATCCAAAGCTTCTGGCGAAGATATTCCAATGCTTCACGAGTACTCTCACGATCATCAATGCTTCCTGCCCAATCTGTGTCTGTAAAGGAATGAATAATGAGATTGTTACCCTTGGGATACCAGAAGCCATATTATTTTTTTCCCTTTAGATATCAAAGAATTCTTTTGATGGCAATAATATGTGATTCTTTTGGTGCTACTTGGAATCTTGCTACTTTTCCAACTTCTTGCATAACATCTAGTCGGGAGGCTGTTACATATAGAAGACTACCAATCATAGATCTGTACAATCTTTGATCCACATCCTTAGATGAGTCATCTATGCTCAATTTGCAACCTGTTACCATCAGAGTAAGGATGGGTTTGCAATCTTCTATTTTAAATTTATTGAGCATTTCCTTGATGTACTTAGCTTGACATATACATATTCCTTTCTCTTGCTGAGATATTTGAAGCCCTAAGAAGTATGTCATCTCACCAAGTAAAGACATCTCGAAATCACTTTGCATCTTTGTAGAAAACTTCTTACTTAGTTGATCATCATTGCTACCAAATATTATATCATCCTCTTTAGCTATTAGACATGCTTTAGTTGTTTCATGCAGAACATATATGTCGTTTGGAGCTCGACTTTCTGTAGCCACAATTTCACCATACCTGCCTTTCCTGATTTCACATTTTGTGGAGTTGAATATTATTTTGTGTCCTTGATCACACATTTTTCGAACACTGAGTAGATTGTGATTCATGTTTTCAGCCAATAGAACATTCTTGGCTAGAGCATTTTTGCTTCCGAGAGTGACAGTACATGATCCTATAACATTTGAAGATCCATCATTTCCAAAGGACACGGTTCCATCCTTCTTATCTTTTAGAGATACAAATTTATTTCTATTTCCAGTCATATGTGTTGAGCAACCGCTATCAACATACCACACAACTTTGTTGTTTTGAGCCTTGAGAGCGAGAGCACAATTATCAGTCTTCTTCTTCTTCCATGTTTGTTTGTTCTATGGCTTTGAAGATTCTTTTGGAGGATTTTTGAGTCTACAGTCTCTGGCTATGTGTCCAAAGTTTCGACATTTGTAACATTCAATATTATTTCTTAAATGTTCAAATATATTAATGTTTTTCTGAGCCCTGGAAGGTTCATATTTAATAGACCTCCTGGAACTGTATTTGTTCCTGGGATACGTGTGACATTCTACAGCTTTATGACCAAATTCTCCACATGAATAACAGTAGCCATAAAAAATATGTTGTTACCTGGGTGGAAATCTTCATTGAGGAATTGTCTTCCAAGGTTGTTCTTGCGAATCTTGTCCAATGAAGTCTACATGCATGTCAGATCTCATAGGTTCATTTTATTTTGTTGTAGAAGTTCCTGGTTCTTCTTCTTTGTAACCGATGCCAGTTCTGTCATTGTAATATTGTTGATTGTTGATGAGTTATTCCAATCCCCTTGAGCTGTTGGAATAGTTTTGGATAGTTTTTCCTTTCTTCACTTCCTTACGCAGCGAGACTACTTCAGCTTATAATTCTTCCTTTTCTTGGTTGCTTTCTTCCAACTTCTTTTGAAGTGAATCTTCAATGCATTTGCATTCTTCAACTTCAAATTTGAGACCTTGAACTTGTTCTTCAAGAGTATTGTAACGGATCTTCTCTGCCTTGAGCTCTTTTATAAGTTTGATTGCTTCCTTAGAAAATTATTCTATGGTCAATCCTTCTTCTTCGTTGTTTGATATCTCTTGTTTATTATGCTTGGCCATAAATAATACTCTCTCATTGGCTTCTTCTTCGTTGTCATTGTCTTCATCAGATGATGAGCTATCTTATTTAGAGAGAAAGTTCCTTTTGGATCCTTGCTTGTTGAATTTATAAAAGCATTTCTTTCGTTTTGAGTTGCCATCACTTATGTTCGGAAATTTTGATGCGAAATTCCCAACCTCACCACAGCCGAAACATATCAGTGGAAGTTTACCTTTGAATTTTCCCTTACCAATTTTTAGTTTTTCTCGTAAAGTAAGCATATTCTTCATCTGAAAGACCTTCTTCATCATCTCCCTTTTCTTCACACTTGCAGGTGCAGGTCTTTTCAATTGAAGGTTGTTTGTCCTTATTGGTTTTCTTAGATGCAATGAACGTAGTTTCTAGATGCGAAGTACCCTCTTCTTCATAAAGTCTCATTTCATATGCTATGAGAACTCCATGTAATTCCTCTTTGCTGAGTTTGTCCAGATTTTCATTGTATTATAAGACCGATACCTTTGGGTTTAATCTCCTTGGTAATGTTCTAAGAATCTTTTGTATAATAGTCTTCTCGTTAACTGGCTCTCCCAATCCTTCCAGAGTATTGGTTATTTCATCAACGTGTTGGAAGTATGCAGCAATGTTACAATCTTCTTTCATTCTGAGTTGCTTAAATTTTGCTCTATAGATTTGAAGCTTATCTTCTTTGACATTTGAGTCACCTGCATATATATTCTCAAGCTTTTCCCATACATTTTTGGCGGTTTTACAACCCAACACCTTATGATAAGCAGATTCAATAAGTCCGCTGACAATAATATTCTTTTCTTTTGCATCATTTACCAAATTCTTCTTACCTTCTTCATCCGCGGTTGATGTAAATCCATTTTGAATAGTGTCCCATACTTTGTAACCTTATTCCAAGACATAGACCTCCATTCTTCCTTTCCAGAGTGCATAATTATTTTCATTGAACACCATTCTTGGTAGGCTCCATGACCTCCTTCTAGATGTTAAACTGCTATTGAAGGAACCAAGCTCTGATACCAATTGTTGGAAATACTGAGAGGGGGGATGAATCAGTATTCCTTTCAATTAGAGCATTATTTAATATTCAATTATTATTAGTGGTTGTACAATGATAGCAGCAAATAAAAGGAACAAAAATGCACACAATTTTTTAAGGTGGAAATCCACTCCGGGACAAAAACCACCTAATGCTTTTCTAATAATTCTTTAATATTCTACTCTAATTGAAAATAAAGCTCCAACTTACTAGAATCTAGAAAAGCATTCTTCTCCAGCTCCCACTGGATGGATGCTCCAATGCCCAAGATTCTTCAGTAGTCAACTGAACAGATGCCCCAACATCCAATGAGCTACAACTCACCCTAGCACCACCCTACCACCCTATAGAAGAATAAAAGAAGAATGGACTCTCGTACCAGGGAAAATGGTCCACTTTACAATGATATAGAATGATGTAGAAGAAGAAGACACACTAGACCATAATCCCAACTATGACACAACCATCTAATGATGATCCTAGACCTCCCAACACTACCTCTTCAACTCTTGGCAGATAGACACTAGAACAATTTTTACAATAATGTATTTGCAATGACTTAGTATAATGATACCTTTACAGTGACTGTATGCAGTGTTGCCCACTTGAAGACTTCATGTGATGAAATTCTTGCTGTTGCTCTGCAACTTTGTTGCTACTATTGTCATGCTACCCTCTGCTGCACCTTTCTTTGCTTTGCTTCCCTATAAGGTCAGGTCCTTTGCAACCCTTGACAACACATGATCTAGCTTTTTCTTGTTTTCTAGGAGCTCGATATTGAATCTGGTGTATCTATGTTATTTCAGATCCCCAATATCTAATTTTCGGTCCTATAGTAGTAATTTGAGTCGTCTATCCAATGCCATAGGTCTGACCCAATTTGGATTCTTCAAGGGAGAGTTATGCCCAATCTCTCACAATGCCCTACTTATGGATTGTTTTAGTAGAGTGAACTTGTACGACGTGCCACATGTCATTGTTTCTTTATTCGGCTTCAAAATTTCTTGAGAAAAAACTATAGTCCGTGTACTATCTTTTTATGTTTACAAAATTCCAATCCAATACTCATAGAGAGAGTTATGACGTTTTTCCCAAGGTCACTTCTTTGAGATGAATTTCAGGATCTTGCAAAAACATTGAATTCCACAGATCATATCTCCGAAAATATTACGCACCTTGATCTAAAATTTCTACAGGAGCTTCCTCAGAATTTCTAATTCACCTCATAAAAATTTCACCTTCTGAACCTTCGTATAAAAAAACTTAGAGCGAAAATTCCACGATGACCTGTTTCTGATGGTGAAATCCCTTGCATGAGGAGGATATGAGGATCACAATTTATATAAATGCTTAGGTTGAAAGGAGCTTCAACAATTGAATGTGAGAGGGATTTTAGGAGCTTAAAAAATATTAAGTATGACTTTTTAATGACCCATGCCACAATCCCATGGGGTTTTAGCCCACTAACTAGGGGTATAAACTTCAAACATGAATATCTCTCAAACCGTGAAGAATTATGTTGTGTGCCATATATCAACAGAAACATCTCGAAAAGAAGAAACCATAAAAAGAATTATTGACCCAGAATATATTAATTTGGTAGGTTAACATTCCCATGCAATAATGGGGTAGCCCCTGGTGCTGCTTGGTTTGACATCAATGACAATTGCTGATCAACACAATGGTTTTAGGAAGATGGAAACCTTAGAAATAGCAATGAAGAAGCACGACATCAATTTGGGGCACTCTTCATCTTCATCTTCAGGAATGGCACTTTCTGCTTGTGGTTGTCAAATATCAAGATTTGGTTATTCATTAAGTGTATCTTCTTCTTCTCATTCTCATGAGTGGATCATTGATTCTAGAGCTTCTTACCACATGGGCAAAAATAAAGCCATGTTTTCTTCTTTAAATGATTATAACACAAAACATATTTATGTTGGTGATGATATATCTCTTAGTGTTGTAGGATCTGGCACCATTCATCTAGATAATGGTCAGTTTAATGATGTACTGTGTGTTTCTACCTTGTCATGCAACCTTCTATCTGTTTATCAGATAACTCATTCAGGTGAAGGCAAAATAGTAGAATTCTCACCTCATGATGTTGTAATCAAAGACCTAAAATATCCTTGACATATTTTAGCTACTGGCATTGCTGATGATTTCACAAGGTTGTATAAGTTTGATAACTTTGGGTCATCATGTATTCCCTCTGTTTTTGTTGCTCATAATGATGATGTGAGCAAACTTTGGCATGAGTGATTTGGTCACTTAAACTATCTCTCTCTTCAAAATCTATGTGAAGAAAATATGGTGACAGGTCTTCCTATGGTATCTTGCTGAGATGGTGTTTTCTTTGGGTGTGTACTCGAAAAACATCATTGGGATAGTTTTGACAAATGTGCCTCTTGGCATGCTTCAGCCCCTTTGTAGCTTGTGCACAGTGATTTATGTGGTCCACTTCCTGTTTTTTATTTCTCTGGTTGCAAGTACTTCTTAACTTTCATTGATGATTTTTCTAGACACACTTGGGTATTCTTCTTAAAGCTCAAGAGTGAAGTGTTTAACATGTTCTTGGCCTTTAAGGCCTTTGTTGAGAAACAATCTGGACATCAAATTCTTAAGTTAAGATCAGACAATCAAGGAGAATATGTTAACAACATATTTATCAACTTCTACACTGAGCATGGCATTCAATTGCAACATACCATTCCATATACTCCACAACGAAACGGTGTAGCTGAAAGGAAGAATCACACCTTAAAAGAAATGGCTAATTGTATGCTTCAATCTAAAGGACTTAGTCTCAATTTTTGGGCAGAAGCAATTAACTGTGCAAATTACATAGTAAATTGCACTCCTCTTAAGGTTTTAAAGAATATAACTCTAGAAGAAGCTTGGAGCTTAATCAAACCAGATGTAAGTCACTTTCGTGTTTTTGGAAGTGACGCTTGGGCCCATATTCCAAATGCGAAACATAAAGCCTTTGAACCTAAGAGTGAAAAATGCAATTTTTTTGGATATTCTGAAGATGTCAAAGGGTATAGACTTCTTCAACCAAAATCCAAAAATATAATCATTATAAGAGATGTAAAATTTGATGAAAATATATCGGCCTCCGAGCCTAGTTTGGTGGGTGTGCCACCTTTGGCCTGCGAGCCTGATTCGGCATATGTGCCACCTATCTCTCTCTCTTATATTTTTAATAGCATTCCTTTTAGTTCAGATGATGACAACGAGCACGAAAATCCTCCTCCACCTCTTGAAATTATTCCTTTTACTCCACAACTTCCAAGATGGGTCCGCTCTACTCGAGATGCAGCAGGTTCTCTTGCAGGTGACCCTGCAGATCAACAACGTACATGTTCTCAGTTTGAAAGAGCCTCTTCCTTATTGGCTCAAGTTCTAGAAAATCTTGATCCATAAACCTTTGAAGAAGCTTCCAGTCATCCAGATTGGGATGAAGCTATGAATGAAGAATATCGTTCCTTATTGGCAAAAGATACTTCGGATCTTGTTCCTCTTCCAAAAGGAAGAAATTTTTTTAGATGCAGATGGGTGTACAAAATTTTTTTTGGACTAGCTGGAAAAGTGGATAGACATAAGGCTCGTCTTGTTGCTAAAGGATTTTCACAAGTTGAAGGCATTGACTATACTGAAACCTTCTCCCCTGTTGCCAAAATGAATTCTATCCACCTTGTTCTTTCCCTTGCTGCCTCCTTTAAATGGGAAGTCCATCAGATGGATGTTAAATCTACCTTCTTACATGGATATTTGCATGAAGAAATATACATGGAACAACCCCTTGGCTTTATCCAAAATGAATCTAGCCTTGTTTGTCGCCTTAGGAAATATCTCTATGGTCTCAAACAAGCTCCTCAAGCTTGGTATGCAAAAATGGATAGATTTCTATTAGATAATGGCTTTTCTAGGTGTCATTTGGACAACACTGTCTACACCAAGAGAGTGGGTAAGTCCTTCACCATCCTTTTTCTTTATGTTGATGATCTTATCCTTACTGGTAGTGATCCAAACCATATAAAACATGTGAAGTCTAGCCTCAAAAAGTAGTTTGAAATGACAGACTTAGGACACTTGCATTATTTCCTTGGTCTTCAAATCTTGCAATCCAAAGAAGGCATTACCCTCTCTCAGTCCAAGTATGCCTGTGATCTTCTACACCAATTTCACATGGAAGACTGTAAGTCAGTCCCTTCTCCCTTTCAGTCTGGAGTCAAGCTTTCAGTCACTTGTACTACCCCTGAATTTGATGCTACCCTATACCATCAACTTGTTGGTAAGCTTCTGTATCTAACCCATACCCGTCCTAACCTTTCCTTTGTCATTGGTCTGGTTTCTCGGTTTATGAACCAAGCTCATGAAAGTCACTGGAAAGAATCTAAAAGAATACTTCGATATATTCGAGGTACAATTCAGTTCAAGATTTAGTACAGTGCAGGGAAATCTCCATTGTTGATTGGTTTCACTGATTTTGATTGGGCTGGTGACCCTGATGATCGAAATTCTACTGCAAGAAATGTATTCACTCTTGGTTTAGGACCTATTACTCAGTATTGTAAGAAACAAAGTGCCATCTCTCTTTCTTTGGCCAAAGCAGAGTATCACGGTGTAGTTGAAGCTAGCAAGGAAGCCATGTGGCTTTGTTAGATCCTATCTAAATTTGGTCTTCATCAACAACATCCAACTACACTTTGGTGTGATAATCAGAGTGCCATTCAACTATGTAAAGATACAGTTCAACATCAGCATATGAAACACATTGAACTCCACATACACTTCATCAGAAAGCTCATTCATGATCATGTTATTGAAGTGCAGTATTGTCCAACCAATGGTCAAATAGCTTATATCTTTACAAAGGCTCTCACAGAAGCAAAGTTTTCGAAACTTCGATCCATGCTTGGAGTTCAGGAAAGTTATCATTATGGCGGGACAGGCTTTAATGCCTCCTTCCTTCTCCTATTGTGTCACTTCTATAAATCCTTCAATCCTATCCCAATTTGTTCTTAAGGGGGGATGTTAGGATATTTCGATACATAGGAAATAGACTCCTTTTGTGTCACCTTTGTAAATCCTTCAATCCTATCCCAAGTTGTTCTTAAGGGGGGATGTTATGATATTTTGACACATAGGAAATAGGCTCCTTTTGTGTCACTTTTGTAAATCCTTAAATCCTATCCCAAGTTGTTCTTAAGGGGGGATGTTAGGATATTCCGACACAAAGGAAATAGTTAAGAATAACTGAGTCTAGTGTACAGTTAGGTAAAGTGTGTTTCTTTACTATGTACATTTGTAACTTATAATCTAACGGTCACGATTTGTAGTGATTTGACGATTCCCTCTCTCCTCGGTATTAACGACACTTGATCCATGGCTTAACACCCGATTGGTCTATGATCTTTATTTAAAGAGCATAGAGGGTCATTTTTCTCGTAACCGTTTATGAGAGAAACATATGTAACTTTTCTTTTATATTAATAAATTTCCTGAAGTAACCACGTTGGCTCAGGCCATAGACTGTTTCCCTCTTCGAGGGTTTTAAACACATGATAATAATGGTGTAATTATTTGTAATCTGTTTGTGAGTGGTGACATTTGGTTTTTGATATACGAAACTTACCCTGTAAATTCCTACAATTAAATCTCTAGAAAAGCCAGTTATACAAGTGGGATATGATCCCACTAACATAAAAGTTGCATGTGAACTTATAAAGAAAAAGAATGCAGACATTGTTGCATTAAACAAGCAACTAAAATTGCCTCCTACTGAAAACCCACAAGCCAAAGAAGTATTACAAGATGCAAACCAAAAAGATGAGATGATGGATCTCATTCTTCAGTTAACTGCCTAGTTGAAAGAAATGGAAAATGAAATGGAGAAGTTAATATAGGAGAAAGAAGCCAGCAAGGAAGTAGTCCTTGTCACTGTTATCCCTCACAATAGTTTTTCCTTCTACTCTGGCAGAGTCATTAGCTCCATCAGTTCCAATAGCTACAACACTGCCTATTACATCAACAACCACTTCAACAATAGAGTCATCTACAACATTAGTACAGCCAAGTGATGAGGCAAGTAAACTAGTAAAAGCAATGCAAGAAATGTCCACCCATACAAATGAAATAAATAGACATAAACAACAAATCAAAAGTTTGGAGGATGAAAAGAAACTAGTTCAAATCATGCAGAAGAATGAAGTGCGGAAGACAAACAGATTGACAGATAAAGTGCAGAAGCTAGAAAAAGAACTGACATTGAAAGAACCACTTGCTCAAGCCAAGTAGCAACTATGGGCCAATATCATTGACTCTGTCAATGATATTTAGCCATAAATTCAAGTTATATTTGAGAAAAAGGATTTCATCAAGGCAACAAATGAATCCATTCAGAAAATCAAGGAAGAACTTGGTAAGAAACTCGAGGAAGCAAATGAAATCATTAAGTTTCTCAATTCCAAGAACAAGTAGGAATTAGAGGAAATTGGCATTAGTGATAGAATAGAGACAATCCTAGAAGTTAGGAAGGTGATTTATAAGATAAAATTAATGGTACGGCTGGAGGAAAAGTGCCAGAACATGGAGCTTGTCATTACTAGATTTATGGTAAAATTTGATGTTTTTAGCCAGAAAGGTCTGCCAAATCCTCTGGTTATCAATGAAAAGCTGATGAAACATGAGGATTATGATAAGAAAATTATAGAAGTGGCAAAGGAACAAATCAACAATTCAGCCATGAAGGGAATTCCAATAGGAAAGGTCCTTTATCAGAGTTTTGAGAGCCTTTTTTACCTCTAGCATGAGGTAAAACAATTTTTCATTAACAAGCCTACATTTTCAAAGTATACAGAGGTTGATGAGATATTCAGAAGAATGTTAAAGATCAAATTACCAAATGCAGAAGAATGGTAGAAATTGAATTATTTACTTTGAAAAGTAAAACAATAAAAAATGGTAGTCACATTAAAGAGTATCAGAGTTAAAGTGTATCAGATGAAAGTCATATGGTTAAAGTCAAAACATAGTTGAAAAACCATAGTAAATAAGAAGCAAGTGTAAAGGACACTCAACATTAGCGAGCGTTGAGCAAACATTCAGAGAGGAATCAATAAAAGTATCAATAAAGAAAACAGAAAATCAACAAAAACAAGGACAAATTGCACTAATTAGATAGTTGTCTATGTTTTCTTGCATGAAGATATTTATTTTTCCTTGAATAATTCCTAAGTTTTTTTTAGGATATTTTGTAAGAGTTTTTTTTATAAATACTTCACGACTCGAAGTAGTGAGTGTGGATTGTGAATTACTAAACATTTCTATAGATGTATTGATCTGAACCAGAAGGTTCTATGTACCATTTTCAAGTCAGCAGACTGGATTGAGCAATAAAGAGATTATATTACTGGATTCATGTGTTGAGCCACATTTAGTGAAGTACTTTCAACTGTTCTCTATTAGTTTCTTAAAGTTTTCACATACTTAAATGTTTTCTGAATCTAAATGTATAACAGGAGTTTTATTTCAGAATTTGTTCAAAAACACTTTGTCTTGAATTGTTATTTCATTTACATGTTTTCTTCTAATATTGAGATGAGGGAATTCTTAATTGCTCCCTAGTTTCGATTGACCTCTGTCATTTCAGTCATTATCCGGATCTGAGAACCCTTAACTGCTCTCTCATCCTGATTGAAACCATTTCATTAGTCAACCTAAATATCTAACGAAATACTATCTTCCCTAGTGAGAAATTCCTTTAGACCTTCGCCCCGCTTCGTTGCTTGATACATTGACTCCTTTAGCCCAATGTAAGTAGACCCTCACTGCCACTATCTGAATTAGTGATTCCATCACAGTAGTATCCTTTTCACCCTTAGGTGATTCTTGATTGCCTCTATGGCTTTGGGCACCCATTCCTACAGACTTGAACAAATTCACTAAAAAACAGTGTTAAAATTCCCATACACGGGTATGCCTGCACTTTTCCATACACGCGAGTCCACATGTAATTTTCCTGTTCTCCTGTGCCATTAAAATCATTAAAAAATATAAAAATTCTCTATTTTCGGCCTGGGTTGATGGTTACTCCAGTAGTTCAACCACCCCAGCACGTGGCCAACTATTTCCAACTGATTGAACTACCTTGAGGGAGTATAAAAGCCCCTCATGTGCATGGCCTAAGGGAGAGAGAAATTTTATAGACATTATACTCTGTTGGAATCCCAATTCAAGTCTGAATTCCCGTGCCTCCTGCACTTTCCCAGATTTATACAGGAAACCCTTGTTTCCTGGAGATGTTTATTCATTTATATGCCATCTCGAGTGCACAAGTCTTGAAAGTATCTTAGCGAGGCAAGGGCGGGACGGATCCGGACGACGGTCTGTTCGAAGATCGTGGAAGGATTCAGGTGATCTCTCCACTTTTACTACTGTACATGCTGTTCGTAATAATGAAGAACCATCTTGTTCCTGAACTTGTGTGTTAATATCTATTTGCATATGTGAAAAGATTGATTATTAAGCATTTATTATTGTTTATATAATGTTTCACATGGATTACACTAACGTTTAGGAGAAATATATGTTGTACAACTAGGTTTCCGTGCATGTTCTTTCTTGTTTTCCAGGTTGAAGAGGAAGAAGGGTTGCTGGGGGTTTGGACCCCGTGGGATCTACATCGAACGTAGGACTACGGGTGAGTTCTACTATCGTTGTTATCTAGTTTTTAGCATTTAAGTGTGGTTGTGTGTGAGTCCTTCTGAATAACATGCCCTGATCTGTGGAGGTTTTGACCCAACAAACCTCTAGGGTGTTTTTCCCCGAAACAGAACTGGCGACTCCTCTGGGGACCACATTCTTGTGATTCCCCTGTTGGTTGGTTTCAGCTGTTTGAAAGGTTTCCAACAGTTTTAACTTTTATTTCCAGTCCAGTTAACTCTTTCTCAGTCAGACTGAAGATCTGGTTCCTTATCCAGGCTTGATCTTTTTTATTTTTTATTATTTACCTTTTCATATGCAGGATTGTTTGTACACAGACGCGTATACACGCATTTTTTGTTAAAGGTAGTCGCGTATACGCGGGTTTCCTTTAACACAGTCGCGTATGCACGCTTGTTTCAAAACTGTCAAGTAGCGTATTCCTAGGTGAATTTTGAAATTTTTGATTTCTTGGCTTTTTAGTCTTGTCTGCCTGTAGAGACTTGTTCCTACAGTGTCTTTAGAGTCTTTGGAATGGGTTAGTAGTGTTTATTGGTATTTTTTCTCTCTTGGTTGAAAACTGGCTTATTAGGAAAATCTTGTTTTTAGTGCTTGCATTTCTGGTTTGAGTACCAAGATCTCTTCCTGGGGATTCTTGGCTGTTCTGATTCATCAGGACAGAGGGCTTATGCTCATTTACTCTTTCCTACCTTTGTGTCTTGCTTTGCACTTTGATTTTTTCCTGCTTTTGGTTAGTTTTCTTGAGTTCATTTGACTAGGTCTTGTCGCAATTTTTGAAGAGTCTTTCTTGGTTCTTTGAAGTTTTTGTTTGCTGCAAGGTTATACTATTCTTCTAGGCTGAGTTACTGAGTTTCCTATCTTCTTTTTCTCATACAAATCTTGCTACTAAAGTGGCACTATAAGATTTGCAGCATTTTTGAAGTTTTTGCTTGAAATTCAGAGTTGTTTGGCTTGGAATTTGATAGTTTTCTTGGTCTCTTAGAACTCTTCCTTTTTATAAAATTCAAAAGCTCAAAAAACATTTTGTTTTGTCATTTTGTTTTGTTTTGCATTTTTGTTTTCGTTTTGTTACATCTTTTGAAGCTTTGTTGAGATTTCTTTCCTTTGGTTTTTGACTTGATTTTGGAAAGGAATTGTCATTGGTTTCTTCCTCTTTTTTCAAGCGATTTTGGTGTCTTTATACTAAGAGTTTCTGATTTTGGGAACTAGCTTTGTGGACAACCAAAAAGTGATAAAAATGAAGGATATTTGGGAAATTTCTCCTTGCTTTAGTAGATTTTTCATCTTAGAATATACATGCTCTTATTTATTTGCATTAGGTGCACTTAAGCATTTAGTCTTTTTCATAGTTTTTGTGAGTGTGAAGTTTGTTATCTGAAAATAATTTTTTTTTTAGTCTCGTAGAACCTTTGTAGAAATTTATTTTCATTGAAAGGAAATTACTGCATTTGCATGTAGTTTGGTTTTTATTAATTTTTTTTTTGCGTCACAAAACACCACGAGTTTCATTTTCGTATCCCTTTGACTTAATATAACAACCGATTAAAATAAGTGCTATAATTTAAAAACAACTAGCAAGTTTTTATTAAGTGTCATACACCAACTAGCTAGGTTGTAGGGCCTTGGATTAGGTGAGTGGAGAGTTAACTCTCCAAGGCCGCTCAAACAAAAACATAGAAGTTGATTAATTGAGTGAAATCCAACTCCGTTAGGTGGATCAGGAAAGCTCTCCTCCAGATAGTCAAGCGCGAGGGGAAGTGAAGGCCGAGAAGAGAGATACCCCCTCTCTGATTTGCTGAATCTGACCTCAAGACCATTCCGCCCGACTTCTGACACGGATTGGTGCCAATAGTTTTCATTCCTAGGTTCCACATAGGTGACTGCGGGGGGGAATACCCGTGGTACCTGAGGCAGACGTTGTATCACTTCCAGCAGTACTTCTGGGGGGTGCCCTTGCGAATATTGGGTACTTGTGCCAGCAATAGGATTTCGGCGTAACTGTTTCTATTACCTTCGCTAGTACGCCTGGGCCGTAATTATCCCAAAATACTTTCGGGAGGTCCTATTCTTCGCTTTCTTGTATTTTGGTGTCCGGTCCTAATCACCCAGAGCGGAAATACCTGAAGACTGTTTGCTTGATTGTATCTCAGGGATTTTTTGTAGTGAGTGCTCTTTGCTCCTACCTTGCCTCTATTTATACTTTTTTGAGTCTAATTAAAATTTGTTAAAGTGGCTGATCAAGTGCCTCGTTGATCGAGGAGAATCCGGGGGTTATCTCCCAAGAGTCCAGAGCCTTCTTCAAGAAGGCGTAGGATTAATTTAGCAGGTGAGTATCACCCTGTGGCATCTGACACAGTGGAGAGAGATCCTCCACAAGGGATTGAAGGTTTCGTAGCTGGTTTTGGTGTTGGTTCCGAGAGGAGCGCTCCGCTCACCTCGAGAGTCTTATTTCCGCAGGAAGAAGAAGTACAAGTAGAGGAAGTGTCTCAACCCTCTGAGTCACTTCCATCTCCTCTTCCTCCTGATTATATGTTCGTCGTTGAATACATCGGACCTGAGTCAGAGAGACCGGAAGATCCTCTATATTATTCATACCTTTTGATGGCCACAACTGGGAATGCGGCTTCTACTGTGAGTGCTGCAGGCATTCAGACTCCTGCTTCTGTAGAAGGAGGAGGCACTATTGCTATATCATCGATTGCTTCTAGTACTGTTGTGTTTAGCTCTGCTTTCACCCAAGCACATGCTTCTCAATCTGGTCCCTTTTTTTTTTTGGAATGCACACTAGTAGGATTCCTTCTTTTTCCTTTTCTGCTGCTGCAGCTGCATCTACACCCATGTCTTCCATGGCTAGTGGATTAGCTTCTTTTCAAGGGTTTCCCTTCGGAACTTGGCATATTCCTAGTTCAAATCCTTCTTTAGGGTTCTTTCCGTTTACTTCTCAGACTCAGAGTTTCAACCCTTGGTCTGGAGGTCAAAATTCGACTACTTTTATAGGTTGGAACCCTGTATTCACTACAGCGGGGGCAGGGAATCAGTTTTATGCTGGTCACCAAGGGAATGCTTCTTTCCCTTCGTTGAGTGCTTATAATACCTTTTCCTCTCTTTCTAATGCCTAGAACCCCTATCAGGGGCTTTTTTCTTCATTCAATACTTTAGGAGGGGGAGCTAGTCCGTTCTTTGGTAACTCTACGTTGGGAGGAGGTTCTTCTCCTTTTTCTACGAGTTCTTTTTGGAAACCTGGTGCCTCATCAAATCCAGGGTATTCTTTTCAAAATTTTGGGAATCAATCCCATCAAGGATGAAATCCTCAAGCTCTGCCTCGTTTACCTTTTCCGGCAACGTTAAACTTGCTAGATCTGTCGAAATTGATGAATGATCCGATCCGGTACAGTCCGGGGTGGCCTCCGGTTCCCACCAAACTTCCTTCAGACATTCCAAAGTTTGAAGGAAAGAATGGAGAGGACCCAAATGACCATATCACCACCTTCCATTTATGGTCTTCGTCTAACTCCCTAATCGATGATTCGATTAGGTTGAGATTGTTTCAACGCACCTTAACTGGAAACGCTGCCAAGTGGTATATTGAGTTAACTGGGGGCAGTTTTGATACATTTGGAGAGCTAGCTGTTACATTTCTAAATCATTTCTAGTTGCCCGTCCGTTATGATGCTGGGACTAAACTCCTAGCTAATTTTAAACAGGACGATGCAACCCACATTTCTGACCATATTCAGGAATGGCGGAGAAGGAAGAGGCTTATTAAAGCTCATATTCCAGGAGAATTCCTTTTGGAATGGTTTATGAAATCTCTGCAGTCATACATTTCTAAGGATGTATCCCTATCTGGGGTATTTTCTGAGGAACAGGCCATTTTTAGGGCCCAACAGCTTGAATTGATATATTCTCAGTCTGGGGTCCTTCATAAATATTTGCCCAATGCTCCTTGCTCCAAATTAGATTTATCCAAAACTAAGCCTGGTCCTCATGGTGATGGACTTATTGGGTCGATCAATAGTGGTGCAGCTAGCCTGCTTACTCAATTGCAGTAGTTGTCTTTGCAATCTGCTCCTTCTAGTCAGGTTGTGCCTGCTGATTCATCGCCTTCCCAATATTTGTCGGTAAATACCATCCAAACTTTCGACCCCAAAGGAAATCAACAATCCAAAGGGAAGAAGAAGGGAAGGAATAATAAGAAAAAGGGCAAGAATGGGAAGGGTAATGCAAAAAAAACCAACAAGCATGTTGGTGAGGGCCCAAAGGATAAAAAGAAAGTGAAGTTTCCATGCAAGCTATGTACTGGAGACCATCTTACTCACCTTTGCCCTAAAATTCAGGATGCGCAACACTTGTTAGCTCAGCAGGGTTCTTCTTGTTCCCAGGATGTGTTGACAAACCCTTTTCCCCAAGGGAAACAACTAGTTGTTGGCGCGAATCAAAATACTGGGGCTTCCTCTGGGGGCACCCAGGAAGGGAAAATTCCATCAAACATATACATGATGAGTGCTCACGTGGATGTCGCTACTAGATCCCGTGATTATGGAAAAGAAGAGTCTTCGAAAGCTAAGGGTGCTCCTGATGCTACTGAGCCGCTTCATATTACGAGGCCTACTGTTGAGCCTATACCTCAGATGCCCAAAGCATCTACCAAGCATTCGACGATTAATCCAAATGCTAGGGCTGCCCAGAACTACTCTATTGTGGAAGATCTAGCACAAAGTCCTTGTGCCATGTCGGCTTTAGAGGTGCTCCAGTCTTGTCCGGCTTAGCGCAGTACTCTGCTCACTGCTCTTAGGGCTGTCAATCCAAAGAACTCTCTTATGATTACGTTCGATATGAATAATTTTAAAAAGAGAATTCCTCATCATATGGCTTTTCATATTAAATCATCTTACTGGAAATGCAATATTTTTCGGACGGTCATTGATGAGGGTGCTTCCACATGTGTGATGTCTCTCACATGCTGGAAGGGAATTGGATCTCCCGCAGCTGTTCCATCTGATACTATTCTGACTACGTTTGATGGTCATTCTCACAGACCACATGGTATTGTCCCAGCTTTGCCTATCTGTGTTGGGGGAAAAACTGTAAATATAGAGGTTGAGATAGTTGATGCAAGCTTGGACTACAACCTTCTGTTGGGGAGAAACTGGATTTATGAGATGGATGCTATCGCATATTCATTGTTTCGGATTATTTGTTTCCCTCACGAAGGGAGGATTGTTACAGTGGACCAACTGGACTGTCCTCCTGTAGACCCAAATGCATCTACTGACTCAACTATTCCAAAATTGGATAATACTAAGGCACCTGTTGAGAATTTAGGGGTTGGAATGTATTCTTCCTTGATGGGTACTTTTGATATTCCACCTCCTACGGTTCATATAAATGCAATTTCATCCTCCAGGGCTCCTCTTCGAAGAGATTTTTTTAGAACTCATTATTTTTCGGACCCTTGGACCTTGCCTTCCCCTATCGCCACATTAGCGGAAGGTCAAGTGGGTTGAATGGCATTTCCTATGTCTACAGCTGAGATTGCTTATCAGTCTATTGTTGACTCTATAGATTCCATCCCAGCTCCTCTTTCACCGGAATAGTTGGATGGAGATGTGGCTCCGGCTTGGACACTTAGTTCTTCTTCTACCCAGGATTTCCTTGATAGAACTCTTCCATCTAAAGAGGCCATCCTAGAAGCTATGAATGGTATAGATAGGTCGTGGGATGATTTGCATCATCGGTCTTACTTTTTACCTGATTTGAGCGAAGTTGAAACGAGTTTTCCAAGTCCTCTGTCTCCTGGTCCTGTTCACCCAGTCCTGAACCTTTTAGCACCAACACATGTATATGCTGAAGGGAACATGGCTGTGATTTCTCCAACTATCCCAGTGAACATCTCCATGGATCCCAATTTTATTGAGAATGTCTTCATCGGAGCTGAATGTTCCCCTGAAGAAATTCAGATTTATATCGATCTCTTTAAGGAGTATAGGGATGTATTCGCTTGGTCTTATGAGGAAATGCCTGGTATAGATCCATCCATTGTCCAGCATGAGATCAAGACTTACGAAAACGCTAAGCCGGTGAGGCAGAAACTTTGTCCGGTCAATCCTAGGAAGGCTGCAGCTATCAAAGCCAAGGTGGAGAAGCTGCTTAAGGCGGGATTTATTTTCCCTGTTCCTTTGACTGAATGGATTTCAAACCCTGTTCCCGTAGATAAAAAACAAGGAAAAATTCGAGTTTGGACTGATTTCAGAGACCTTAATAAAGCATGTACTAAAGCTAATTACCCCACACCATTTATAGATCAGATCATTGATGAGTGTGCCGGTAATGAGATTTTCTCCTTCATGGATGGTTTCTCCGGTTATAATCAAATTACTATCCATCCTGAAGATCAGCATAAGACTGCCTTTATTTGTCCCTGGGGTACTTTTTCTAACAAGAAGATGCCTTTTGGTCTTAAAAATGCTGGGGCTACGTTTCAGCGGGCCATGCCTTCCACGACATCAAACAGATTATTGAGGCATATTTGGATGATTTAGATGCTCATTCTTGAAAGAGGATGGATCATCCTGCTCACCTCTGTCAAATATTTGAACGATGCCCTTTCTATAAGATTAGGCTGAATCTGAACAAGTGCATTTTCGTGGTTAAATCCGGTCGGTTATTGGGATTTATTGTGTCTAGGGAAGGGATTATGGTAGATCCCTTCAAGGTTGAGGCAATACTTCGGTTGCCTCCCCCGTCCTCTATTCGTCAACTTCAAAGTCTACAAGGAAAGGATAATTTTCTTCGTAGATTTATCGTAAATTATGCTAAAGTTACCAAGGGATTTATGAGATTGTTGAAGAAGGGAGTTCCATTTATTTGGGATGACTTCGCTCAATGCTCATTTGATGCTTTAAAAAAAGCATTGACCTCTGCTCCTTTATTGAGTCCACCTGATTATAGCAGGGATTTCCTTTTGTATCTAGCAGCAGCAGAATCTACTATTTGTATGGGTTTGGTTCAGGAAGATGATGCTCTTGCAGAGCATGTTATATAATATCTTAGTCGAGGATTGGTAGGTCCTGAGCTCCAGTATACTCCGATAGAAAAGTTAGCTTTAGCAGCAGTTCATGCTGTGCAGCGACTCCGACATTACATTCTTCTATGAAAAACTTATGTTTTGGCAGCAGCTAATCCATTTAAGTTTTCCCTCAGTAGGCGAGTGATTGGAGGAAAATACAATAGATGGATTGTGATTTTGCAGGAATTTGATCTTGAGTTTATGTCTGCCAAGTCCAAGAAATCATTGGTTTTCGCGGAATTGATCTCCGAGTTGCCCTGTGGGGAAGAGATAGTCTATGATGAATCCTTCCCAAATGAACATTTGTTTCTTATCTCTCCACAGGATCCTTAGTATGAAGATATCATTGTGTATCTTCAGACTGCGAAGTTTCCTCTACTTTTTTGAAAGATGAGTGCTGTAAGTTGCGTCACTTGGCTAAGAATTACTTGATTATTGGTGATGCTTTATACCATCGAGGGGTTGATTCAATCCTGAGACGTTGCTTAACTCTCGAAGAAGCTGAGGCTGTGCTGAATGATTGCCATAGTGGAGCTTGTGGTGGTCATTTATCTGGGCTTGCTATAGCCCAAAAGATCTTGCGTGATGGGTACTTTTGGCCTTTGATTTTCAAGGAGTGTATGGAGTCGGTCAAAAGTGTCATCCGTGTCAAGTTTATACTCGAAAAATGCGCGTTCATCCACCTCTACTTTTTCCAGTCATTACTGTCGGTCCCTTTACAAAGTGGGGTATTGATTATACTACTTGTAACCCGCCTTCAGCTAAAGGTCACAAGTACATTATTGTAGCAGTAGACTACTTTACGAAGTGGGTCGAGGCTATGCCTACTTTTGGGACTGATGGTGAGACTGCAACTCTCTTTCTTTTCAACTAGTTTATTGCTCATTTTGGTATTCCTAGAGAGATTTTCACTGATCATGGCAGTCATTTTTAGAATAGCATGATGGCTGAGTTGGCTCTAAAATTAGGTTTCTGGCAGGAACATTCATCTCTGTATTATCCTCAATCCAATGGACAAGTGGAAGCCGTGAATAAATCCTTGAAGAAAATTCTTCAAAGGAAAATCAATAAAGCTCGATCCAACTGGCATATCATGCTATATCCTTCACTTTGGGCATGCAGGAGGTCAGTAAAAACTGCAACTGGCTTTACTCTGTTTCACCTAGTTTACGGGTTGGAATTTGTATTTCCCATTGAATGTGAGATTCCTTCTCTTAAGTTAGCTGTTGAACTTCTTCCTGACACTTCTAGTCTTGAAGAACATCTCCTTCATCTGGAACATCTCGATGAGTAGCGTCGGGATGCTGCCATGATGAATGAAGCACATAAAAACCGAGTCAAAGTTCAGTACGATAAAGCAGTCAAGCCTAGGGTTTTTTCGGAAGGTGACCTTGTTTTGGTCTATGCCCAAGAAAAAGATGCCCTGGGGGCAATAAAATTTAAGTCTATGTGGTATGGCCCCTTTATCGTTAAAAAAGTCCTTAAAAAATGAGCATATACCTTGGTTGATTTTGAAGGAAACGAGTTTCCGGAGCCCAGAAATGGACTCTATTTGAAAAATTATTATGCCTAGGCTTTGTCCTGACATTTTTCTTTTGTATATAGTATTTTTATGTTGTACATATCTAGTTGTTTTTCGATTTTTGATGGGATGGTGATGTTTTTGATCTACTTTGGTAGGTTGTGTTGGATGTCATGAGTCATTTTGGTTTCGCCGATGGTGCTAGTAGACACACCTAGAACTTAGCTTCTGCGGCTTGGGTGCTTCATTATCCATCTAGTCAGCTGTTAGTATCAAGAGGAGCCTGCATTGGTCCTGCTTCCAATAATATAGCAGAGTACACTGCAGTTATTTATCTACTCTCGGATGCAATATCTTTGGGTGTTGATTCGTTGGTAGTTTTCTTGGACTCTCAGCTGGTGGTGTCGCAGTTGAACAATACTTATTGGGTTTGAGATCCATTTTTACTCCGGTTGTTCTTGAGGGTACGCTTGTTACAAAGATCATTTCAATTTTTAACTTTCATTCATATTCCTCGAGCTGCCAATTGGATGGCAGACTCATTAGCTAATCAAGCAATTTATTGGCATATTAATCATTCCATACAATGAAATTTAATCATCAAAAGCATCATACATTTTTATACATTTGTCACATCACATCAAACATCGCTGTATATAAATCATCAGAGTGTTCAAAACTATACAAAATTTGGATTCATAAGTCATACAAAAAATTTGGGCTTATGCCCGATCATGTTCAGTCTCAAAAAATATACAGTCATCTGATACATCATATCTATCTACTCTTGAGGTCCCTGCCCAGAATTTGTGTTCCTATAGAACACAATCGTGGTGGCAACTCGGTGGAATAACCGTACCCAGTCACGGGGTACTCCTACCACCCGTCTTTGGATGGCTTCAGGAAGATCTTCCACTGTAGCCATAGGTACTTGGCGAGTTAGCCCCTCCAAGTTCCTCTGTACAGCCTGGAGGGTCCTGTCTGGATCCACTGTATCCGCCTCGCCTCTGCGACGCTTATGTCGTGGGTAACCCTCAGGTCAAACTGGTCCAATATCTGTTTCATGATCATTATAAAATTGTAATTCATTTTAAATCCAATCAAAAACATATTTGTTTTTCACATTTTTTCATACATATTGAAAAAATTCAAAAAAAATTATATAAGTCAAAAAATTGCAAACTTACCGAATGTGCCCCATGCCACGCCTGGTGGAAGGACAAGGTCTGGATCTCCTCGAAAATCCATCCTGGCATAGGGATAGTCTTCCACAGCGATGATTTGTTATCCCCACCAAAGGAAGAACTCATCATCCCAGGTGGTTCGGGGAACTTCACTTCCCCCCAATCTCTTCATCAAGTCAGCCCATCAGGAAATTCTTGGATCTCTCGGGCTGCTGATAGAAGAGATCACTTTGGGTCTCAACCCAGGAATCTTCTCGAAGAAGAATGTCATCAATATTGTACCATATCCAAAATGTTTTGTCTTTACTTTTCGAATAGAATTCAATTGTTGCTTCATGTTCATCAGTAGATCTGTGCACCAATCATATAAATGAGTTAAGCATTCCATTGCTATACTCATTTGAGTCCTGGATGCCTGGTGTAGGGAAGCAAATCCCGCCACCCTGCCAATGGTAAAAAGGAGAATTTTCATGTGCAAGTCTCTTAAATCTTTGATCGCAATTTGAGTTCCAACTTTCTTGGAACCCTCTACGCAGTAGACGTGGACGTAATCTTCCACGGTTAGCCCTCCCAAAGGCTTACCATGCAAGTCTATTGGCTCCCCCCTCCGGGAGAGTCCAGTAATAAAATAGATATCTTCCACTTCAATGCGTATGGGCATTTGATCTATTATGAAGCATTCTTCTTCTGGTTCCCAATAGTTCACAAGCATTTCGAGCAACCGGACGTTACTCTTCATATTTGGCATTTTGAAAAACTTGAGCAATCCACAATTTCGGAGAATATTTAGTGATGCTTGGTCCCGCATGACTTCATTGTCAATGGCACTGTGTTCACGCTCTCTCCAAGATATAGTCATCCTGCAAAAATTCAATAATTCGTTCATTAGATACGTATTTTTTCATTTTGGGTTGCACATACGCGACTTTCTTTGTACACAGTCGCGTGTATACGCAACTTGGTCATTATAAACCCACGTAAACTCGAGATTTTAAACAAATGATTCTACGGTGAAAATTCCTAATTTTTAACTTATGAACGGAAAAAATGAATAACAAGGATGAATTAAGAGCTTACCTAACAAATTCAGTGAAGTTTGATGGTCGATTGCTCCTATTTTGATGAAAGAGGCTTTTTCTCCAGAGCACTTTTTCCCAAATTAGCAATGTAACAATGAACCAAATATGAGGTAACTTGTGTATTTATGCCCAAAATTGATTTTTTTTTTCAAAAATTTGTTATGCTTATTTTTTCAATCTATCTTAAGCTGCATAACCCAGATGCTTGGAAGTGCCCAGATTGGTATATTTTCAGGTACATTTTGACGAATTTGAGATTTTTCTTAGTTTTTGATCCATGACTGCTGACCCGTCATGGCAGGTATATGATCTTCACTGGCATATAGGTTAGGGACTCCACTTTCTGTTGCATTTTTCATACTAGCCTCCATTCTGATCACTTTCCATAGGGTCGATCCCATCAGGTCATGAGTATTACACCCATTTCACTCGCCGATTATTTAATCATGACTTGGTGGTAGAGCCTTCCTTTACATGGGATTCCTAGTTAGTTCCTCGCTATCACTTGTTGCCCATGCTGCGTTTTATGTAGGATCGGGAGTCCTCTTTAGTCCCACCATGACTTATGTGTTGAAGCTTCATTCTTCTTCTTCCTCACTATCATTTTTCTGGCTTTTACCCTAGACGCTCCCTAGTGTTGTTGAGTTGTATTACTGCATTGCATATTGGCTACTTGTTTATCCTGGCATTTAGCTGGCTTCATTTGGACTCAATGTTTAAGCCAACTTTTGACCTTGACTGTTTGTAAAAGTTAACCATTGCATGCACTTAGCTATCATGACTTGACACCATCTTTACCCATGGATGGAACATTCCTTTGAGTATCGCTTACCAGTTTTTGCCACCTTGCATTGAGCATATGATCATTCCAATCCCAGGAACTAGTGCATCTGTTTCTTGATACTCGTTCTATCCATTGTAAAATAGCATTATTTTATTCTTTTTCAAGCTTATTATATGAAAAAGACAAAAAAATAAAATATAACAAAAAGAGCGGGAACGGGATGTAACTTTGTAATTTGATGGCAGTACAGTGTCAGTTTGTCGCCCTTGAACAAAGCACATACACTTATATATTTCCTTCATTTGGGATGGTTTTAGTTTTGACCTAGGTTCAGCCTTTGCCTTTTTTCACTAGTCAGTCCTCCCCCGGTTGGTTATCTCTTCCAATCATATGGAGAGTTTGTTTTTGCCTCCTGCATAACAGACTTATACAACATCACTTTTTACTGCCATGGTCATCAAGAGTCGTGCTTTTGTTCAAGGGTAGTCTAACTAGAGTCGGCCATTCTGTAGTGTCTCTTGACTCATTATTCAATTGGCCTTCCCGGTCTTGTCAGTATCTTGTTCTATCACATCAGAATTTTTGGTCTTCTTCTCATGCTGGTTTGAGAAGGTATCCATTAACTTCTCGCTGGCGGGTTTGTCTCTTATCGACTATGACACATTGCTCTGAGAGCAAACCTAGAGCCGCACCCTGGCCCTATTTCCATCATTGATAGGCGACCTTGTGCTCAGCATTTGATCATCATTATGGGTCTTTGACTGAGTGGTTTCCCCTGTGTTCGACGCCAGCATACATTATCACACTTGGGATTAGTGTAGTACCTTGATTTCCATTTGACCCTATTGGTGTATTTCTCACCTCTATGTCAGCTTTCATTATTGGTTGGTTCAGAGGGTTTCTTCCGTGCACTAGCTTCATCTTGTGCATGTCAGAAACGTACTTCGGTTTGGTTCCATCACTCTACTTCATCCAATTCCTTCCAAATCTTGGCCTGCGGGTTACACTCGCGTTGGATTGATGTGGGATGCCTTAATTCCTTCCTTCCAGCAGATCTTTTCCCATCGAATCTGACTCATTGCTCTAGGAATAAGATCTAGAGTCTTTTTTTCAGTACCTCAGGGTTTGCAGTCATCAGTGGCAGACTCTTCGCTATCGACAGTGGGGATTCATCATTGCCTCCTGATTGGTAGATTCTTTCAAGTGTTCGACTTCAACTCATTTATTCGCACTTGTTAGATTGTACTGGGGCACCTTGACACTCATTTTCATTATTGGTGGGTTATCTCACGTTGGTTAACAATTTACATTATTGACTGGTAATCCAACGATTTCTCACATGGTCGACTTTAGCTCATTTATTCCCATTGTGTAGAATTGTGTCGTTGTGATCGGTGAAGACCTTGGGTTGCATTAGCATTTCTCAGTTCACTTTTGACAGTCCGTTCAGTTTCTGCCAGTGATCCTGTTCACCCTTATATGTTGTAGTGTCAGTACAACAACATCCTATATGTTGGCTCCCGAGTTGCGTGATTGTACCATTTATTCCACCTTTTATGATTTGGTACTTGGAGATTCAGTTACTTATATGATCAGACATCCAGTTTCATCATCATTGATCAACTTTCTATATGTGATACTTAGACATTGATTCTGACTTGTACTTCCGGGCCATGCTCAGATGATTCATTGTGTACTTCCAGTTCAGCTATACTTGTATACATTTTGGATCTATTATTTACTTTCGATATGATGTATTTTTGACTGAGCATGGGTATGCCCGCCTCAGCATGAGTTGACTCTTTGTTTTCTTTCATTGGTTTTTGGCAGGCTAAAATCTGGTGAAGTCCTCTCTTGTCCTTGCGAAGTTCTTTCTATGTGCATAATACATTTCGGCCATCATGTACCCCTTCTGAACTCATAAATTAGGGGGAATTTGTTATAGCATCATTTTTCACCCTCATGTGATTCATGATTGTCTCTATGGCCTTGGGCACCCATTCCCACAGACTTGAAAAAAATTCATAAAAAACAGTGTTAAAAATCCCATACACGGGTATTCCCAGACTTTTCCGCGTGTATACGCGAGTCCACATGTACTTTTCTGCGTATGTCATTAAAATCCTTAAAAATATATATAAAAATTCGCTATTTTCGGGCTGGGTTGATGGTTACTCCAGTAGTTCAACCACCCCAGTACATGGCCAACTGTTTCCAACTGATTGAAACTACTTTGAGGGAGTATAAAAGCCCCTCATGTGTATGGCCTAAGGGAGGGAGAAATTTTCTTGATATTATACTCTGTTGGAATCCCAATTCAAGTCTGAATTCCCGTGCCTCTTGCACTTTCCCAGATTTTTACAGGAAACCCTTGTTTCCTGGAGATGTTCATCCATTTATATGCCATCTCGAGTGCACAAGTCCTGAAAGTATCTTAGCGAGGCAAGGGCGGGACGGATATGGACGACGGTCTGTTTGAAGATCGTGGAAGGATTTAGGTGATCTCTCCACTTTTTATTTCTGTACATGTTGTTCGCAATAATGAAGAACCATCTTGTTCCTGAACTTATGTGTTAATATCTATTTGTATATGTGAAAAGATTGATTATTAAGCATTTACTATGGTTTATATAATGTTTCACATGGATTACACTAACGTTTAGGAGAAATATATTCTATACAACTAGGTTTCCGTGCATGTTCTTTCTTGTTTTCTAGGTTAAGGAGGAAGAAGGGTTGCTGGGGGTTTGGACCCCACAGGATCTACATCGAACGTAGGACTATGGGTGAGTTCTACTCTTGTTGTTATCTAGTTTTTAGCATTTAAGTGTGGTTGTGTGTGAGTCCTTCTGAATAGCATGCCCTGATCTGTGGAGGTTTTGACCCAACAAACCTCTAGGGTGTTTTTTCCCGAAACACTAGCACATTTAACGAGCCCTAGGAAGGAGGAACTCGAGTAACGTCATTACGATAGAGTCTGATGTCATCAGTTTTTAACAAGTCTAAAAAATGAAGAACTCAGTGCCTTTTCATGTTTAGAGAGTTTGAAAAGATAGCAGAAAAGAAAAATCTAGCATTCGCTTTTCGTAGATATTCCCTCAAATCCGGAAAGGTAGAAAACTATGTCCAAGAGAGCCTCATAGTCGCGATAGGCTAGGGTATTCCTTTTTCGTAAATAATCTGTCCCTGCCCGAAAAAGGGGTAAACGTATACTGGGTAGATATCGTTTCACAACCAATTTAACGAGCTCAAAATGAAAAGCGACTTGGAAATATTTTCAGTTTTAGAGAGTCAGAAAAGAGCTGAAAGATGACTCTAGTAATGAATTTTTCGTGTTTTTACCGAGTTCGAAAAATTATAAAATACAACTCGTGTCATCGTCCTATTCGCGCGAAAACCTGTCCCTGTAGAAAAATCAAGTGTAAAACCCTTTTTCAACAAAACATAGTGAAATATTGGAAAAACAAGTCTCAAAACCTAAAATTGATTTCTAAAATTTATAAATATGGCTAGATAGTAAAAAAATATTTACTTTTTACTTTTTACCTCTTGTGCAGAGCGATAGTGAGTTATTTCCCTGCGAGCTTGCGGTGATGATTGTGGACGATCCAGTACACCATTCCAAATTCCATCTTTTCCAAGTAAGAGACACTTTCATTATCCATTTTTTAATCCATATTTCATAGCTTTCCATTGATTTGGCATCCTTGAGGGGAGGATTTGAAAGTTTAGGGCTTTCGTGGTTGGCATGGGTATCAGGCATGGACCTACGCCAATCGAGCTCTTTTTGCAAAGGGGTAGTGCCAACCGCACACCCTAATATTCCGCTCAAAATAAAAATTGAACCAATCAATTGAATTTTTCAATGCCCAAGGGATCTTACAATGTGTTTATGACCAATTTGATGCAGGTATAAAGAAAAATGGAGATCGAATGGAAGGAAAGGGAGCATACTGAGGAAGACAAAATGGTAATGGAGAATGAGTAGTGCATGAATTATCTCCGTAACTGTGGCTTGCAGAAATTATTCTTAATGCCATGTCTTCGGGCTCAGCCCAAACTATTACAATACTTGATTAGTATCTGGGATGAAGACGAGGAGAAATTTAGACTTCGAGATCAAGTACTTGAGCTTGAGGTATCGGATGTGTAATTTATCACTAGACTGTCCCACAGAGGTCCAGTTCCTATTATGATAGGTACCATGCCTTCTGGAGAGAAAATGGCAATGGTCATGGAGATATTATGCCCCAGGGCACAAACGGGATCAGGTAGTGGCAAAGTTGACATCCATAATGTTCCCGACCTAGCACTTAGAGTGGTGCTACATACCATTACGCGGGTTGCGAGGTTGTAGGAACCACATAAAAGTACCAAAACACAGCTCCTCCTAGCGTCAGAGTGCATGAACCCAATAGTATTTGATTGGGCCACATCCATAACTGTGAACATCAAACAACAGTTGACGAAATGCAAAAATGACAAACTAAAGAAGTTTGGGTATGGGTCAATATTGGTCTCATTCTTCCTAGAATGGCTACCTATCTTCCAGGGCCAGGGGGCGATAGTCGCAGATCCCCCATTGAGAGAGCCACAGATGGATTGATGGGCAGCATTGATGCCCAGGGCAGGGGGCAGCCAACAGATGTCATGGCGGCCCAAGTTCTTCGGATGGCTTCGGCGATAGCTGATCGTCGTAGAGGACTAGCCCTATGCAGGCACTAATTTCATAGGAGACCCAGACCTTCTGCTCTCGGAAGGAGAGGACTAGGATGAGGATTTGGGTAAGACTCTTTTTCATTTTATGGGTTTTATGATTTTTTGATATACATGCATGTTCTAACAATTGATCCTATATGTATGCAGATGTCAGTCCAGAGAGGCCTGCTGGGATGTCACTGATAGGGGGAGGACTCTGCTCACGTATGACCCTCAAGGTGGGGGGGTGAGGGAGACGCACTGGTACAGAACCTTGAGGGGATTACTCATAGGGTTTAGGACTATGCTCGCCTAGCTGATGTCCCTATGGCTTACCAGAGGCACACCATAGGGGTGTCGAGTTGCCTCCATCGCTTACTGAGGTGATTGGTGCGGGCAGTGACGTGCTACCATGAGCACCATGCCGATTAGTCGCCTAGGATTTTTTTTGCACATTTTTGAGAGACATGTCATCTCCAGATGTAATTAAAACAAACATGTATATTTTGGATTTTATATGATGCACACATTGCAAACATTCGACATATATATATATTTCTACATGGATATTTCTTACATATGATGATGTTTTTTATATGTTATGCAAATTTCTAATACAATGTTATCTAATGTATCAGCTACATCATCTGCATAAAGAACGACCCAAATGGAAAATTTAAAAGTTCACAAAATGCATCACACCAACATATTTTATTTTTACACAAGCTTAAAAGCACAAATGCAAACTATGCTTGAAATGAGTTTACATTTTTACGCAAGCTTGAAAACACCAAATAAAATATGCTTGAAATGACAAGGAAAAATGGGCATGCCCCCAACATGGTGTCTCAATTCGAGGTACATGCCCCCCAAGCTTCAGTGCATATCCAAGGTGAATGCAGTGAAGGTTCAAATCATGAGATTGAGATCATATCAAGAAGTCGAACAAGACCGTGTTTCATTATTTTAACGAGGTTGACACATTTAAAAGAACTGTCCTCAAACCAGATTGTTTCATTGTTTAGGGAGCTTGACACAAGAAAAGGAACTATGCTCTGATAAGCTCAAAGGAGTAGCCTGAGATGCAAAATGCTCGAGACGATTAGACATTTCCCCTAGGCCAGGTATGAATGAGGAACGATGATGTCTATTTCTCCATGGAAAATATTTGAGAGACATAGTCTCCATGATAGCTTTGTTAGACGGAAAAAATTCTCTCAAAGGATCGGGAAAATCAAAATCGCCTAGCCAAGGGGATTGAGAATAAATATCAAGAGCCATGCTCAAAGGAGCATTATCAGCGAGAGGAGGATAAAATGCGGGGATGATCTCACAATAATTGATATAAAATGGAGTCAAAGGCATTGATTCTCCAAAAGAGGCAACCTGTTCAAGAGAAGGGATGATCCACGGGTCATTCGACCTAGAGATCATGTTGACTTGAACGATGTTTGGTGGTGGAATGGGAAAAATACCGATAAGAACAGGGTCCTTAAAAGGACCTGGTCCTATACTGTAGGGGGGATTAGGAATTTGGTCCATGTATGGCACGTTGTTCTCAGAGGATGAGGTAAATAAAGACAACTGATCTACAGTAACAATTTTTCCCTGATGCAGAAATTTCAAAAGCCGAAAGAGGGTGGATGGAATGCACAACATGGCATGGGTCTAGCTGCGACCAAGTAGAATATAGTAGTTGATTTTGGCATCAAAAACTTCCACTTTGACGTTGACTGTCTTACCTTGCAATGTAATTGGTACACTCGCAATAACATCCAGGGGTTTTGACTCCCTTCCATCGAATGCCTCGAGGTCATTGGGAGATAAAGTAAGGGCTGGAGAGCTGATGGCCTTCCAGCAAGAAGATGAAATAACACAGGTAGAGGCACCTTCGTCCACAACAGCTCTGTGAATATTGAGGTCATTGATAACGACTTGTATAACAAGCGCGATCTAGTGTGGAAGTCGAGGGACGAAATTCTCTAGATCAAAGGTGAGAAGGCTATAATCGGCAAGGTCAATGCCGACGATTGTAAATAAAAAATATTTCCATTGAGATGGGAAAATCTAAAGCACTTCCAACACAGACATTGTGGAAGGTACCTATGCCAAATCTTCAACAATGCTATAATGATGAGCGGCACAGGCGTTTGGATTATAGGATGACTTGCGGAGAACACCTTTGGAAGGTGGCCATACAATAGGTTTAGCACTGGGCTTCTCAATCTAAAGAGGACTAGAGGTAGGTGGGGGGGGAGGACCATCAATGACTTCCATCCCAGCTATTTGGTTTGATCTGGCATAATCCTTTGACCGAGTGGTAATAGAAACAGGTGCAACACCATTCATCATGAAAACCTGAGACCCAAATGGTGCGGATGACGAATGTTGCTTGACCATCTGGGTCTGTTGAGATGGAAATGGTTCCTTAAGAACTTATGGAGTGCCCTTAGAGCCCTTAAGAATTTTACTAACCTTGGATCATCTAGGACAATATTTGGTGTAGTTTTCTTCATCACAGATCAAGCAAGGGTACTTCGGTTTGCATTGGGAACCATCATCAGCACATGGTTTGGAGGATTCTAGTTTCGGGGCATCAGATTTGGCTTTGCCTTTGACCTTCTTCTTCCCTTTGGAAGTCTTGTCCGCAGGATTGGCCTGGACGGCGTTGACCTCTGCGGTCTTTCTAGAATCCAGAGTGGCGGGAGGAGCAGAGTCTTTGGAAGAATTTAATTTCTACTTCCCATTAGAAGACTTACGAGAAGTCTGAGAGACGGAACCAATAACACCGTCAATCGATGGGGTAGCAGGTTCTTTAGAGGTCCCTGTTCACGAGGCATCAGTCAAGATATCGTATAACATGCTAGACTGAGAGTACATTAAATCGAGATATTGGGCAAGAGAAATGGCTCGTTCCTTGGTTACACATGCCCCCATAGCAATGTCCTGAGTAATATTTTTGACAAAGGAGGTAGTGAACCAGTGAGTTAGAAGTTGATCAAGAATGTTGAACTTGATCAGACGACGATGACATCTCCACTCATGGATATGATCTGAAATATGAGTGGCTTTATCCTATTTCAGAGATGTTAGGAGATGTGTCCTAGCCTCATAGTGAACCAGTAACTGGAAATGTGTCAGGAATACCATAGCTAGAGTATTAAAATCTTGAAAAATACCACGGGGTAGTTCTATGTACCACTTAGCAGTAGCACCGGTGAGAGTGCGCTAGAAAAGAGGTAGAAAAATCAAGTCATCTATCCAAGAGTTCGAAGAAAAACACAAATGATAAGTCATGACATGTGCTTGGGGGTCTTCTCCAGATTTTCCTTCAAATTTAGGACAATCGCCAGGCACCTTCATCGGAACTGGAGGCCAATATGGATTATGAAAAATCAGATCATTGGTCAACTTGGACACATCTGGTAATTCCAACATGGTGAGGAAAGGAAATTGAGGATTGAAAGGCATGTCAAGTCCTCGATAAGGACCTGTACCTATACTCCAGCCTGGTTGAGCGTAATTCTTCCCCCATTGGTTCTGTCCTAAAGGATTCTGAATGTAGGGGGTATAAGCCACATAATTGGGTTGATATGGTGGCTGAAAGCTAGTATACAGGGGTTGATAACCAGGGTAGTGGTTTTGATTTTATGTGGGCCCTGTTTGAGCAGTGTATGGATTTGACTGCGGAGTATAAGTGTAGCCTAGTTGTTGAAGGTAATAACCAGAACCTTGGGGCGGGTTGTACACCGGTCGAGATTTACCTTGAAGGTAATAGCCGCCCTGGGGTCGAATGGGCTGTTGGTAAGTGGGACCCTGCTGAGTCTGATAAGTCAGGCGCACAGGAGGGTTCGGCTGTGGCATGGAATAGATCGGATGCTAAGAAAGGTTAATAGGTTGTGCAGGCTGTCCTGGTTGAATAGGTTTACCTAGCTATGCAGTTTTCCTTGGTTGAACAGGTTGACATGACTGAACAGGTTGTCCCGGTTGAATAGGTTGACTTGGTTGAATAGGTTGTCTTTGTTGAACAAGTTGACCTAGTTGATGAAAGACACTAGGCTGCCCTGACTGAGCCGGTTGGCCTAATGGCGAGAGAGGGACAGGTTGTGCTTGATAACTAGGTTGACCTGTGGTAGGACCATAAGATGGCCCTGGCTATGCAACATTTTGACCCATCAGAAAATGAGGTTGTTAAGGTTGCACCAAAAGTTTTGAAGGATGGGTTTGCCCCCCAGGACTGTATAGTAGTCTAGGTTGATACCCCAGTTGCCCTACTGGTCCTTGAGGCTGCTCTGGTTGGACCATAGGGTGAGGCTGCAGAGGTTGACCTTGAGGATTGTAAGACTGCCCTTGCGGACTGTAAAGCAATCCTTGTTGAACCGAAGGTTGTCCCTGTAAGGGTTGTCCTCGCAGGTCGTACACATAACTTGGTTAGGACAAAGGTTTTCCCTGGAAGGGTTGTCCTTGTGGGCCAGAAGCATGTCCTTGCTAGAACAAAGGCTGTCACTGAAGTTTTTTCCCTTGTTGATTAGAATTTTTCCCAGGCTAGGTAGACAGAAAATCGTTAATACACTGATAAGCCTTAGGAGTAGGAAAACAAAGAGGGTTTCCTTGCTCATCCTATTGATATGGAAATACATAAATCAGGGCACCATCCACTCCGTAATGGGAAAATTAAGGACGGCTAAGATCTTGACAGGACTGACCAACCTCGGAGTTTGACGGTTGTAAGACAGTCGATACTCCTCGGGAGAAAGTTTCTACGAAATAACAGAAGCTATATACACTTATTTAGGAACTGCCGAGGTCCTAGCTAACTGAGTAGTGATAATAGGCATAGACACAACCACGTAGACAATAGGTCTAACAAGTGCCAAGTTAACAAAAGGAGATGCTGTGAGAGGCGTCGATGGAGACATCCCTAATTTGGGAATGGTCGGCCTCGTGGACGGAGTCGATACTCCGATAGAGGCAATAGTGGCCATGACCTGACTTAAAGACCTATATCTAGCTGGGAGCGAAGGACTAGGTCAAGATATAATAGAAGGTCTGAAGTTTTCTTCAGGAAAAAGTTGGTAATATTCACCATAAGTAGGAATTCCCTCACTAGGAGAAGGATCAGATGAGTCCATATCTGACTCCGCCGTAAGATCTTGCAAGAGATGATGGGGACTAGGAGGTATGATAGAAGCCAAAAAAGGTGATACCGATGTAAGATGAGGGAATTTTTCCCCAACTCCAAATCCAAACTAAGCATTGGACAAGGGCCAATTGAAGTCAATTGTTCCTCCAAAGGGAAGTTCAGATATAATCGGTCCGTCGTCGGGAAATTTGGATACAATGGACTAATGATACTCAGCATAGGACTGAGAGACCTCTGATGAATCATCTTTGTAAGGACTACCAGTAGATGAAACTGAGGGTTCCACCACTGTGACTATAACTAAAAGAGGAAGAGATAAAAAACAAAGACACACGGGCAAAAACCAAGGCAAACAACAAAAGGATGAAAAATCAATCTCTAAATGGGCGTGTGATCATAGGTGATTAATTTTACCACATTGAAACTGGAAATTTCACTATTTCATGTTTTAAGAGTCTAGAAAAAAGTAAAAGATGACTCTATCACTTTCAGTTTGGAAACAAGCGTGAAAGGACAAGAGCTTAATGATCTTTTCAAATTTAGTGAGTCGGTAAAGATCAAAACGACTGCTCTAGTAATCTAGGCAAATGGGTGTACCAGATATCCATGAACTGCCATATACACCTTGGTAAAAATGAAATATAAATCAACCAAGGACTTGATGTACATGCAGGTAATCTCCCTGAATGTTGTGTCCGCTGTATCACGGGTAAAAGGCAGCAAACTCGGCTTCCTACAGATAAAGGATTGCAACCTAATGGGGTCTCCCTTTATATACATGACAGTATTGGGAGCACAAGTCCATACTAGCACTGTCTGTAGCCAGATGGCAAGCGACAGCTACTAGACTTAAAGATGCTAGAACACGTCTCTACCTTAGACTACTAGATGTTCCGTTAATGTTTCAATGTTGCCTTAGGTTAATTCAGTAAATTTTAAAGTTGATCTTCAATTTACATTTTAGTTCCAAGGCTCTATCAAATTCTAGATCTCATAAAACCTCTAAATGCAATCTACATGCCACAAAACGTCATTTTGTTCAATGAAGAGCTATCTACGGGAGGGTTGCGAGCTTTCAAATGACAACAAAACGAACACACAAAAACATCCACTACTATTTCCAATGCAAGCTAATGAAACTAGAAAACTTCTTTTCTGGAGTTATATTACATGAACAATGCGAAATATCTTTCAATTTTCACTAAGAAAATCAAAACACAAAAGATTTGTTTTTGTATTTTTTAGTATATTAGAGCAAATGCACTAAATGAATGAAAAACTAATGAAAAAACCAATTCGAGAAATGTCAAAGAGAGCTGAAGCAAACAAGCTCACTCAATTCAAATGCATGTAATTAAGACTCAAACTAGTGATGAAATCTCTCAAAGCGAAGAATAATCTCGAAAGAGACTCAAACAAACCGTGTAATGTAGGCTTGGAGTAACATAAAGAGAAATAAAACGAAAGGAAGGACAATCACCAAATTAACACAATGATTCAACGAGATGGAACAAGATGAATGCATAGAAGTGAAAACAAAATTGACTAGGCAAGCAAGGACCCAAAACTCCCATGGGAGGCTCAGCGCACTGAAGCACCTAGAAGCCCTAGGGCTAGAATGCAAAACTGATAGTAGAGGGAAAAAAACTAGAGGACAAGGGCCAAACATAGTAAAAAATGGCTTCAGGGCACTCAATCAATCATTAAAATGACACTAGGACCAAAAATCAAGCTTAGAGAGCCCAAAATCAAGCAAACCCTAACACCAAGCAGCGTTGGCGTGCCTGTTTAGCTGTAATCTGTGCCAAAAAGGCATTGGCGCCGGGGCCTAAATAGAAACATGCGCCAGCTGGCGCGACTGTCAGGAGAAGAACCATGCCAATCGAGTTTACCCTAGAAAAATAAAGAAAAAGAACCAAAAGAGACTGGATCTGGTCTTCTAGGGGCTGAACAAGGGTTTAACACCAAGGAAGGTGAGCCAGAAACACAGATAAATCAATCAAAAGCTAAGAAAGAACCCAAAGGAGGAGGGACTAACTCCCACTAAACTCCCCAGCAGAGTCGCCAAATTGTTGAGGAGGTAAATCCCCTCTATGGACAGAGGCCATCCCACTAGCCCTAGATTGGGTCTAGTAATAATCAAATCATGCAATGGCGCCGGTTCCTAGTTACAAGAAAAACAAAGACCACGATAGGTAGCCTACCTCAAATCCCACGTTGTTGTTTTCGATGAAGAAGCAGTGCTCTTCGCCTCTAGCTTGATGGATCACAATCCTTCCACTCATCATGTTCGAACACCTGTACACACATAGAGAAATGACGACATACAACGTAATACTGAAAGCGTGTAACTATATTTCAGTCAGAGAGGATATAATTCATTGCATCACATGAAAGAGTAAACAAAAGAATGGAACCAAAATCAGAGTTGCTTATATTATAAATGAAAAAAGGGAGATTACAACCAAGTTCTATGATGCTATGATCTTCCTTCGGCGGGGCTTCCAGTGGAGCGTGTCTCAAAAAATCCTGTCGGGAATCTGGACAAATCTCTCTCTCTTACGGGGTTCTCTCCTGCTCTGCTCTCAATAGTTGCCCAGCTATTGTTTCCTTCCTACAAGTTTAGCTAGCTAGCAAATAGATAGGGCAAGATTTTATAGATGGAGGAAGGGAAGTTGGGATCCCTATATTCATGGGATAGGCCCTATCTCTTAGGAAGGTTCCATGAGAGGTGGAAAACCACTTCCTATACATGGAGATCTAGAGCCAAACCACTCAACTTCTTTTGATGATTCATTCTAGAGTTTGTTAGAACCGAACTTCCACCATTTATTTTTAAAAAACATCCCTTAATAATCTTGGCACTGGCGCGAGTGAGACAGAGGGATAAAGAGCCAGTTGGCGCGCCCTCTAGTGTGGATTTCCCTCATTGGCGGGAGGGATGAATTGACTAGTCGCGCCAAGGCTAAAACATCTATTTTTAGGGTTTTTTAGAGGAAATGTTCTTCAGTAGAATGTTTGTCCTTATGCAATAGGATGCCATGAAGGTGTTTTCAGGATATTTTACTGTTCATAGGTCACAGGAATAGTCCTCCAATGTACGGGGAAAGGGATTTTAGGGACGGTGACAAAATGTTGTGTAATAGTCTCATCACTATAGCTAAGTGTCGAAATAGGTATAGGACACTCTCACAAACATAGGACTATAAAAAACTCAGAAAACCCAAAACATTTCAGATTGGTATTTAAATCACAATGGTGGTGGACCATAGAACATTTTACCTTTAAAAGCTAAAAATTTCCACCTGGCGACTCCACGTTTCTGAATTGACCTAAAGACTCCACTGGGAAACCCATTCTATCATAATATCATACAAAATCAGTCAAGGAAACTTTAAGGATTAAGTTTTCTTGTTAAAGAACAGTTAGCCTATTAAATATTGGCATACTTGGTTGAACTTTTCATATCATTGGGTCTTAAAACACCACATAGTGGCTTCTAAAATAATTTCTACTAGAGCCCACCCTGACCCAAATCCTCCTGAGATAGTTGATAATCCAAAAAGTATCCTTAGGAAATCTCCTAAATCCAAGACTTCAACTGTTGTTAAACCAATTCATAGAGCTGATTCTGTCCCTGAAAATTTCTCAGCTCTGCAAGATACACAAGTTGACTTACCATTCCTAAGAAACCCATCTAGAACCAAGTCAGTTAGTGACATAGATCAGATAGACTTTGAGCCTACACACTCACCCCAACATAGTGATGAACACATTGATACCAGAGAAACCACCCCACTTGATTTGCATTTCATTCTTAATTTTGGGTTCTCTCATCCTAGATCTACTCAACAGTCACTTGCTGGTCCAAGTACTTCTGTTATCCATACACCCACTATTCAAACTACTCCATTCCATCATCCCCCTCCCATATTACATCCTCCACCTGTAAACCCCCCATTTTTTCCACAACCTCCTATCATGGCTACATGGTATTCCCCTCTAGTCCTTCCTTTACCTTTAGTCAATCTGCCACAACACTATCAGTCCAAGATTCCATTATATGATTCCAGTAGTTCTATTACTACTTTACAACATGTGGACAAGATGAATGATAGACATGAGATAGATGATGAAATTGTCAAACTCATATTCTTTGCTCAAATTTTAGGGGGAGAAGAAAGAAAATGGTTCAAAAGTTTAACCCCTAATAGTATTAATGACCTCCAAGCTTTTCATCAGACATTGCTAAACAAATGGGAAATTAGGAAAACCCCTCTCCAAATACTTTCAGATTACAACAGCCTCAAGAGAAACACTGGGGAAAGTGTTCAAAATTATTGCACTAGGTTCAATAGTGTTTATAATGCACTACCCCCAGATTTTAAACCTCCACAAGGCTTAGATTTGGCCAAATTTCCAGAAGGATTTGATCCTGAAATGGCCTATCCAATAAGAGAAAGAGATCCCTTGACTTTGGAAGACATGCAGAAGGGAGCTCTTGCTGTGGAAGTAAATTTGATTGAGAAAAGAGCTAGGATAAGGAATGAAAATAAAGTATCATTTAGGGACGAAACTGCACCTTCCACATCTAGCTCAAAAATGGGAAGAATGATGGAGGAAATTATGAAGAGGATGAACATATTTGAGAGAGCACAATCTACAGAAAATCAATCAGCTCCCCAAAACAGAAATCAGTCTCAAAATCAAAATCAGAACTTTACGAGAAATCAACCTCAGAACAGACAAAGAGAGGATGATCAATAGATTATACCTCCTTTCCAAGAAAATTATGTTAATGAGGATGAAGAGAAAAATGAAAAAACAGAGGATGACAACATAAATATGCTGGGAGTAAGAAATGAGGATTCTGATTTCCTCCATGAAAGAAAACAAGATCTATATACACCCTATGATGATAGAAGAATAGAAACTGATTATTATGAACAAGAATCTAAAAATTCCATCATAGGATCACCTAAACAATATAATCTGAGAAGTAAAAAGAATCAAGAAACTCCCAGGAACAAAACCTTTGATAAATCTGCCAAAAACAACCCTGAAAATGCTTCCAAAAAGATAGTAGAAAATCATAAAACAGTGGCTATAAGTTATGATCTAAACAAAGGGAAAAACACCCAAGTCAATGAAAAACAGAGTGTTGACCCTAACAACACTAGTATCTCAGCTAATGCTCATGAAAAAACCATTTTAACTGCTGTAAATTGTAGAAATTAGCAAGCTAATTTTGCTGATCAAGGAGTGACTAACAAGGCTGAAACAAACATTTTAAAAAATCAGATTCCCTTTAGCTTAGAGAACGAGATTTCCAAAATCAAAATCTCTATCCCACTCACCGAATTAGTTACTCAAAATGTATATAGAGGTCAAATTTTGAAAGCTTTGAACATAGAAGATGTTCATGACACTGTGAACTTAAATGATGATACACCAGAGCTCCTATTCGGACCTAAGATTGAAGGAAAATTTCAAGAAGGAACTACCCCTCCATTTTACATCAGTTTGAACATCCATGATAATATTTTGCATAATGCCATGCTTGATTATGGAGCATCACATAACCTCATGCCCAAGGTAATAATGGAAAGATTATGCTTAGAGGTAACCAGACCATACAAAGATTTATATTCCTTTGATTCAAGTAGGGTAAGATGCCTAGGCCTAACAAAGGATCTCTGTGTTAACTTATCCCAAATCCCAGCCAAAAGCTTAGTGATGGACATTGTAGTGGCTGATATACCCCCCAAATATGGCATGCTTCTTTCAAGATCATGGGGTGCTAATTTGCACGTCACTATACAGATGGATATGACTTATGCGACCATCCCTATCTTCAGTCAACCTAGAAGACTTTATAGGGAAACACACATGAAATACATGGTGAGCAACCAAGAAAGACCAGAGAATTCTCCTCTCTATTCCATACACACTGACCTTGAATCATTCATTCCTTACAATGATGATATTCCTAATGAGCAAGAGTTAGTCCATGAAACATCACCCAATATAGTGGTCACTCCACATCCAAACATAGTGGCAGCCATAGAAGAAGAGGAAAATAAGGAGGAAACTCAAAGGCAGTTTACTGATTTAGAAAATTACAGCAAAAGGATCACAGGTCTTAAGGTCCGAAACAGTAATCTATATAGTGCAGATCATGGAAATAAAAGAATAAAACCTCAAAACATTGAAAATATTGAGGAACTAACCACAAAAAAACATAGTGCAGGCCCTTGTACAAAACATAATGATGAACAAGATAGAGAGGACAACAATTAAGTAAATTAAAAATTTGAAAACAGTCTTCTTTGGAGCATGAGTTTTGATGGTTCTTGCTCTAAAACTAGTGTAGGAGCATGCATATGGTTACACAACACTGAAAAAATCATGCCGAGGGGCATTCCTATAGATTAAACTTCGAATGCAAAAACAACATCGCAGAGTATGAAGCTCTCCTTTTAGGCCTGCATTTATTGAAAAAATTAGGGGCCAAGAGGATAATAGTTCATGGAGATTCAGAATTGATAATTAGGCAAGTAAATGGGGAATATAGTGTCAAACATCCCAGACTTAGAGCCTATAGAGATGATGCCATGGACTTGTTAAATTTTTTTTATGAATTCCAACTTACCTTTGTCCCAAGAAACCAAAATGTCCTTACCAATGGATTATCCTTTGCTGCTAGAACTTGTCTAACACCTTATGAAAGCAAGCAATGTACCACCCAAGTCAAATATAGACCAGCTGTCCCAGATAATGAAAATTACTGGCAATTTTTTAATGGAGATAAACAGATAGAAGACTTCTTACAGTCCAAAAATGAATTTGAAACACCACACTCAGATTCAGAGTATGAAAAAGACTGTCCTAATAAAGAAAACCCACTTACTGAAGAAGACAAGTCTCCAGATATTGCTGAAATAAATCTTTTAAATAATGAACCCAAACAGATGAAAGAAAATAGCACTGATTTAGAATATGAAGACTTAAAAGTGCTACAATCTAAAGACCAAATCTTGCCAAAAGGACTGGCCCCTTTAGAAGAATTGTTTGACTTGAACGATGTGGCAAAGAAGCCAAAACTGGAACCCATAGAAACTGAAGTGGAAGAGTGCAACATAGGGAGTGAGGAAAATCCCAAAATGATCAAACTATCTGTTTGGTCAATTTAGTGTGTCCTAAATTGCTGCATTTAATTTGTCAATCCGGGAATCGTAAGCTGATGAAGTGCGGCGCACTATATGTGCAAGATAACCTATTTCTTAACTTTTTGTCGTTTTTTGTTTTTCTAAAGTGAAATGGAAATTCTAAGATGAAAACAAGTTTGGTTATGTTTGTTCAAGGAAGTGATATCCCCTATAATGATTTACCAACTTGAAACTTTAAAAAGCAAATTGAAATTTACAATGACAAAACTTGAAAGAAAATGAAAATGTACTGCTGAAATGAAAAGGTGCTGCTAATCTAGTAAATCAAAACAGTAAACTGGTGAGCATGAAAACCAAACTATTCTTGCTACCAACTAAACACAAAAGAAGCTATGCTTAAGGAAATTCAAAATTGCAACAAAATAAATCTAAACCAGCTTACATCAATTTATCTTCTGACCCTTCATCATTAGTCCAGCTATGATTTTCGGAAGTAATCATAAACAACTTGAGTAACTGATATTTAATTTGCAGAAAGTAAACTAATACTAAACCATACACTCATAATTCAATCCCTCACCATCAGTCCAGCTGTGGCTTTCGGAGGCAACCGAAGATGTCATGCATGATTTAATATATCTAAATTTGCAGAAAAGAAACTAATACTAAACTACACATTTCATAATGCAATCCCTCACCATCAGTCCAGCTGTGGCTTTCGGAGGCAACTGAAGATGCTATGAGTAGATTAGTATATCTAAATTTTAACTACTGAAGCAAATAAACAAAACTGAAATGAACAAAGCAATACTGAAATTAAACAAAAGCTATGAAAAGCAAATTAGCAGCAGAACAATGTTAGTTCCATGTCATTAATCAAAAAGCTATGAAAATGCCCAGGCTGCCTATCTAAAACCTGAAAAACATAAACATTGATCAGTGGTTAACAATCATAAAACATGAAAAATAGAAATGAAATGGAAATTATGGAAATGTATAAACAGAAATGAAACAACTGCAAAGTATGAACATATGAATGGATTATGATACAATGATTTCTAAAGAAACGAAATGAGAAATATACACTAATACACAAAACCTTAGCTGAGCAGGGGCCCTCTACACAGCCTTGGTAACGGTCCTCAAATACGAATTAAGTTGAAAAAACAGAGTCTTCTCATATTAAAAAGCAGTTCATTACAGAATGGTAATGTTACGGCACAAGTGCAGCGTAATCACTACAGAGCAAACTAATCAAAAGGTAACAGAGACTTCATTCACCAATATCGACTAACTTCATATGCGTATGCAAACACAATATATATAACAACAAACTATAACTGTTTCCTAAAGTTCATGCTGGTGGAAAGCACGTAGACCACTACGTCCACGGATATAGGAGCATGGCCGTGTTGGAAGGTGAATCTACGGGAGGTGGATGCTTGAATTCGACTCTAGAGCCCTGTACAGATGTCGATTTAACCTCCGCGGGCTTAGAAATGGCCGTATGGATCTTTATGTGACACGAAACAGAGTCCGGTCGACATGAAACTCCATGGTTGACTTCCATGTGGACGTCTTTGACCGCGGCTTATTTGGATGAGTTTTCTTGAACCAATAGGACACGAACCATGTCCACGTCATTCCTGACCTTCCCATGTGGCTCGTTTCCCTTGTAGACACTTGTAGCATAGAGTTTCACAAAATAGCTGCGGAAAGTTGCAGCAGCTGCAGAAAGTGGCAAGATTCCGCAGCTGAATGAACAAAATCTAGATCAAATAGCAAACACAAAAATATAATTAAAAACCATGTTAGATGCTATTTTGCACATGATATTGACAATTTGGGAGGCTTAGGTGAGTGAAAAAGGTATGGAAAAATGTATGGAAAAGATGCAAATTTGGGACTCAACATACCCCCACTGTGAAGGTGTTGCATGTCCTCATGCAACCAAAATTTTGATACTCTTTGTTCGGTTCATGTGCCTTGATACTTCAGCCAGCACATCCAATCCCCTTCTCTTCTTCTTTGGTACTGCCATCATTCTGGGTTTCTTCATTAAGCACCTAAATTTGATATTCACAAGTGCTCTGCTCAATCTCTGGCATTTCCTTTTCAATTTCTTATTCTTCTTTTGCCATATTCCCAAATGTAACATAGTATTATCATGGATGATCTTGTCCAGCTTGCCTTGTTCTTTCAATGTTTCATTTTCATTTTTGATGTGCCGATTTAAAAGCTCCAGCTCAAAAATTTCCTGTTTTAATGATTGAACTAAATCATCCTGCAATGTATGAGGCTGAATGGAAGAAGTACTTGGACCTGTGGCTGCCTTTTCCAAGGATTCTATATAGTCATATACCTCCTATTGCTTGGGGTCTATTTCAGGTGTCATTTTCATTGGGCTGTCCCCAAAATGCTGTAAAGGAGAATTATGTTCAAAATCTGGCCGAGGAGGGCTTACATCAATATTTTGTTGCTGAGAATAAGATGGAGTATGCTCATTGTCTGATTGGGAATGAAAGGAACCAGGTTCACTAACTGACTGAGATGGACTATGGTCAGTTGGGGACTGTTCAGATGTCTCCTCACCCAAATCAATGAAATGAGGACCCTTAATTTGCGTTTTTCTCAATTTCCCTTTAAGTCTGCTGCTTCTCCTCACACGCTGTCGTACACTATCCTTTTGTTTTTGTTTTCCTTTCTCTGCCTTCTTGGGCATGGATGACTGTTTTTGAAGATAAACTAATCTTTCAGAGAGTATTTGATGATCTTCTTCTTCAGAAGAAGGAGTTTTATGTACAGCCTCAATAGTTTCTTTCCCTTTTGGTATTATTGGCTTCTTACCCTTGATTTCCTTCTTCTTTATTTTTACCAATCTCTCTTCTCTATCAGTTCTTTCCATAGTAGTAGTAGGAGTGTTTTGGATTTCCTCAATTGTTCTTTTCCTCCTACTTCTTCTTGCTGTGCTAGCTGCGGGAATTTCCTGAGTAGGAGTAATTTGGGTTTCAACATTTATTATTTTTCTTCTACTCCTTCTTATTGAACTACCTTCAGGAATTTCCTGAGGTTCCTCAAAGAAATTTCTAACTAGAAATTGTTCCCATGTGTCTTTTCTTTCCTTTAACTCCTTTTCAATCAAAATTTTTATAAGGCCGTGGTGATATAGATGAGGCTCTACATCTCCTAAGTGTTTTTGAACAGTCACAGCCATTTTCTTCAAGCTATTAAATAGAAAATATGGGAGATTGAGAGTTTGGTTTTCTAGAAAATTCATCAATAGCCTGGTATGGTACATGTACATGGACCCAAAACGGCCTTCACATGTAATGAATTTCTGAACAATTAGCAGTAAAGTGGCCCATTCTTCTTTCAATGCATGCACAGGAATTCCTCTCTTAAAAACAGTTATGTCCATACCTTGATTTCGTAGGATTGTTCTCCATGCCTCATCACTGATGCTTTTATTTTTGAACCAATGTTCTCCCTCCTGAAGAAGTTCTGTGGCTGTTGCTATTGATGCTTCATTGACCAAAAACTTGAGGTCTCCAATTTCTGCTTCCGATCCATCAAATGACCTTGCAAACGCTTTCGTAACTTCTTTGTGGTAACCTCTGAATTTCTGAATAAAACGCAGCCATTTTTCTTTCTTCAATATCTCCTTTGCTTGCGGATATCCCTCTATAAACTTCGGTCCTTCCGGCTCTGCCCTTAGCAATTTTCCCATTTCACTTCTCCGTTCTTCACAAATTTGCCTTCGTGAGGGTTTAAGTGGGAAATGGAACGATTGAATACACAGGATCAAGCACAATGACTGTGGAAATGTATCATAAAATGGGAATGAGCACTATAAACGGAATGGAGTGAGACTGTGAGTAGATATCTGGAAGTGAGAATGAGCAAAAGGAACGAAATGGAATGAAACAGTGGGTAAATATCCGGGAGTGAGAATGAGCAAAGTGGGGTTTTGTAAACACGGCAGAGACACAACAAAGAGATTAACAAAATACATTCAGCAGCGTTTTGAATTTTGGTGGCTGTGTAATAAATATGAGCACGTTTCAATCAACGGTTATGAATTGATGCGGCTTGTAAGAGTCCTTAGTCAAATCAAATACGCTTCATTATCACCGGTGGGATATTGGATCATGAGTGAAAATCGGGGTTTAATAATGAAACCGTTTGTGAATAAATGCAAGAAGATAATATGGAGATCGTGAAAGGTTACGGAACTGTCAATATAATCATTGCGCGTAATGGACAGAGCTCATGGTTTAAAACTATATAAAAATGTATTTTTCAATGCCATTTGAAATAAATTTTATTCATACCTTTGGAATCTTTGCCTTTGCCCTTGGTCTTCAACTGACTGATCTCCATTGGTGTCTTGAATGCTCCATTGATCCTCTCACTTGCATTTTATTTCATAATTATGAAAATAACATCTAACTGTACATTCTCTTTGAAAACAGAGTAGTAGCTGCGGAATCTGCTTCTGGCTGCGGAAACTGGAGTCAGCTGCGGAAACAGATGTCAGCTGCGGAAACTGACACAGCTATTACTTGGTTGAATAGAAATGAAAAAATGACAAATGACCATATGGAAATGGTCATGAAAAAGATTTTTATTGATGGAATGGATGAAATGAAGTGGAATGAAGTGAAATGAAATGAAATGAAATGGAATGAAGTGAAATGAAATGGAGTGGGTGGTGACAAAACTTGTGAAATGAAAGAGAGATTTTTTTTTTTTTTTTGGAAAATATAGAGTGTCAGGTTTCCCTGATTTTCACCCTATATTTTCTGTATAAGACTGCCAATCAATGATTGGTTTTCAGGCTTATACCATTTTTATTTTTTATTTTTTTTATTTTTAAAATTGAAAAACAAAAGCTAGGCTGGTGGAGAAGAAGAATTCTTCTGTACCAGCCTGATTGCAGAACTTTCTTGAAACATCTTGACAAAGTCCTCTTTTGAGAGTGGCTTATGATAAACTTTCAATCTATGGCCATTCACGATAAGAGGAGTTTGAAACTCATCAATGGTCTTGATTCTTACAACTCCATTGCTAAAGATCTTGTCAATCTCATATGGCCCAAGCCAATGAGTCTGAAATTTCCCTTGAAAATCTTTAAACTTGGAGTCAAATAGCAATGCCCAATCTCCTTCTTGAAACTTCTTCTCTTTGATATATTTGTCATGCCATTTAGTTCTTTGATATTGAACTAGATCGGTTCTTAGAATTGCTTCTTGTCTGATCTCATCTAGCTCATTCAACTGCTCCATTCTATGCTTTTGGGCTTCTGATAAGTCCATCCCCAACTGAACTGCTATCTTGAAGGTCTTGACTTGGAACTCAATGAGGAGCAAGACTTCTTTCCCATAAACAAGTTCATAGGGAGAATGTCCTGTTGTATTCCTCCATGTAGTTCTGTAGGCCCACAAGGCTTCTGGAAGCCTTTCTGCCCAATCTCTTCTATGTAGATGAACAGGTTTGGTGATGATACTTTCAAGAACTTTGTTTGTGGACTCCACTTGACCATTTGCTTGTGGATGGTAAGGAGTAGATCTTCTGTGCTTGATTTTGTATTCTTTCATCAACTTCTCCACCAAATTGGATGTGAATTGGCTCCCCTGATCTGTCACAATTTCTCTTGGAACACCAAAGCGAGTAAAAATATCCTCATAAAGAAAATGAACAACTGAATTTTCAGTAGCAGA
>JAXQQM020080024.1:0-177390 GCA_034641835.2 Pinus albicaulis | reverse complement strand
CACAGTTTGCAAGTATCCCACTTATGACAAAGAAATTTATTCCATTGTGCAGGCTTATCGACAATTGAAGCATTACATTTTAGGGAAGGAAACAATCATCCATACAGACCACCGACCCTGCAGTTCAAATAGACACAAGGGAATTTGCAGAACGATCACCATCAGAAGTGGTCCACATATCTGCAATAGTTTCATTTGAACATCAAGTACAAGAAGGGTAGCACCAATAATGTTGCAGACTGCCTCAGCCGACCACTGATCGTGGTGCTAACCACCGTTCTCAACTCTTGTGGGCATGAGACTTCTAATTGGTCGCTTCTCTACAAGAGCGATCCAAAATTCAGCCACACATACAAGGCACTCTTGGGGGGTACGCAAGTTCCAAATTATCACCTCCAAGATGCACTATTATGTCACTTGGGACACCTTTGTGTTCCTTCAAGTGAGCATGCCAAGATGATATGGGAAGCACACTACAGTCGAATCACTGGGAATTTCAGGGTCGAGAAAACAGTGGCAGTACTGTAGAAGTATTTCTATTGGCCGAACCTTCGACAGGATGTCGGGAAGTACATCAGATCCTACACTGCATGTGCCATGGCCAAACCGACCATCAAGAAGCAAGGCCTATATACTCCGCTACCTACCCCTATTCGACCTTGGGAATCAATCTCCATGGATTACATGTTGGGCCTTCCTTCTACTAAGCATGGAAACTACTGTTTTTTTCGTGGTTGTCGATAGATTCTTGAAGATGGCCATTATGGCGGCCTGCAAGAAGAATATCACAGCAGAAGCCACTGCTAAACTCTTCTTTGAATGAGTGTGGGTGCACTTTTGGATCCCACAGTCTATCACATCAGATTGGGACAGCAGGTTCCTCAACACATTTTGGTCTAGCCTCTCGTCAATGTTGGACACCAAGTTCACCAAGTCCACAGCTTTCTATCCCCAAAATGATGGCTAGACAGAGGTTGTCAATAGGATGATTATACACATTCTGCGCATGTACAATTCAAAGCATCCATGCACATGGGATGAGATCCTCCCCTATGTACAAAATAGTTATAACTGGGCTCTCCACAACTCAACCAGCCACATCGCCTTTCAGGTGGGCTTGGGATTCTAGCCACTATGTCCCATTGACGTAGCCATGCCATTTGCGGCTACTCAATCCGATTCATCTCATCTCCAATCTGAAGCTGACAAAGTGAACAACTTCATCGAGAGCATTCAACACATTCGCCAACAAGTTCATGACATATTGGACAGAGCCAATGCTAAGTACAAGTAATTACATGATCAACATCGTGTGCCACACAACTTCCAGGTGGGCGACAAAGTATGGCTACATTTGCAGAAGGAGCGCCTCACTGGACCCCATCGCAAGCTTCACCCACTCTAATATGGGTCGTACACCATGCCAAGGCTGCAGGGAACAATGCTTTTGAGCTCAGTATTCCACCATTCCTTGGTCTACACCCAGTATTCAATGTGGACCGCCTTCGTCCCTACTTCCCACCTCTATTAGACACCTCTAACATTGTAGAACAACTCACACCAACAGAGTTAAACCTAGACTGCATGGAAAAGGCCACCACAGATTGTATCATGGACATACAAATCAAGAACACTCACCAATAAAAGATCCAATTGTATCGGGTTGTCAAATCTGGCCAACTCCTGCACCAAGGCAACTGGTTCACCAGGGACCAAGTTCAGCAGAAGTTTCCTCATCTCATGGAGGAACTCAATGCAATGGGGACCATTGCTTCCTAAGGGGGGAGGAATGATCCAGGTGGATATTGGTGTCCACCCACCTATTCCACTTGGGGCCCCCATATTGTCTCTTTCGGTTTTTCGGTTTAGCACTCTTTCTTATTTTTATCATTTCGGGTCACACCGAACTTAGACCGTTTTGAGGCCCTAAATGAGCATTTTTGCCTCTTTTGGAAAAGCTGGAAGAAATATGATTCCCCACCAAATATTTGCTCACACAGAAATTTGTAGTCCTCGGATAGATATTTCTAATGAGGTATGGTACGCGTCAAACGGAGATCGTATGCCAAAGTTACGCCCCTGGGAAGTTGAAACACCAATTTACCCAAACGGGGCCCATAGTTTTGGCGCTTCATCTCCTAGGGTTAGGGTTTTGGTTGTTTAGGATTTCCCATTGTTTCTAAATAATAAATAGGCCCTCAAGCCTCATTGTAACATATGGTCACATTCCAATAGCGCCCACATCTCCTCCCCCGAGATAAGCTACAGTATACAGCTGTGCCTATTTTCCCATAGTCTGTAAGCAAATTTCAGTTCTTTGATATTAATGAAATGAAGTGTTATTTCCACTGCATCTTTGTATTTATGGTTATATGTGTATTATGTTGTGTTCCTACATAAATCTGGATCATTGAGCTTCTAGAGGTCAAAGCTTCTCCTCCATCTGAGGAAGCACTGCCAAAAAGGGGATCAACACAGTTTTCCAAGAAATTATGGCACTAATAGCTCTAGGCCAGAACTATGAAAATTACATCAACGTAGCCATGGCACCAGGAAGGGTGTTGACCAAGGAAACTAGGAATTTGACCAAGTTTCTTCAGTAATCTTCCAAGGCAGCCTTCTTTGGATCTTAAAGGGGATATGTTAACATATTCCTTGATGGTGGAAACATTGCACAGGATCTATCACGGGGAATTTCAGAGTCAAGGACGGGAAAATGAGCATGGTGAAAAATTACTGTGTAACATCTGCCCCCTAAAGCATGAAGGTAGAACAGGGAGTGATGGTTGAAATGATTTATGAACCAAGGCAAAGAACGCAAACCATCTCTAGAAAACCTGTCAAATCAAACATTTTACAATATGTGACATCTCTAGTATAAATATTCCTAACCACATAATTTTTCACTAAGCATCAAATGACACATGAACCCACGACATTGTCACAACCATCTATCTAAAGGGATCATAGAAATGGATCTACGGTATGGACGCAACCATCCGTATAGATAAGATCATGTATACAATCATGAATATTCAATAACTCCTTGTAGCCCAGACAAAAAATCTGATGTGACCGAAGGTATTCACTGTGACCTCAATCAACCCAATGTACGAATCTAGCCATGCAAATAAATGTGTTGGTGTCGAACATGGTAAGAACTTGCTGATTACCGGTCAATGATGAGAACTGTTAACAGGCACGAGAGAGACCACCAATAATGACGATTGACCTCAAGGTAAAACAACACAATCTACAAATGTGAATGAATGCGTTGAATTCAATCACTTGCATAATAATTCGATCAAAGGCCAATGATGTGAAACCATCGTCAAACATGAATAACTTGCCATTGAGGCATGCAAGCTCCAAGGTACTGGAATAATTTTCTAAATCACCTTCCCAGATAATGAGCTGAAGTCAACAAGAAGTGATTCATTGAAGGAGGGCCATGATGATTCCCACATCATCGACACAAAACAGCAGATATCTTAAGATGATAGGAGTGATTCAGAATTGTAATAGAGGAGGTCAAATATGCAGAGGATGTTTGACAAGAAGGACTTCTCTTGAACATATTGGTGACACGACTCTGAAGTGTGGAAGCATTTGACTCAAATAGGATCAGAGGTCATGTTGAAAAAATTTGTAATCAAATGAGAGGCAAATGGATTTCCAAAACCCATCGAGGAAAAGTGATGAATGTAGGATGTCTCCAACCCGACACGAACTGTAGATGTGTCATGTTCAAGAGCAACAAGCTACCTAAAATACACATACAATTTTCACTTTCAATTTTCCCCCGTTATTGCTAACGAGTACCTCTTTATTTTTTATAGCCAACGAGAAGAGGATAAAATATGATGAGCATGTAAGTTCATTATTCGAATGAATCCATCCTAGTAATTTTAACAATCCTAGGAAGGAGGAAATCGATATCATCATGGTGACAAGCCTTTCGTCGTTTAATCTTTAACGAGTACAGCAAAAGGAAAACTCGGTAAATTTTCATGTATAAGGAGTTTCAAAATAAACAAAAAGGAAACGCCATCATGTCCCTTTTCATAAGTAATATCTTGAATCCAAAATGGTAGAAAAAAATATCCGAGAGAACCTCTTGACCATGTTCGATCAAGGTATTCCTTTTTCGTAAATAGTAAATCTTAGCCCAAAAAAGGGGTAAACATATACTGATATCACATCAATTCATTCACTTTAATGAGTTTGAAATGACAAGTACTCAGCAATGTTTTCATTTTTCGAGAGTTATAAAAGAGATGAAAGTTGACTCCAGGGGGGTTCATTTTTGTAAACATTTAACAAGCCCGAAAAAAATATAAAATACAAATCGTTTGCATCGGAAATGATCATCAATAGTGTGGAAATCATGTACTGCACATAAAAAGAAAACATCATAGATATCGAGGAAAAATAATAAAAAATTAACAAAAAAATTTTCAAAAATCTATAAATAGACCCAAAAACAAATTCATTTCACCTTGCTATTTTGAGAAGAGAATTTTTTCCATTTTCCATCTGAATCTAAAATCAGCAGTGCAGTCGATCCAGGACACCATTCGTCAATCCGTCAGCATCAAGTAAGAGATCTAAGCCTGCTTTTCATTTTGATTCCATTCATTTGTCATTTTATTTCATAAATAAGGAGATTAAGGGGAGCCCTTCAAATTTTAAAATCTCTTGTGAATAGCACGATTTCGAGCTATCGGGTTCGCGCTAATCACGTTTAGCCCGTTAGGGCACCACGCCACCAACATTGAATTAATTTAGACAGTTGTGTTGGTCACGGGAAGGATTTTAAAATAATAAATCCACCCAAATCCATCATTACTTTCTAAGAATACTCCAATGAAAACTCCTAAAAATCCAATTGAAAATGTTTTGTAGGTGCTTTCATCAAATATGTCGGTCAAATGGAAAGAACGAGGCCATGAGGTGGAAGACCACCAAGCTTTTTAGGATCAAATTTGCATCAATGCTTTGCACAATTGCGGGTTGTTGAAATTCTTTCAAAAATCCAGCCTAAGAGCTCAACTGGAGCTACTCTAATACTTGATCAGTATATGGGACATGGATCAATAGTTGTTTGTCATCGGGGACCAAGATTTACATCTATTTTATCACTCGACTTTCTAGGAGAGGGGATAGGATCCAACTCTCTGGAGCTCACGCAGGGGGTGAGAGTACCAGCATGCTCATCCATAGATATTGTCCCGGGGCTAAGAAAATAGAGAGTGGGAAGGTAGAAATTTCTTCCATCATAGTACTTCCCCTGCACACGATTCTACATTGCATCACGAGAGTGGCAGGAGCCCAGGCATTGCATGAGGCAACGAAATCTCAGCTCCAATGCTCAGTGGACGGCTTGGCCCCAACGATGTTCAACTAGTGTGAGGGGTTATTGGCTAACATGAAGAGCCAGATAATCAAGTGCAAGACAGGGCGCCTGAAATAGTTCGGGTACGGGTCAATATTGGTGACCTTCTTTCTGGATAGATTACCCTTGTTCCACTAGCAGTGGCTAGAGATCCATGATCCATCCCTGAGAGATCCGAGGCTGACGATATGGTGCGACATTATGCCCCGGCAGGGTGGGGGCCAACATTTTCATTTCCCCACAGCCTTTTTCAGTTACCTGCAGTGTCAACTTATTGTAGTTGAGGACTATGCATATGTTGTATCAACTTCAGAGGAGATCCGGATCTTCCTATTACACTAGGCACACCGTGGACCGATGCAGGTAAAAATTGTTTTTTTAACATTTTTACTTTTTGAATGTTTTTTGTTATGTATTCTAAAATGTAAACTTATGATGTGCTTAGAGATATGGGTCCTTAGAGACCTCCAGGCATGTCACCGATTGCGCGGAGGGTATCCCATCCAGCAAAGGATGCCACTTATGAGGAGGGAGAAGACACACTAGATGAGCTGGAGTGCAACCTTGTTGGCCTCACGAGAGGCATTCCATAATATGCTACATTCAATGAGATTCATCTACGCCTTCAGAGACATACAGTCATAGTCCCAAGCTGTTGGCCGGATAAATCGATCTTGCAGACAAGATCAATCTCCCTAGTGTCAGAAAACGATCTAGCAACAAATGAACAACTAAGTTTATCTTTCTCTAAATATATTCGTTTTACAAGTAAATTCTATGAAGGTGTTGATCCTACCTTAGATCCAAATGCTTATTTGTAACCGCAGTTCTTCCAGCGCATCAGTAGTTCTTCCGTCACAACAAGAGTTCTTCCGTCACAATAAGAGTTCTTCCGTCGCAACAGTAGTTCTTCTGTCGCGACAAGATTTGTCTTTCGTCACAACAAAGTGTCGTCTTTTGTCACAAAAAAGTGTCGTCTTCAAAAGACCTGCAATCACAAACAAGAAAATATTAAATAGCACATGTATAACAAATAATTATAAAACATACCTATCATAGTGATCAAGGAATTTATGAAATAAACGATCAAATGACAGCTTATAGAAATAAACAATCAAACAAAAATTTATTGAGAAAAACAAAACTTGATTGTATTAATCTTAAAATAACAGAAGAACCTTACAACCTTAGCCTTGATGTTGAACAGGCCTTCTCGGGGTCCGAAGCAGGAGTCTCCTCTACTTTAATAAGTCTTCCACTCTTCCTCCAGAAGCACATAGAGGTATGTGATCTTTCCTCACAAAAGCTCAACAGAAAGAATTCTAAATCTCAACAGCACTTCACCTCAATCACACACTAAAGCTTCAACTCCCTTTGAGGCTACCCAATGCCTCTTTTTATAGAGCAGATGAGGAGGTTAGGGTTCCACCTATGAAGGGATATAATCCTCCTTCAAAGGGATAGGCTCCTCACATCAAGGGGTTAGCTCCTTACGGTGTGGGATGCATGAACCTTACTAAAGCGTACTCATGCCCAAAAAATCTCATCCAAAAGCTTCTAGAATTGACCAAAAAACAACTTTTTAACTTTGGTTTCTCGCCCTTTTGACTTTGAAGGGGGTACGCATGCATTACATAGAGAAAATACATTCTAGAACGTATTTTTGCTTCACATTACCTGCGTTCCCTAGTCAGGAACACAGGTAAGGCTCACATTACCTACGTACCCAGGGTTTTGGAGATTTTTAGGGTTTTTTTCTCCTATTTTAGGGCTTGACATGAGGAGTAGAGGTTGTAAGACTTGCAGAGGAGGTAAGTATGAGTGAAAATGAGCTCATATAGTCAGCATAATGTCAAGGTGATAGTTTTTAGTGCAATAGATTGCCCCTAAAGTGCGAAGTCTGGAATAGATGAAGATGAAGTCTGCCATATATGAAGAGTGAAGTACTTTATCATTTCAAGGATCATCCTGTGGACACCCCAGTCGGAACCTGTAAAAACATTCAATGCAATATATATATATATATATATATATATATATATAATCATATCATCGCTGAGGTAGACATTCCCATACTCAGATCAAAACTAACTAGAAAATTGATTTAAACTGTTCTGATACATGTATGATTTTCAATACATCAACAATATAGACGTGTGTAGACACAATATGGACACAGCCATATGTTTATGAATAGTCCACTGTATAAATGAATAACAAAATTCCTCGCAGCCTGGATGGTAGAAACTGGATCCAGGGTCTTGATTTCCGTTTCTCGAACCAGTATGATTCTATCCATGTGAATAAATCTGTTGAAGTCGAACATGGTAGAAACCACTTGATTACCAATCAATAATGTAAACTGTTAATAAGTGTGAGAGTAACAACCAGTAATGTCAATGGCTCTCAAAGTACTCATTATAATCCATGAAATGTGAATGAATGAGCTGAAGTCAAACATGTCCAACACTTAGATACGGTGATCGAAGGTAAATGATGCAACACATCGTGAAAGTGAAAACACGCCATTGAGGCATACGATTCAAGGTATTGATGATTTCTAGATCAACTTCCTAGATAATGAGCTGTCGTTGATAGAAAGTGATCCGTCATAGGCAAGCCCACAACATGAAATCATAGATCAAGTTTTGAAGAAATATATTAGCAAGGACTGACTAGGGGATGGTCAAAATGGATGACAGATATTTTGCAGATGAATGGTTTATTTGAACTATCCCCTTGAACACATAATGACACTGTAGATGGTTTGGTGACAATTGACCCAAAGCTAATACCCAGAAACCAGCTGAAGACTTTAAATATGGTTTGATTAACTGTTAGGAAAAGGATTTCCCAGCCCAAGTGAACAAAAAGTGTCGTGTTCAAGAGTGGTTAACGGTTTTCCGAATAATCAAAATGTAACAAACGGGTTCATTTTATACTTATTATCGCCCCACCATTTACGGTAAGTATAAATTTATTTTTGACAAGCTTGAGGAGGATAACATTTGCTTGTTTATAAGATCATCCTTGGATGAGTCAACAATTTTAAGATTCGAACCCTAAGAAGAGTGGTTCATTCACAGCAAATTGAGCCAGGGTCCTTTGTTATTTAAATTTACTTGAGTCCGGTATAGGAGAAACTCGGTGTTTTTTTCATTTTAGGAATCGAGAAGAAAAACTTAAGAAAAACTAAGTGGGTGTACTTTTTCGTAAATTTAGTCTCTCGAGCCGAAAAAGATAAAATAATGTGGGAGAACTCTATTGACCATAATTAGTCAACGTATGCCTTTTAAATAAATAGTCCATTTCAGTCCATAAAAGGGATAAACTTACACTGAAAGGAGGATCATTCATTTACTTTAACGAGTTCGAATAATCAAGTGCTCGTCAATATTTTCAATTTTCGAGACTCTGAAAAGGGCTAAAAAGAGGACTCCAGGGTTTCTCTTTTTCGTAAATTTTTGAAAGAGTCCGAAAAAGTGATAAAAGTATGCTCTTTGTTGAGAAAATGATCATTTTTACCGAAAATCCAATATTCCGCACAAAAACTCGAAACAATTGCACATACTTGTTTAAGATAAGTAAAAATGTTTTCCAAATTACCTTTTTAAAGTGAAAAATAAATAAACTAAAAATTCATTTATTCGAAAAAAATTATAAAAAGGATTTTTCTATTTTTACTATTTGAATTCAGAGTGAAAAAGTGAGAGCTTTTTGATAATAAAAAAATTCCTGTGAAGATTCTGGAAAATCCGTTCGTCGAAATCAGAAAACATCAGCTCCAAGTAATCTGTATAAATTCTAAACCATATGAGGGCCCAAGTTGATCTCCTGATATGGCTAGTGAACAGGTGGGACACACAGGACCAGTGTTTCTTGTTTGGCGGCCACCGGCTCGAAGTCGAGCTGGAGGACATATATTTTTTAACGGGTTTGTCCAAAAGGGGCAGACACTTATCTCTATTCGGGGCTAGACCAGGTGGCCAGTCTCTTGCTAGTCTCAAAGCAGAGTTTTGCAATGGTTGAGTAGACCCCAAGGATAAATGGATAGATATAAAAACTATCATCTGTCCTGAGTTCAAATTTATTGTCTTCACTATTATTAGACTCTATAGGAGTGCAGCATTACGTGTTGCCAATCTCGTGCTGAGGGCATTGAGATTGTTATATTTCTGTCGGCATATTTTCGTTGGTTAAAAAACCAACTCTTTGTCATCAAGGATTTTCCATACGCCAGGATGGACTACCGCGGCAACAGAGACATGGCTTTACCTCCAGTAGAGAAATGGGATGATTCAAGTAAGAATCATTTTCAACACTTTCTAAGTCCTAATTTTTTTTGTATTTTAAATCGTCCAACACAAGACAATGTATAGTTTGAAACACACTTCTATGCTATGATATATCACTATTATCGGCTATCTATGTACATGTTATCGAATGTTGTTTAATTTACTATTTTTATTATTTCAAATGTCTATTTATCATACTAGAAGCAACTGTATCTACTAATGTATTTAAATGTCTTTGAATATGCTGATATTCAATGTAATAAAATTCAAGTTCCAAGAGACGAACTCTTAAAAATAACCTTAATAAGACTCGATTCCTAATGGCATACACCCTGTTAAGCTATAATACAACGAGTTCAGAGTCCAACCTAAAAATCAAGCTCTGAATCCCAAATGACATAGATTCAGATAATAACTCAATCACTGCACTATACTCTGCAATGTTATTCATTGTTTGACCGAGGCTTACCCTATGCATAGACACTAACTCATCAGAGGGTGAATAGATAACCCAAGCTATGGAAGAAATGTTCCATGTACTATGACAAGCACCATCAGTAAAACCAATGTATGTCTGAAGAGACGTCGACATCTGCAATATCAAGAGTAAAACTCGAATAAGAAGGAATAGTGATAAGAGCACACTCTAAACTAGGCATGCTTTTCTAATATAAAACACACCAACAGTAAAGAAAATAACATAATCAAGAATCTCCACACCAAATTTAAGCATAACATCTCTTCAGATAAATCCCATTTCTGGGTTTATCTGAAGGGACACTGTCGAAAATTATCAACTCATAGGCCCCTTTTGCGAGCTTTCGCTTAACAATGAAAGGACCATGCCACATAGGCACGAATTTTCCAGCCCCTAGCTTATCGTTGACTTGATCATACACTAAAACTAGGTATCCTTCTAAAAAATTACGAGGTGTAACATTTTTGTCGTACTGAGCTTTCATTCGTTTCGCATGAGCTTCGTTTGCTAGAGCAGTAGTTCGTCGATTCTCATATAGCTAAGCTAAGTACAAAAAAATTTTCTCCTCTTCAGAAGTAGTTAGGAGTAATTCTATGGCTAATTTTAATGACGGAATTTCGCATTCAATATGTAACACAACTTCCAAACCATAAACCAGTTGAAAATGAGTGAAACCAGTTGATGTTTTTACTGAGGTCCGATATGCCCAAAGTGCTGAAACTAACATGGAATGCCAATTCAACTTATGAATACCAATGATTCGTTTAATCATAATGACCAAAAATTTATTGATAGCTTCAACCAGACCATTAGCCTGCGAGTAATATGGAGTGGAACTATCGTGGTGCAGGCCAAGTTGATCTGTCAGTTCAGTCATCATGATATTTCAAAAATGACTTCCATGATCTGTAATAATGGCTTGAGGAACACTGAATCTAGCAATTATATGATTGAACACGAAAATTGCAGCAATCTTGCCATCTATCAAAAATGTAGGCATCACCTCAGCCCACTTAGTAAAATAACCTACTGCTAAGATAATATACGCATGCCCCCCGACTGAGTGAGGGTTACATGTAATAAATTCGATACCCCACTTTGCAAATGGACCGAAAACAATTATAAGGTGAAGAGGAGCAGGTGGTGCACACATTTTACGATCAAAGACCTGATAATTATGGCATTCCCGGACTGCATAGATACAATCTTTGATTAAGGACGGCCATAAATAACTAGCGTGCAATATCTTTTGGGTTGTGGCATACCCAGACATATGACCGCCACATGCTCCAGAATGTCAGTCATTTAGAACCTTTTTAGCTTCTTCATGAGTAAGACAACGTCGGAAAACAGAATCCGCTCCATGACGATAGAGTGTATCACCAATAATATTGTATTTTTTGGATTGGAAATGTTTTTTCTGTCACTGAGATCGTGAGATTGCAGGGCGAAAAGATTGGGTTTGGAGATAAAAAATAATATCTCTATACCAATGATCAAGAGTAATTTTTAGAAACAAGGATTCTTCTGTAATGGGCTACTCCGCCATAGTTTCAGTATCAGTAAACGGGAAATCACACATCAGTTCTGCAAAAACCAAAGATTTCTTTGCCTTGGATTTTTCAAATTCCAATTCAAATTCCTGCAGGATAACTATCCATTTGGAATACTTGCCCCCCAGCAATTGTTTAGTCAAAATGTACATCATAGGGTTGCAGTCAGAAATTACCGTGGTTTTGCATAATAAGATGTAGTGACGAAATCTTTGGACAGCTTGAACAACTGCCAAGGCCAATCTCTCCACATGCGTGTATTTGATCTCAGTCGGATGCATATTTCGACTAAGATAGTAAATCACATGTTCATTGTTGAATTCATCTTCCTAAACTAAAACCATCCCAATGGTGGAATGAGAGGCGGCGAGGTACAAAAAATAGTCCTGGTTGTAATTGGGAGGATGCAGTAACGGTGCATGGGTCAACGCGTGTTTGAGTGCATCAAAAGATCGATCGACGATCTCATAACAAAAGAATGGAACATTCTATTTTAACAACTTGGTAAAACCCTTTGTTAACTCGGTGTAGTTAGGAATGAAAAGACGTAAAAAGTTTTCTCTCCCTTACAAACTTTGGAGTTGGCATAAAGTCGAAGGAGGAGGTAGATTGACAATAGCTTAAACCTTCGATGGATCAACGCGAATGGCTACTTTCGAAACAATAAATCCCAGTAAGCGACCCGATTCTACACAGAAAACACATTTGTGTGGATTCAGCTGAATTCGATAATGCCTACATCTGAGAAATATAGCTCGTAAATGAGTGAGATGGTCGGCCCTACGCGATGAATGAGTAGGTAAATCATCGAGATACGGCTGCACAATGTGCTTAATGTCATGAAATGCGTAAGACATAGCCCTTTGAAAATTTTCCCCAGCATTCTTCAAGCCAAAAGGTAGTTTGCAATAAGCAAATGTCCCCCATGGACAAATGAATGTTGTTTTAGGTTGATCAGCAGGGAGTATGTTTATTTGATTGTAACCAGAAAAACCATCCATAAAGGATAAAATTTCACTACTGGCACAATCATCAATGATTTGATCGATATAGGGGGTTGGATAATTGTCTTTAGGACAATCTCGATTAATATCCCTATAGTCGATACATACTCTTACCGTTCCTTGTTTTTAATTAACAGGAACAATATTCGATACCCAATCGGTTAAAGGAATTGGATAAATGAAACCTGCACAAAGTAATTTCTCAACTTTGGCTTTGATAGCAATAGCTTTTCTCGGATGTATCTGACGTAAGTGTTGTCAGACAGGTTTTGCATCTGGGTATGTCTTAATTTCATGTATAAAAATTGATGGACCGATTCCTGACATTTATTCATATGACAAGGCAAACACATCACATAATTCTTGAAATAGGGATTTATAAGTTTGGATTTCATCGTCTGTACAAGAATCACCTATATGAATGTTTTCAATTATTCCAGGCTTAATTGAAATGTCAATAGGAATCGTTCGAGAGATATTTTCCAAATTTAACTCAGAATCAGGATTTTGCAATGGATTCTGTGGTTCTTTGACATATTCAGCAGTAAAAATAGAAGAGAAATCATTTTCAAAATGATCCAGCTCAGGTAAGAACGAAGATTAGTGATGTAGATCTTCCCATGGTAAATTGTCAACAAAAAAAAGATCAAAAATCTTCACATCAGTATGAACAAGATCGGGAAATGTCATTGTGGCTGAGCTAGATATAGAAAGCGATTCCTCATTGATCACATTCATTGGATCAGTTTCAGTTGAAGAAGGATCAGAAAGCGACTATCCAGCCTGATATGCAATTTCAAAGGGACTCAAAGGCATCGCGCCATCAAATGAATCCACCTCGGAATCGGAAGGTACAATCCAAGGATCATCAAAAGTAATAGTATTCGATGAAATCATATGAATATTTGCAATATGAGGTGATAAATTAGGAGAAGGAAAGGAAAAAGTTCCTAGTAAACCAAAATATTTAATCAAACCTACGCCAACATCCTTGTAAGGGATAGCCGTTTTACCAATGTGTTGGATAGTTTCTGTAGAGGCTGGATCGGATGAGAAATAAGTGAGCTAGTCTATTGTAACGATCTTTCCTTGATGTGGAAACTTGATAAGCCAAAAGACCGATGAAACAACAGTAGTCATAGCATAAGACCAACTACGACCCAGGAGAAGTTTGTAATCTAGAGGGGCATCAACCACCTCCACATCTATATTTATGGTTTTGCCTTCGACCCCTATAGGTAAATCATGCAAAATACCAAAAGGATAGAACCCTCAGCCATCAAAAGCATTTAGAATTGTCGGAGACTGATTTAGTGTAGGAGAACCAAGCAATTTCCAACACTGGATCGACATAATACACGTAGAAGCTCCTTCATCAATCACAGTCCGAAAAATGGGTCTTTTTTTTACTAATACTGGAATCTGGAAAGCCATTTGATGGGGTAGGTAGGCTGTACTATTCTCTAAATCGAATATTATTAGGTTCAAATCCTGAATACCGATAGCTCCTATAGCAGACAAAAGTAATTTATGTTGTGCTGGGCACGATTGCAGCACTTCCAAAGCTTACATTATTGAAGGGGAAATAGCTAAGTCCTCAATAATGTTGTAATTCTGAGCAGCTAGCACATGTGGATTGAAAGATGATTTACGAAGTACACCTTTAGCAGGCAGTTTGATTAATAGGTCTGGATTGGGTTTCTCGCTCTGTAGTGGATCAGAAACAGGAGGAGGTGTAGTTGATGTGTTTTAATTAGAAGATTCTGCTTATTTACCATCAACAAGATTTTTACTACCGTAATCTTGTGATTGTGTCGCAATCCTGACATGAAACATCATCAGAATGGGCTCTTCTGAGGCGTTCGAGGTAGAACCAATCATTTTACTATCTTGAGTAGGAAAAGGATCCTTCAAGACAGCAGGTTGTTGAGAACCTTTAACGAACTTTGAAACCTCTGCTTGATGCAGGCATTCTTTGGTAAAATGATCCTCGTCGCAAATGAAACAAGGATAGCGAGGTTTGCATTTTTCGTCATTAGAGTCATTTTTATCTGTTTTATCCTTTTAATTTTGTTTTTTTTTATTCTTCCCCTTATTTTTACTGCCATATTTATATTTGGCTGTATATGACTCTACGACATGAATATCGACAGAAATTTCAGCGAAATATTCTCCTGTCGGGGAATCATGTAAAGTTATTATAGGAGAAGAATTCTTTGAAGATTTCTTCTTACTTTTAGTACTAACTAAACCAATCATACCATCAGCTACATGAGACCCTGAAGGAGCTGCATTTATTTGACCTTGTTTTGGAAGATCAGGGATTTTTTCATGTAAAGTACCTGACTGCATGTAGATGAGGTCAAGGTACTGAGCTTGAGCAATGACTTGCTCCTTAGTAAAAAATCCTCCCTTAGCTACATCTTCAGTGATTTTGGGTAATAATGATTTAACGAACCATTCCGCCAAAAATTGATCCAGAATGAAAAATTTCACCAAACACCTTCAACGTCTCCATTCGTGAATATGATCAGAAATATACGTGGACGTTGATTGTTTTAGTGAAGTCAATAGTTCTGTGCCATTATCGTATCTGACAGGCAACTGAAAATGAGTTAAGAAAGTAGTTGCTAACTGATTGAAATTATTAAAAGAGCCTCGTGGTAACTCAATGTACCATTCGGCAACAAGACCAATAAGAGTTCGTTGAAAAAGACGTAAGCAAATTGACTCATCAATTATTGAATTAGATGCCCACCAGAGGTGATAAGTCATAACGTGATTTGATGGATCCTCTCCTCACTTACCCTTGAATTTCGGTATATCACTGGGCAACTTATGTGGCATTGGCAGCCAATACGGATGATAGTAAATTAGATCATTCGTAAGGTGTGACAAATCAGGTAAATCCAAAGTTGCAATAAATGGTAACTGGCGGTTAGGGTCACGAAAACCTTGATTAATAAGAGAAGCTCCAGGAGGAGGATACCCAGGATAACTGGGAATTGAATTTGCATTAGGAATGGTATAACCTCCCAGGAAACCAGGATTAACCAGACCAAACTGTGGTTGTTGAGGCTGTTGATAAGTATAGCCAGGATATGGTTGATACTGATAAACTAGGTTTTGTGCAACGGGACTGAATTGATACTGTCCCTGGTATCATTTATATGTGAATTGTGGTTGACTCGTGACAATCATACTTGTACCAGCTTTTCCTGTAGGTATCTGGACCGAATTTTGAACTGTAGGTCCTGACTGGGGTATAGAGACTTGAAGAATTTGCATCGATGAAGGGATATAAGAAACCAGAGCTAAAGATACTCTAGAAATAGCTGTTATAGGTTGAACATACATTGTAGTAGTTGCAGCATTTTGAGGCGGAGTCTGAGGTGTACTAGGCCCAGGCTGCTGAACAGAACTAGGTGCAGGGATTTAAACGGTAGGCTGGACAGGTTACTGAGTTGGACCAAAAACCAAAGGCTGTCCAGGTTGACTAGGTAAATGCACATTAGGTTGCATAGTCTATTGAATTTCGGATGGATCCCACACCATGTTCATTCCGGGGTATTGTCCCGTAGAAGGTTGAATGTAAGGACCATAGCCTGGTTGAACATAGGGTTGATAATTAAGAGGTAAATTTCCAGCTCCTTGTCCAAATGATTGACCAGAAGGTGGTTGGAGACCTTCAGTTGGGTACTGACCTTGAGTTTGATAACCCTGAGGCGCGTTCTGAATCTGGGGTTGATAAGGACCCTGGGGTATGTACTGTCCTTGAGGTTGATAACCTTGAGGTATGTATTTTCCTTGAGGTTGTTCTTCAAAATAATATTGTGCCACAGTTTTTCGTAGGAAAAAATTACGTTGAGGTTGCCCCCCAGGTGGTAACTGACTGCCTTGAGGTTGCCCCCCAGGCGGTAACTGACTACCTTGAGGTTTCCCCCCAAGCGGTAACTAATTTCCCTGAGGTTGTTCCCCAGGCAGTAACTGACTACCTTGAGGTTGAGGATTTGGAATATTACTAGACATCATAAATATTTTCTCTACATTCGACGTTTTAGTTTTAATTCCATTAAGAACAGATGATAATACTTGTTCAATCGGTCGAGGAGCTGCTCCTAAGAAAGTACCAGAAAGAGCCTGGTACCGTGAAGGAACAGAAGGACCACCGTGTAAAAATGCTTCCGGTGTTTGGGAAAACATAGATGACTCTCCTGACATGATGGATGAAGGATAGTAACCTCTGGGTGTAGGATGAAAAGTAATTTGAGGTGGTTAAAAAGCAACACCCGGGTTTTCTAAAAGGTTTGTCAAAGATAAATACCAAGTGTCACTCCCACTAGGGTTGTAGAGTATGGATTTAGGCTCCCTAAGATTCAAAGACTGTGGGGATTAAGGAAGAGTTACTTCTTCATATGGACTTGCAAGTTCTTCAATAGAAATGAGGCCAGATGGAAGATCTCCAGTAACAATATTTCTTACCCTAGGTGAACCAGGATCACTAGAAGTTGGAGTAATAAATCCTGAGGATGTTTCCAAAACAGAAGGTTCAGTGTCAGGTTCAGAAATTGCAGGTTCTTCGGCTAGTTCACTGGAAGGAGAAAAACTACCAGTAACTTCAGAAACTGAAATCGGCTCTTGAATATGCTCTGTTGTGGGAATTTGATGATTAGGATGAAAAAATATATATGAATTCCGACTTCTGTTGATCTAATTCTACTACTACTATATGATAGTAGAGCACACAACCCTTCAAATTGACTTGGTGTATACTTAGGGGGCTTCCCCTGAAGTCTCTGGGACTGTCTCGGTAATTCTGCCACGACTAAATATTAATCAATCACACGCAAACAAAGAAAATTTCAATAAAAACACCTAAAGTCTCTAAATGAACAAACAGCTGAATCACACGCCTAAAAAATCTAAGAGTTCAAACCACGCACAAATAGTAACTTCCCGTACTAAAAACACTAGTTGGTGATGAAATCCAACTTAGTAGAAGTTTAATACAGAAAGGGCGGTTGGAACAGTTACCCCGACAACCTACTTAATGAAACAGACTGGCACAAGTTTCCTCACAAAACCATCTCGTGTGAAGAGAACCCCCCAGAGAGTCCAAGTGAGTCTAGTCGACGTCTGCTCCAGGTACAGTGAGATCTTTCCTTCACCGTCACCTTAGGAAATAATCTTAAGTTTATGGACACTAAGGTTACCAACAGTAACAAATACAACTGGGGGAACAGTCTACGATCCGATTCCACACACAAGGGCAGAGTAACAAAGCTCAATCCCCTTGAAGACTCCTCGACATGGTCAATCAGAGGTTTACCAACAAGTGACCCCAGGCTCCTCGACAATGGTTAATATGAGGTTTACCATTTGTAATGCGCGCAGATCTTCTATCTTTGCCAATGAAACAGAATTGATTGTCTCAAAGGTTCAGACATGATCTCGTGATTAACTCCTTTAAGAGAAGCTTTCTAGATTGTACCAATTACAATTGGATTTATTTCCTACCGAAAGATTTATCTACTTGTTTGTTTTTACTATCTTGGAGAGTTAATTACTCCCTACTCCAAGATACTAGCCTAAGCTATATTGGTGATAAGAGCCCTAGAAATAGAAAAGATTACTAGATCAATTTTAATTAAGCATTTTTTTTATGGGTTGTTCTTTAAGTCAATAGGTATGGAAATGAAACTTTGATGGTGTGAAGACTCGACTTCCAAACACACTAAAAAATGCACCTAAAATGATAAACAATTCGTTTTTCTTTCAATGAAATTCTAGCTAAAGAAAGAGTTCGAGAATGCAATTTCTTTAAGAGACAATTCTTTCTTTGAACATGAAGAATAAATGAAAAGAAAATATTTTTGTTTTTTCAATAAGAACTCAAAACGAGACAAATAATCAGTTATCACAATAAATCCCTTTCTCTTTCAGAACTCAAAACTACAAAAAAAAACTTTTCTTTCAAAAGAAATTTACAAGTTCTAAAAAGCACTCAAAACTATGAAAAACTAATTTTGAGATCTACAAACTTTGAAAATCTAATTGAATAAAAGCTTTATTTTATTTTTTTGAGAATTTTTTGCTTAGTTTTTCAGCAAACTAAGGATTCATTTTCCCAAAATAACAAACAAATCAAAAAACATCCAGATATGTTTTCTTTTGTAAAAATGAAATTCAAAACTTATAACAAAGTTTGTTTAAAGATTTGCAAAGAGAAAACTAGATCTATTTCTCAAAAAGAATGAATTTCACAACCAAGTTAGACTCATCAAGAAGATAAAAGATACCAAGGTGATCTAAGGCACTTTTAAGCTTCTAATATTTGGGTCAACACAGAGACAAAGCGAAAACCACTCTAAAAATGCAAAACTTCTAGAAAATCATCCAAAACAAAAGTGCTATGAAACTCATTCATAGGAGATTTTTGACAGAAAACATACAGATTTGGGCAGACACTAGGAATCCTAAATCAAATCTAAACTAAACCAAAAGAATAAATCTAATTTTTTCAAGACTTTTAACAGGGTCTGCAACAATGTGCGGTCCCTAGAAAAGTTCAAGAAAAACAAAAAATACATCAAAAATTTTCAAAGAAAAGTAAATCTAAGTTACCCATGCTCATACAAATCAATAAAAAGTCAGAAAAAATAATTTTCTCAAATCAAACAAAGGAAAATCAAAAAAAGTTCTTTCCCTAGCGGAGTTGCCAATTTGTTGGTCGAATAAATCGATCTTGCAGACAAGATCGATCTCCCTAGTGTCAGAAGACAATCTAGCAACAAATGAAAAACTAAGTTTATCTTTCTCTAAATATATATTTTTTTACAAGTAAATGCTATAAATGTGTCGATCCTACCTTAGATCCAAATGCTTATTTGCAACCGTAGTTCTTCCGTCACATCAATAGTTCTTCCGTCGCAACAATAGTTCTTCCGTCGCTTGAAAGTGTCGTCTTTAAAGACCTGCAATCACAAACAAGAAAATATTAAACAACACCTGTATAAAAAATAATTATAAAACATACCTATCATAGTGATCAAGGAATCTATGAAATAAATGATCAAACGACAACTTACCGAAATAAACAATCGAACGACAATTTATTGAGAAAAAAAAACTTGATTGTATTAACTTTCAAATAATAGAAGAACTTTACAACCTTAGCCTTGATGTTGAACAGGCCTTCCCGGGGTCCAAAGTAGGAGTTTCCTCTACTTTGATAAGCCTTGCACTCTTCCTCTAGGAGCACATAGAGGTATGTGATCTTTCCTCACAAAAGCTTAGTAGAAAGGAGTCTAAATCTCAACAGCACTTCACCTCAATCACACACTAAAGCTTGAACTCTCCTTGAGGCTACCCAATTCCTCTTTTTATAGAGCAGATGAGGAGGTTAGGGTTCCACCTATGAAGGGATAGAATCCTCCTTCAAAGGGATAGGCTCCTCACATCAAGGGGTTAGATCCTTAAGGTGTGGGATGCATGAACCTTACTAGAGCGTACTCAGGGATGCTTCAGCTGTTTGTTTTTTTAGAGACTTTAGGTGTTTTTATTGAAATTTTCTTTGTTTGCGTGTGATTGATTAATATTTAATCGTGGCAGAATTACCGAGACAGTCCCGGAGACTTCAGGGGAAGCCCCCTGAATATACACCAAGTCAACTTGAAGGGTTTCGTGCTCTAGTATCGTCTAGTAGCAGTACAATTAGATCAACAGAAGTCATAAGTTCATCTATAGTTATTCATCGTGATCATAAAATATCCACGACAAAACATATTCAAGAACTGATTTCAGTTTCTGAAGTTACTGGTAGTATTTCTCCGTCCAGTGAGCTAGCTGAAGAACCTGAAATTTCTGAACCTGACACTGAAACTTCTGTTTTTGGAAACATCCTTAGGATTTATTACTCCAACTTCTAGTGATCCTGGTTCACCTAGGGTAAGAAATATTGTTACTGAAGATCTTCCATCTGGCCTCATTTCTATTGAAGAACTTGCAAGTCCAGACGAAGAAGTAACTCTTCCTGAATTCCCACAGTCTTTGAATCTAGGGAGCGTGAATCCATATTCTACAACCCTATTAGGAGTACGCTCTAGTAAGGTTCATGCATCCCACACCTTAAGGAGCTAACCCCTTGATGTGAGGAGCCTAACCCTTTGAAGGAGGATTCTATCCCTTCATAGGTGGAACCCTAACCTCCTCATCTGCTCTATAAAAAGAGGCATTGGGTAGCCTCAAAGGGAGTTCAAGCTTTAGTGTGTGATTGAGGTGAAGTGCTGTTGAGATTTAGGCTTCTTTCTGCTAAGCTTTTGTGAGGAAAGATCACATGCCTCTATGTGCTCCTGGAGGAAGAGTGCAAGACTTATAAAAGTAGAGGAGACTCCTGCTTTGGACCCTGGGAAGGCCTGTTCAACATAAAGGCTAAGGTTGTAAGGTTCTTCTGTTATTTTAAGATTAATACAATCAAGTTTTTTTTTTCTCAATAAATTGTCGTTCGATTATTTATTTCAATAAGCTGTCGTTTGATCGTTTATTTCATAGATTCCTTGATCAATATGATAGGTATGTTTTATAATTATTTGTTATACAAGTGCTATTTAATATTTTCTTGTTTGTGATTGCAGGTATTTTAAATACGAAACTTTGTTGCGACGGAAGAACTATTGTTACGACGGAAGAACTACTGATGCGATGGAAGAACTACGGTTGCAAATAAGCATTTGGATCTAAGGTAGGATCGACACCTTCATAACATTTACTTGTAAAATGAATATATTTAGAGAAAGATAAAATTATTTGTTCATTTTTTGCTAGATTGTCTTTTGACACTAGGGAGAACGATCTTGTCCGCAAGATCGATTTATCTGGCCAGCACCAAGTCACTAACTGTCTCCTTTCTTTGTGCATTCTGCTCCAGCAATTCTGCAAAATTGGAGTCCAATGATACCTTTTTATATCTCAATCCAAAATAGATATGTAAAATGTGAAAGATTTTTTTTTAGATAAATATGTTACTAAGAAAAACCTCTCTCCGTTTCCCAAAATTCAATTCCAGCTGTTCACAATAGGGTCTGCAAAAATATGTGTAAAACAAAGCTTTGCACAGTCTGAAAAATAGGATGTAAATATGTGCATGTATCTCTCATTCTGTAATACCTGTGAAAAAAGTGAGATAGGTTTTTGTAGATGGTTCTCTTAAGAACAAAAACCTCATTCCGTTTTTTAAGATGTATTTCTTATTGACAAAAATATTCTCTGCAAAATTATGACTTAATAGGAATTTTCTGTAAAAAGTGCTTTCAAATATTGTTTAATATTTCCAAATCCATAATGGCTGTTAGAAATGTGAGAGAGGTTTTTGTATTTGGACATCTTAGGAACATAAACCTCCTTCCGTTTTGAAAATTCAGCTTACATTGTCCATAATAGTTTTTGCAAAACTATGAATTAAACAGGAAATTTCTACAAAAATGTCCCTTCTTGCTCTGTTTTCATATTTTAACCTTACTGTTCTTTTAACTGTTTTTACTTTCACTTTGGATAAAATTCATTTTTGTTGAAAGTATTTTCATCTTTATTTACCATTTAATGCCTCTATATTTACTTTTACTATTTACCTTGACTACTCTGTAACTTCTTCTGATTTGACTTTCACTCTGACTTTCATCTGATACACTCTAACTCTGATGCTTTTTCACTGTCACTTGTGAACTCTTATTTTACTTTTACCATTCACTGTTTAAATTTATATCTCTCTGCATAAATGACTTCTTTATGTTTTGCTGCCTGGAATCTTTTGTTAAGGAATATCATTTAAAAAAAAATTCTTTGTGAAATTTTGGAGTAAAACATATCTTTAACTAGTATTTAGATTGTTTTATCCAAATTCTCCTTTTGCTAATGACCTGCAAAAAACAATAATTATTAACGAAATAAAGGTCTTCATGGAGGGATAATGGCTTTGATGATGGGAAAATACTATGAAAAATGGTTTGAACTACAATATGTTTTCATTTTTTTCGTTATTGGCTCTCAATTTTGCGAAAAGAACTGTTAAAATTCAGGGTTTTTGGAACACTGTGTAACCTTTCGCATAGGTTTTACTGCATACTTCTTTGATAAAACAACCCTAAAGCCTTCTAATTTATGCACAAAAATGGGTTTTGAGCATTTATAAAACGGTTTTCTTCTTTCAAAGGGTCTCTAAAGGTCTGCAATACTTAAATTTCTTCAATTTTTCTTAAAAAAAGTTACAGTGTTCAGAAAAATTTGAATTTATCAGGGTTTTGCATCAAATTTTTTCTTTTGGGGGTAAATATAGGTCTTTATGTGGGAAAAATAGGCTTCACAAGGTACGAATTAGCAGAAATTTGGTTCTTTCAAATGAAGGGAAGGTTATTTTCTTCGAAGAATACCTCTTTTTGCAGGTATTTGGTCTTGAAAAGGTTTCTGAGGTGTCAAAGAGGCTTTCTGATGGTTGTTGAAGTCTCTTGAAGTAAACTGGGAGCTTGAAGTCGTCTCAACAATAGTTGAAATGGATTTCTGGTTCTTTGGGTGAAAAAATGGAGTACAACACTTGATTTTCAGTTGGAGATGGTTTAAAATGGACAGATAATGCAGAAAGGGCTTAACTGTGCGTGTTATGAAGTTTTATAGTGTTTTTGGTTTAAAGCAGGTTAAGAATTGAATGGTGGTAAAATCATAGGATGGGTGGTTTTGGGGCTTTGAAGAATAGAAACCGCGAGTGGTTATCGCGCACATTTGAGGTGGTAAGTAGTTTGGAATGGATCAAATGTGATCCAATAGGAATGAGCCACGTGGAGGAAGTAGAGGATTCGAAAACCACCTATTTCGCGTGGAAATGAAAGTGTTATCATCGCGCAACTTTATTTGCGATATGGGATTTCAATCGTTGGATCAGGAAGGGTCTATGCGAACGGTTGAGATTTGTTTAAGGGGTAGCATGGCATTCAGAGGTGGGGTCCATCGTTTATTAACGTAGCGGGATGGGTTTAAAACCTTATAAATATAAATTTATAAAGTTAAACCTTGGGTTATATGATGGGAGGAGGGGTAAAGTAATACATGTGTTTTAATTAAAACATTTAACAAATTTTTCAATCAATAACATTGGCGCGATTCTTATTATATAGTTTTTAAACATTTGTCATTTGTTTAATAACTACAGGGGGTGGGGTATTTTTATATAGATGTGTTTAAAACCAATGGGAATAAGGGCGGGGTTTTAATTCGTCACATGGGTTATTATAACATTGGCTTAAACATTAAATAGAGGGTTTTGTGGGTTATTTTAAAAAAGGATTTAATACTATATGAGAGGGTATAGTTTTTAAGGAATTAATATATAGGTTAGAAATTAATATGGAAAAAAGGTTTAATGTAGGTAAATGAATAAAATACATGTTTTAACACTAAGTAAAGTGTAAATAAAGCATAGTTGTCCGTTTTTTATTTTTCACACTTAGACTTAAGATGAAATGCATTTTATGGGTTTTTGAGTGATTTTGACTGGAAATGAAATTAGTTATTTAGGGTTTTACTTTTACTAAGTAAAAATGGGTTTTTACTTAGGGAAAGGGATTATGATTAATGGATGAAGGGTAAATTCCCATGAATATGGGTTTTGTGTAGGAATTCAGTATTTTTAAATCATTCAGTTATCGAGCCTTGGGTTCGGTCCCAATGGAAGTCCGAGAAATGCGCTGAGCCTTTTTAACTGATAGTTTTGAATACTGAGTCATTATAGGGGAAGGGAAATTAGTAATTTTTCCCAATGATGCTTTATTACATGCTTGCACAACTGCTTTCTACCTACCCATCTTTATTTCTAACATTTTTAATTCATTTTTATGGGTGCATTTAAGCTTGCAACCCTAAATCCATTTTCTTTCAAATCATAAAAAATATCTAAGTCTAACCTTATTTCATCTGAGGGCTCAAATTAAACTGTTGAGCTCCTCATTTATTCTCTATCTTATCTACTGATTTGTCAAGTTTGTAATATTTGACATATCTTTATTCTCTATCTAACAACATGAAATTTAAAGCATGAGAGGTCAAGTTTAAGCTATTTGACCCTCATGGATTGTGGAATTTATGACAAGTTGCACACAATCTTATTGACAAAAAGTAAACTAAATTAGTGGCATTTAAACTTGCAACAATTTCATGATCTATTTTTTATGGGGTTCATATTTAATATTCTTTTGATATTTTTTTCTTTTTTCCCTTTGATTGCTATTTTAGGACATACCCTCTTTTCATTTTTTTAATTTGGGAATACGTTTGCAGAAAGCAAAGGTATGTACAATATTTCAAGAATTTTAACAGAGTCAAATCAAAATTATGAATCCTATATTTATAGGACCCTAACAGGTTGCTCAAGTTTCTTTTGCTATTATATCTCCATATAGATTGCTTTGGCTATAATCTGTCAAGTCAGCTGCGTAATTTCATGAGAGTTGCAGATTATTGACAATTCTTGATCTGAATGGAGTATGTTAGTGTTTCCTTTTCTTCCTTCTTCCCCTCAGCTTTTTATTTATGATGCAGGAGCATCCGGATCAAAAAATCGCTGTATTTTTGGTTGACTTAGGGGGTCTAAAGTTTGTTAAAGAATTTAATTTATTAATCAAAAAATTGTATTTTTTGAATTATTTGAGTGAGAAATATGTATGTGAGGTTTTTAATGTAAATATTCTCACATAATTGAGAATACAAGAGATATTATACTTGTAAATATCTCATAAAATTTTTAGGGATTAGGATATTCTAGAATAGGGAATTAGTTGAGTTAAAAGTGGATTAAGAGATTTTATGAATTAGTTGAGAGATCTATGGAGAAGATCATGGATTTATAATGATCCATAACTATGCAATTGTTCCTATCAATTTAAGCTTGCATATGGGAATAATATGTGGGTGTGAGTGTGTGTGAGAGTCATGAGATATGTAGAATTCCAAGGGCTCGATATGCCCATATATATTTTCTATATCATGCTATTTAATTTGAATATGTTTATAGAATTGGTTTGTTTTTAAAAAAATATAAAAATTGTCTCTGTATATTGTTAATGTATATTGATAATGTTACAGTGTGTGACTCTACGTGATATATGATTAGAAATTGGTGAATATCTGAAAGTGGGAGTCTGTCATGAGCATAATGATTTAAGATATTGGAAACGATACTAGAATTTGAATTTTCCTCTCAGGAGTGCTTTTGCGTGGAGAAGAAAAAGTTTAAGAATGAATCGAATTGAGAATTTGTTTGTGAGAGGATTGATGTGCATTGATAAGTATTGAAGAAATCATTTGTTAATAAATATTCTGAAGTTTTCTCTTGTGGAATCGTTGTTTGGGGGTTTTCTTAGAAAGTAAACGAAATCACTGTGCATAAATTGCGTGATACTTTGTGTGAACATTTGATGGAATGATAAGTCTCTATGTTTTTAATTGTTGAAGCATTATTCTACCCTCTAACCAAATCGAAGGTTGAAATTGGGATGAATTGACATGAATGTTTCCAACAGTCAAAGATTTGGATCTGAATGAGCAAGGGAACTCTGTTTCACACAGAGAAGGAGTTGAACCACAACTGCAAGAATTCGAATTTTACTGTAAGTTGTTGAAATTGATAATTAAATTTCTGTTTGGACAAGATGAGGCACAGTGGGGTTACAAGAGGAGTTATGTGTTTAACACCTGAAGGAAGCCTACTGCCATTCTGATTTCATTTCTAAGTCGTTGAGGTTCTGTTTTAAGGGTATTGTTCGAAGAGAAGGACGCAATTTGACCATTCCAGGAATGAGATCGAATTTGTTGTGGATCGAAGTCCTGTTTGAGATTCATGGATGTGGCATGGAAGGTAAGTCTATTTAAAGGTTTATTCACAGAGTTTATATGGGAACATAATTTAATAAACCTAGAGTTGAACAATATTGCAAGAGTGGCACAATCGTTTCAAGCATATGGTGTAACATATGAAGGGTTAATGGTAACCATCGATCGTAGCCAAAGAGGGAGTTTTGTTTTTGATCTAGAAATGGAGGTTCCTATTATCGCAATTCAACATTTCTGTTCCTGAACCAGCGGTTCAGTTCCTATTCCAGAAGTTTAGTTCCTATTCCCATTCCAACAATTGGGTTCCGGTTCTCAACTCTATGATTCTCATAATTGAAACTGTCCTGAAGGTAAACGAACACATGGGTTTTAAGCATCAGAGGGTTGATATGATCATGTGTTCCCTTAATCGCGCTCAGGTATTCCATTAGCGCAAAACTCTAATTAATCATTCCATGTTTATGTATAGTTGATTTTAAGGCAATTTTAATAATATGGAAGGGTTGGAGTCTCTTTCTTAAGACTTGTTAATGTAGCCTTAGTGTTTAAGGTTACCTATTGTGGAGTCATAGACCTATTAGGTCATCATTTTTTGGTATCAGAGCAACAAGAAGAATATTCTTGTGTATGGAGATTTTGTGGTTGCGTCATTTGAAAAGGCTAGAACAGGAAAAAGCTTTCAGAGAATCAGAGGTCCAGCAAAAGCAAAGAATACAAGTAGAGGAATCAGATTTAAATCTAATTGAGGTGAATATTGTTTTTTTATTGAATTTGGAAGACTCATGATTGCATGATTTAATCTTGAAGAAACAGTGAAGAGAGATAGAAGGAAAATCTACTTTGAGAGAAAGTAGATAATATTTTCTTTAAAGACAAATTGTTCTAAGGTATAAAGAGCATTGATGATTGCAATAGTAAAAGTAGAATTAGCAAAAGAGGAAATTGCAACAACAACATATGCAACAAAGATTGGATAGTGAGGTATGTTCTTCTTATTAAGTATTGATGAATTACTGATTATAAATAACAATGTGAGGATGTTTTAATGTAGCCAGAAAAATAAAGTTTTGATGATGATGATGATGATGATGAACCTATCCAACTAGAGGTTGGAAGAAAGGAGAAAGGTGACTTAGTGAAAAAGAGCAAAGAAGCTCTAGAAGTTTCAAGGGAGTGAACCAAAAGAGATAGAATACCCAAGAAGAGATCAAGCTTAGAGAGGAAGCTTGATGGGGTATTTAGTAGCAAAGGAGAATTGCAGGTCACCAAGATGAGCATGGATGAGCTCATGATAAAAATGATCATGGAGGATCATAGAAAAGGTTCAAATAAATGCCATAAAGGTAAGATGAGTAATGAAGAGTGTGAGATAAGTCTTGCAGTGATGAGAGCACAGTTGGATATAGTAAAGGAATGGATACAAGTGAAAGAGGATTAAGACCGAAGATATGGATGGATAATGAGGAAATGGGTCAAATGGAACCCGTTGAAAAAGAAATGGAATTCCAAGATAATAAACTAGTTCAGATAACTTGAACAAGGGCATATTGCTTTGTTGGAGAAGGATAAACTGAAAGGAATTGATTCACAATAAAAGGATTTTTTCTGAAACCCAGAAAGTCCATTGTGAAAGGTTGGTTCTTGAAACATCAAACAAGGCCGAAACGACTTGTATTTTTAAACTGATAGCTTGTTTATGTATGCAGGTACAATACCAAATGATGAGATTGTTTCTAAGAAGGAGAAGAAAACTATGATAGATAATGACCATAGAAAAGATCCAAAAAGAAATTATGGTCAAGAAGAATCTTTGTGAACCTGAAGGAAATTGGGATGATTGTTTTTCATTCCATGAAGTTAAGTTTTCAGCTTAATTAGAGAAGGAAACAAAGGTAAAGAATGATCACATATGTGAACTAGAACAAAGAAGAATATTTGGAGAGAATGACAAAGACGTTGGAAGATATTTGATGCCTGAAACATCAAATGAGGCTAGAAAGCCTTATATTTTAAAATCTGATAATTTGTGTAAATATTTTGTTACAGGTATAGGAAAACCATCTACAATTGATATGAAGATAGAGGAAGAAGAAAAAAAATCTAAATTTTTTTCTAAGTGCTAGGACCTATACCAATAGGTGTCATATATCATGATTGACTTGATAAGCTATGTAATATGTTCATACCTTTTCTTGTTTCAAGGTTTTCCAAATTGTCAAAAAATCAAAAAAAAAAAAAAAATTTAAAAATGTAAAGAGGGTATACCCTAAAAGAAAAATCAAAGGGTGAAAAGAATAAAATGTGAAAGAAAATGAACCCCACCAAAAGAAAGCCCAAGGAAAGTGTGCAAGCCTAAATTCCACTACTTTTTTTCTCTTATGTAATAAATTAAATTGTGTGCAACTTGTATTTTATGCCACAATTTATGAACAGTCAAACATTTTAAGCTTGGCTAGTTCATCTTTCAATTTTATGTTTTAGAGATAGAGAATAAAATATGACCAAATTTAATCTTGCGTATAATTAGATAGGTAGAGTAAATAAAAGGAGCTCAACAGCTTAATCTGAGTCCTTGATCTAAGAAGGTTAGAATCAGATAGATTTTTAGATGTAAAAGAAAAAGTGTGATGAGGGTTTTCCAGTCTAAGTGCACCCTAATAAAGAAGAAAAAATGGTAGGGTAAAGTAGGTAGGGTAGGTAGATGTTGTTGCAGAATTATATGTGATGGATAATGACTCTAAATGTGTTGATATTTACTTTCATCACAAGTGCTAAGGTAGACACTATACTGGAAGAAATTCAAGCAAAACAAAGTCAGATTATTAACTTCCCTTCTCATTTTTCCCTAAAAATTTCACTAATTTCCCCTAAGCACTAAGGCATTTGAAAATTAAAGGGGCTCAAGGCATTTCCTTGACTTTTGAAGGGACCTGACCCTCGGCCCAATAATTGGAAAATCCTAAGTACTTAAAATCATTCATCATGACATTCATTCACTTCTAAAAAATATTTTCCTAAGTAAAATCCCATTTTACTTAGGAAAATCATGCAATATTTCATAAAAACCCTATTCATAAAAGAAAGAGTTAAATACATCACCTTGATGTTTTACACTTAGCGCTTCATTCATTTCCATATTAATTTTTAACTTATTATTTAAATCCCTAGGCAAAATCCCTTTTTCCCGTATTAATTTAAATAATTCCCATATAAATATATATCCCGCCCCGTTAGTTGAAAAATAACCATATATTTTATTAAAATTCATTAATTGGTTGAAATTTCCAATTAATAAATAAACCCGACCCTTCGTCATATAAAGGGATTAATTAACCCTCCAGGTTAATTAATAACCTAATCCACCAATCAAATCGTCCCCGATGCGATTATTTCTAATAAATTGCATTGGGCCCGCCATTTTAATTCCCTGTCATCTTCCTTTCCCGAGGACCATCCGATCGACTAATCTCAGATCTATGGTTATTATCAATATCGCTGCACATCCGCGTCCGAACGATAATGCGCGATGGCCAAGTAGTTTTCTAAACAGTGCCACACCACGCGTCATCCATCGTATGGAATTGCTTGCCCTCCACTGAAAACCACTCTTCCCCAAAAGCCGTGCGATGGAAACCGCTTACCGCCTGCCTCCCGTGATGAAGCCTCTGTACTTGCTGATGTCATCCATTAAAAAAATAAAAAACCCCACCAACCTTTGACTTTGTGAGTAAAACAAAAGAACATTCATAAATATAAAGGCCAGAAATGATCCACTCAGACTTCAAGTGTACAATCAATGTTTGAAGATGGCTCCTAAGAATCAACAAAGACTGATGTTAGCCTATGACATTCAACAGGGTAAAATGATAATGAGTCACTTCAAACCCAAAGTGCAGCAACCTCAAACAGCTACAGATTATATCAGAACTAATTTTGAAGTCTTAGCAAAGGATATTCATCCTTTGGATCAAATTGAGCTACATAAATAGACAGGTGAAATGATTTATTCTACTCTGACAGATAAATCAATGATGACCCAGAAATTGCAGGATTCTTTGGAGAATAATAATGCTCAACTAAATCTTGAAAAAGCCTCTTCTCAGGCTAAGGACAACAGGATAAATACTTTGGAGGAAATCATTATTGGATTGGGTCATAATCCCAAGGATGTCAAAGGTATAGAAGCTTTGATCAAGAAAAAATTTGATGATATTGCAGTGTTGAGAAAACAACTGAAGTTATCATCCTCAAGACATCCACAGACTGCAGAAATCATGAAACAAAATTATGAAGAAGAATTGATGGACTTTCTCTTGAAACTGAATGAGCAACTTAATGAAACTGAAAAAGAGCTTGAAAAGGCATTGAAAGATAAGCAGTCTAATACTCCAGCCTCTACAACTAAAATGATTGCAGGTACTACAACAATAGGTCATCCAACAGAATTGTCACAGGTACATACTTCCAATTTAAGTAAAGAAGAACTAATAAAGACAATGGATGAATTGAAACTCCAAGTGATAGAGCTACAGTAAACAAAGGTACAACTCACCACTTTGGAACAAAAATATGATCTCTCGAAGATGAATGTTGCAGATAAAACAAGAGAGGTCAACAGATTAGAAAATTTGGTCAAAAAATTGGAGAAGCCTTTAAAGGAAATAAATGAAATTCTTTGGGACAACATCATCCAGTCAATAAGAGATGTCTGGCCCTCAATTCAAATAATGTATGAACAGAATGATTTAGTCAAATTGGCTCTGGAAGAAGTCCTAGAAGTAAGAGAAGAATTGGGAAACAGGCCTGAAGAAGCCAATGAACTTATCCGTTTTCTAAATACTCAGAACAAGCATCAACTTGAAGAACTTGGCATTCAAGACAGGACAGGAACACTTTTGGAAATAAAAAGAGTTTTTACCAAAAGAACTCTGATGCAAAATCTAGAACGAAGATGTTCTGATATGCAAGAAGAATCACTGCCTTCCTGAAAAGATTTGATATTTTGTTGAATAAAGGATTGCCCAGTCCTTTAGTTTCAGAGGATAAATTAATGGACCTTGAAAGTTATGTTGAAAAATTGGACAAGCATGCTGACAATCAGGGCAGTGCCTCAACTAGTTCATCAACAACAGCATTGCCTACAGGAAAAAGTCTTCATGATAGATTGGAAAATTTGTTTTATCTCGAGCATGAAGTAAAGCATTTGTTCCCAATTCAACCTACTTTCTTTAGGTATACAGAGACTGATGAAACTCTCAGAAACCTGCAAATAACCAGAATACCAGAAGACAAATGGTGGGAAGAAATGTTAGAACTTTTGTAAAAAATATCCTTACATGAATTTTTGATTATGTACTACAGTAAGTCATGATAAAGAAGGATAAAAGAGTATCAGTGCAATTAAAGAGTATCAATTAAACGAAGCAGCCATCACATAATTACTGAAGAGGACAGCAGCAAGTCAAATCATAGGGCCTGCCTCCAGCACATTCTCAAAAGAAGGAAAAATCACAACATCAGTTATCATTTCTCTTATCTACGAGACCATCTGTCTCTAGTTTGTTGTAAAATACTTATGAGTCATCCTAGATTATATCTCAAGTTGTTATGAAATATTTTTTATAACTTTTTGTATAAATACTCCCTCAATCGGAGTATTGAGGGGGTGGATTTTTTAGACTTTGCTGTAACATTGACTATTTTGGAATAAAGTGCTATTGGAGAAATTTTGTGTGGCTAGTTGGATGAGGAATTGATGCGAAAGACTTTTTTCAGAATTCTTGTGTTAGACTACGGATCAATAAGTCATCTATATCTTATGTGTTGAAGTCTTTATATTTGTTTAGTATATCATCTGTGTTTCATTTTTGAATGATTAACGAAAAGGAATAAATGAAAAAGTGCTTAAGTGTAATCTGATTTTAATCGTTGTTATTCTAAATGTTTTCTTCTGAAATGGTTTAAACAGTGAATTCTTAATTGCTCCTGTTTTTCTAGTTTAAGCATTTTGATTATTTAGTAAAGTATACTTAATTTCTCTTTATTAATAATCACTCAATTTCCCTATTTTGAATGTGTTGAAGGATTCTTAATTTCCCTTCATCCATTTGAGTTCATCCCATTCACTTCAGATCTATAATTGTTCCCTGTTTGATTATCTTTCCCTGTGAAACCATCTTTTGTTAAGAGACTTAATCCAGTTAAGTTATCCTCTTTGACTCCATTAGCCCAATGGCCTAAATTACTCAATCTTACCCTTAGCTATTGAATTTCATCACCTAAACTCAATTAAAACCCTTGGACTTTATAACTGGCCTGATATCTTCTAAAACAAAGCTAAATTATACAGAAAGGGCCCTCTCTGGGTATAGATTGGCTAGATTTTGTACCTAAAAGTTGGTTTGTGGTTACCTCGGACCCTTTTCCTCTTCCCAACAACTTTAAGAAAAATCTGAGTGATAACATAGTGGCGACTCAACTGGGGAGCTGAATAATTTTATTGTTACTATTTTTTAATTTATAAACTACAAACGGAGCCTGAAGTTAGCTAGGTAGCCTTTCAATTGCTTTTTCTCTGCAATTGCATAGTAAATAAATGCTACTTTAGTCTATCTTCAGTCTAGTTTATGAACTGAACTTTTGTTTCAGACATTTTATCAGTTCCTCTAGTTAAATAAATCTGTAAGAAACTTTAAATCCAATATCTGAAACTTCTTAAAGAGATTGTTGAAGTTGTATTGTTCATTTCATTTAAACCAATAAACCAAAAAATATCACCTAGAAAACTGGCTTCAGAAAGGATTCATTACACTAGGGCTAACCTTGATCCAAATCCACCGCCTGTGTTTGAAAATCCGAATTTGATCCCCAGAATTCTTAGGAGACAAAATAGTCAATAAAGCTCTGGTATTTCTCGACCTCTCTATAGATCAATATCCTGTCCCGTTAAGTGGATTTATCTTGAGGACGAAACTTTTGACGAGCAGTTTGAAACATCTCTATTTTTAAATTTTTCTAAATCTGAGTTGTCCAATTTAGTTCCAGACCCAGTATTTCTTGAAGATTTACAATTGGAATTTGTTACTTCACATCTTGATAAACATTTGCGAAATTCCATACAATCTGAGTTTACCTCTGAAGGAACTTCAAATATTTCCGTGATCACTTCAGCTTCTCCCAGTTCATCAACATTTCCTCAAACATCTCAACCTCAGACTACCCCTTCTACTCCTCCACCCACCACTCATTTACCAACCTCACCTGTCATTTCATCACTACCTCCTGCAATGGCAAACATATATGCTCCTTTGGTATTACCTGCTAATCTAGGGGCTATGCCTCAAGATTACCAAAGTAAAATCACTATTTTTGATGGTTCTGGTACTTACTCTGCACAACAGCATACTAAAAAGATGACTGATTATTTTGAAATTTATGAAATAGATGTTGATGATGTAAGAATGAGAATATTTTTCCAAAGTCTTACTGGAGAAGTCAAAACCTGGTTTGGAGCCCTTCCTGCAAACAGTGTTGCTGACTTACAAACTCTTTATAGATCATTTTTAAACAGATGGGAAAAGAAGAAAGATCCTCTTCAAATCTTATCAGACTTTGGAAAACTAAAGAGAGGAACAAATGAGACTGTACAAGATTACGTCACCAGATTCAATGAGGCTTACAATGCTATTCCCCAAAATCTTAGACCTCCTCCAGATTCACTATAAATCAAATTCCCTGATGGATTTGATTCTGATATGGCATATCATCTTAGGGAAAAAACTCCTCAAACCTTAGAACAAATGCAAAGTATCCTTGTTAGTGTCGAAGCCAACCTGATAGAGAAACGAGCTAGAGCTAGAGCTGAAAGAATAATGCCTTTAAATGAAGAACCCACAGCTTTTGAAAAGAAGCTGGATGCTATTATCAAAGGAATGGAAAGGCTAGGAGATAGAGTAGAAACAATTGAGAAGAAATCTTCTTGGGATGGTCAAACAAACAATACTGTGAGAAATCCAAACTTCAGAAGGAACCAAAATCAAAATATTGGAAAAACTGGTTCTGACCAAAATATTAGGCCCCCATTCTAGGAAAATTATATTGAAGCCTCAACTTCTGAGGAGCCAACTGAAGATGTTCAAATAAAAAATTTTACTGAACGAGAAAATGAACCAGAAGTTTTCTTGACCCAAGAGGATCAAGAATCTCATATTCTTAAGCAGTTTCAAACCCATTCAGGAGAATCATTTGATTTTAAAGAAGGATATGATACAGCCATTTACGGAGTTCACAAGCAATATAATTTGAGGAGCATAAGAATTGATGTCCCGGAAACAAGTAAACAAAAAGCCACAAAACATCCCCTTAAATGTAAAACCAATGCTACCCCTGTACATATTCTTTCTAGATCAAATCCTAATCCTGCCAACCCAATAATTGAAGATGTATCCGATACTCAACTTAATAACAGACAACTTTCCAATACTCTTCCTCCTAAAGGAAATGTAGAGGAACCTCTAGAAGTTGATTCTGAAAAAACTTTAGCTCACAACCCCACTCCTGAAAAGGAGAAAAATACCGAAAACACAGAAGAAAAAGAGAATCCAACTGTTTGAAATACAAGAACTCAGATTGAAAAACCTTTTAATCTGGAAGCTGAACTAGGAAAATTAAAAATAGTTGTTACATTGTCTGAATTAGCTAAACATGATGTCTACTAAAGTCAAATCAATAGATCACTTAATATTACTGGAAGTGATGACTCAGTAAATGTTTTCGATGATCAACCTAGATTATTATTTGGCCCTGAAGTAAATAGAAAACCAGGAAGTGGAGGAACTCCTCCATTCTATGTGAGTTTGAATATACATGATAAAATACTTCATAATGCCATGCTTGATTTTGGGGCATCTCACAATCTAATGCCCAAGGCTGTAATGGAGAGATTAAACTTAGAATTCACCAGAACATACAAAGATCTCTTTTCTTTTGATTCAAATCAGGTGAGATGTTTAGGATTAATCAAAGATTTGTGTGTTTCATTGGTTCAATACCCCACAAAAACAATTTTGATGGATATAGTAGTAGCAGATATTCCTCCAAAATATGGTATGCTATTGTCCAGATCTTGGGGTGCAAAACTTGGAGGATCTCTTCAATTAGACATGTCATATGCTACTATTTCAGTGTTCGGCCAACCTAAGAGACTATACAGAGAAACTTTAATGAAATATGTAGTCAGTAGTCAGGATAAACCTGAAAATTTCCCCATCTACTTAGTACACTCTGATATGGACTCATTTATTCTTTATAATGTTGAATCTGATCTTCCCACTGAATTAGAAGTTCCAGCAACAAAACCAAAAGAAATTGCAAATAAATCTAGTGTTCAAATCCAGGAAATCTCTGAGGAAAAAGAAACATCAGATACCCAAGAAAAACCAGAAGAAAGTAAAAAACCAGATCTCACTGTTAAGAAAGTTCCTGAAACGCCTGATACCAATTATGAACATGAAATTCTTTGGCATTTAGAATTTGATGGTTTAGTTAATAAGTTAGGAGCTGGAGCTGGAATTTGGATACATAACCTTGAAAATGATCATGCTAAAAGCCATGCTTATAGATTGAACTTTAAATGCACTAATAATATGGCAAAATATGAAACTCTTTTGTTAGGGCTTAAACTTGTCAAAAAATTAGGGGGCAATTAGAGTATCTGTCATAGGAGATTTTGATTTAATCATTCAACAGATCAATGGTGACTTTCTGAAAAAAGATCCCAGACTAAGAGAATATAGAGGAACAGTTGTAGAGATTCTCAATACTTTTCTACAGGCTCAGCTTGCTAAAATCCCAAGAAAACAAAATTTGCATGCTCATAGTCTTGCAATGTTTGCTAGCACTTGTAAATTACCATTCGAACCTAATCATCAGTTCACATCTGAGATTAGACATAGACCAGCTATACCAGACAATTTTAAGAATTGGCAAGTGTTTGCAAATGACAATCAAATTAACAATTTTCTAACTCTAGAGAATGAATTTTCTAACAGTAACATAGATGAAGATACAGTCATTTAATCTGATCAGATAAATGAAAAAGAAATAGACATTTCAGAAGAAAGTGCAATTCAAATACTTCATCCAACGAATTTCACAAAAAAAGAAATGTAGGACCTTAAACAAATGGAGGTTGATGAGATTATAGAAGATGAATCTGAAATCATTAATTTGAAAGATAATCATTTGCCTAAAGGATTAACTCCTTTTGAAGATATTTTCGACTCTAATGATATTCCAAAGAAACCCAAAATGGAACAATTGAAAGCTGATATTGAGGAATATAATCTGGGGACTGAAGAAAATCCTAAAATAATAAATTTATCTAAATCTTTGCCTCTTGATAAAAAACCAAAATATGTTGAACTAATAAGAGAATTCCAGGATGTCTTTGCCTGGAGTTATGAAGACTTGAAATCATATGATACCTCTATAATTCAACATACAATACCTCTGAAAGAAGATCAGAAACCATTTAAACAGAAACTCAGAAGAATCAACCCTGTACTGCTACCTTTAATTGAAAAAGAAATCAAACGAATGTATGAAGCAGGGATAATTTCTCCTATTAGATTTTCAGAGTGGGTGTCTAATTTAGTCCCTACTAGGAAGAAAACTGGAGAGATCAGATTATGTGTTGATTTAAGAAATGTAAATAAGGTTTCTTTGAAGGATAATTACCCTTTGCCCAAAATGGATCACATTTTACAAAGGGTAGTAGGTGCTTCTAGGATTTCTCTTTTAGATGGGTTTTTAGGATACAACCAGACTCTGGTTCATCCTGATGACCAGGAAAAAACAGCTTTTACAACACCATGGGGCACATTCAAGTACATTAAAATTCCATTTGGACTTAAAAATGCTGGAGCAACCTTCCAAAGAGCAATGGACATTGCATTTGCAAAAGAAATTCATGACTTTCTTGTTATATATCTGGATGATTTAACTGTTTTTTCTAAATCAGATCAACAACATTTGGACCATCTCAGACAAGTATTCATAAAATGCAGAAATTATGGTATCTCTTTGAATCCAAAAAAGTCCTTGTTTGGTCTTGAAGAAGGTAAAATTTTGGGCCATATCATTTCCAAAGATGGTATTAGAATCGATCCTGCCAGAATAGAAGCTATATTGCAGATACCTCACCCTAGAAATGTTAAAGAACTTCAAGCTTTCATAGGAAAAATCAATTTTTTGAGAAGATTCATATCTAGCTTAGCTGAATTAATTAGATTGCTTACTAACATGTTAAGAAAGGATTCAAGTATTAAATGGACAGTAGAAGCCAAACAAGCATTTGAAGAAATTAAAATGGCTTTGACTAGAACACTAGTTCTTACCAGTCCACAATTTGATAGAGACTTCATAATATTTTCATTTGCATTAGAACATACTGTAGCAGTTGTTTTATTACAAAAGGATGATCAAGGATGTGAAAAACCTATAGCCTTTTTTAGTAAAGCACTAAGGGATGCATCATTAAAATAAAACATCATGGAAAAACAAGCTTTTGCACTTGTAAAAGCCATTAAAGATTTTAGAATCTATATATTGTATTCCCATGTGATAGCCTATGTACCAAATGTTGTTGTCAAAGACATCTTAACTCAAGATGGAATTGAGGGCAAAAGAGGTAAATGGATTGCTACCATATTAGAGTATGATATTGAAATAAAACCTACAAATCTTATAAAAGGACAGGGATTGGCTCAACTCATGACAGAAACAAATTTCCAAGCCCTGGATATTAATGAACTGGATGACGAACAGGAGATGGCGACTCCACAAATCAGCCAGGCCTTCTTAGATTCACCTTGGTATGCTGATATAATTTATGTATTGTTAAACCTGCAAGCTCCTCCAGGGTTATCCAGAACAAAGAAAAGGTTTTTAAAGATGACATCTTTAAAGTTTTGTATTTTAGATAATGTTCTCTTTTGGAAAAATCATGATGGTATTCTATTGAATTTTTTGTTAAAAGATGAAGCTGACAAGGCTCTCAATGAATTCCATGCAGGAGACTGTGGTGGACACCTTTATTGGAAATCAACTGCAGATAAGATCCTAAGAGCTGGATTTTATTGGCCAACCTTGTTCTCTGATGTAAAGAAATTTGTCACTGCTTGCCATAAATGTCAAATTTTTGAAGGCAAGAGAAAACTATTACCTTTACCCTTGAAACCAATTTCCACTGAAAAACCTTTCCAACAATGGGGCCTGGATTTCATTGGAGAAATCCATCCTCCTTCTTCTGGCTAACACAAATGGATCCTCACCGCCACAGACTATTTTACTAAATGGATTGAAGCAATTCCTTCCAGACAAGCCAATGACACTATGATCATAGGATTCCTAGAAACCAATATATTATCAAGATTTGGCTGTCCTGAGAAAATTATAACTGATAATGCTGCTGCCTTCAAATCTAAGAAGATGATAAGTTTCTGTAATAAATATCATATCACCTTAGGCCATTCCACAGCCTATTACCCTCAGGGTAATGGACTGGCTGAATCTTCCAACAAGAGTCTCATTAATATTATTAAGAAATTATTGGAGGAAAACAAGAAAAATTGGCACAAGAAACTTACAAATGCACTATGGGCAGATAGACTCACCACCAAAAAATCTATTGGAACTAGTCCTTATGAGTTAGTCTATGGTATTGAGGCTGTATTTCCTTCATCTTTAGGAGTTCTTGTAATGAAATTACTTCAAGAAGCTCAGGTTGAACCTAATGATATTCAAAGGAGAATAAATCAGACTATCAATTTGCAGCAGACCAGAGAGGAAGTTTATCAAAGATCCCAAGTATTGCAGGAGAAACTAAAGAAGATATTTGATAAAAGGACCAAGGCAGAAGATTTCCAAATTGGAAACAAAGTTTTAAGATGGGATTCCAGAAGAGAGGATAAGGGAAAACATGGGAAGTTTGACTTCCTATGGAAAGGACCTTATATTATTCATGCTTTACAAGGAAATAATACATATTTTCTAAAAAACTTGGATGGTACAGAAACTGAAGAAGGGCCAGTTAATGGTCGAATGTTGAAACATTACTTTGATCCTATTTATTAGGATATCCTGATTTTTAACATGTACATACTATATCCTTTGTAATGTTACAGTTTTGAGTGGATAGTAACTTACTGGAGTTGAAGCCCGAGGAGAAGGCCCTAAGCTTCAGAAGTATTACTGTCATACATACAATAAAGCAACAAGCAGAAGAAGATTCCATGGTTCAGTCAAAATCATTCTGAGGGCAACTGACCTGCTGTTCTTGACTTTTCACCAGGAAAAGCCATCCTCAAGTGGAGCCAGTGTTAGACTCCTATACCAATAGGTGTCATATTTCATGATTGACTTGATGGGCTATGTAATATGTTCATACATTTTCTTGTTGCAAAGGTTTTCCATATTATCAAAAAATCAAAAAAATTTAAAAAATGTAAAGAGGGTATACCCTAAAAGAAAAATCAAAGGGTAAAAAGAATAAAAATGGCCAAAAAAGTAAAAGAAAATGAACCCCACCAAAAGAAAGGCCAAGGAAAGTGTGCAAGTCTAAATGCCACTACTTTTTTTCTCTTATGTAATAAATAAAATTGTGTGCAACTTGTATTTTATGCCACAATTTATGAACAGTCAAACAGTTTAAGCTTGGCTAGTTCATCTTTCAATTTTATGTTTTAGAGATAGAGAATAAAATCTGACCAAACTGTTTAATCTTGGTAGATAAGTAGATAGGTAGAGTAAATAAAAGGAGCTCAACAATTTAATCTGAGCCCTTGGATGTAATAAGGTTAGAATTAGATAGATTTTCAGATGTAAAAGAAAAAGTGTGATGAGGGTTTGCCAGTTTAAGTGCACCCTAATAAAGAAGAAAAAATGGTAGGGTAAAGTAGGTAGGGTAGGTAAATGTTGTTGCAGAATTAAATGTGATGGATAATGACTCTAGATGTGTTAAATCTTTACTTTCATCACAAGTGCTAAGGCAGACACTACACTAGAATAATTTCAAACAAAGCAAAGTCAAATTATTAACTTCCCTGCTCATTTTTCCCTAAAAATTTCACTAATTTCCCCTAAGTACTAAGGCATTTGAAAATTAAAGGGGTTCAAGGCATTTCCTTGACTTTTGGAGGGATCGGACCCTCGGCCCAATAATTGGAAAATCCTAAATACTTAAAATCATTCATCATGACATTCACTCACTTCTAAAAAATCTTTTTCTAAGTAAAATCCCATTTTACTTAGGAAAATCATGCAATATTTCATAAAAACCCTATTCATAAAAGCATAAGTTAAATACATTATTTTGATGTTTTACACTTAGCACTTCATTCATTTCCATATTAATTTTTAACTTATTATTTAAATCCCTACACAAATTCCCTTTTCCCTGTATTATTTTAAATAATTCCCATATAATATATATCCCGCCCCGTTGGTTGAAAAATAACCATATATTTATTAAAATTCATTAATTGGTTGAAATTTCTAATTAATAAATAAATCCGACCTCCATTGTATAAAGGGATTAATTAACCCTCCAGGTTAATTAATAACCTAATCCGCCAGTCAAATCGTCCCTGATGTGATTATTTTTAATAAATTGCATTGGGCCCACCATTTTAATTCCCCGTCATCTTCCTTTCCCGATGACCATTCAATGTATCAACTCAAGATCTACAGTGGTCATCCATATTGCTGCCCATCCTCGTCCTAATGTTAACGTGCGATGGCCAAGCGGTTTTCTGAACAGTGCCGCGCCACGCATCGTCCATCGTATAGAATCGCTCGCCCTCCGCTGAAAACCACTCTTCCCCAAAAGCGATGCGATGGAAACCACTTACCGCCTGCCTCTCATGACGAAGCCTCCGTACTTGCTAATTTCATCCATTAAAAAATAAAAAAACCCGCCAACCTTTGACTTTGTGAATAAAACAAAAGAACCCGCGTCATTTTCACATTATTTCATACAGTGACCAGTGTCCCATGCAACGAATTTCGAAATCAACTGTCGAAGTTTGCCAACCATTACCTTGCCGAAGAAAGTTGCAGTCGAGTAATTCAGAGTTCATCCGCCATAACCAGCACTTGTTTTCTTCACTGTTTAGTTCCCAGAAAATAGGTATTTACCCAAATTCCCGCTGAGCTCTGTAAAAATCCTATTTTTGTTTTAAATTCCACACGAAAAACTGAAACAGGGTTCAAGATTTCTCTTTAGTTCATTCCTCAATTCCAAAAAATACAACTACATTCCTAAACCTATGATTGTGCCGTTTTTTCATCAAAACCCGCAATTCATTTTTGAATCCAAAAGAACCAGAAATGGAGATTCCTGTGGCTCTAAATGTCGCACCCTTAAATGCCCCTCACAGAGATTTATATTATCTACCTTTAGTAGACAGAGATTTCCAAATTAAAGACCTGGTTCTCAGTGAAAATCTCCTTCGAATTTTTTGCTACTGCAGATATAATTACTTAAAAGGTTCTGACATTTTTGGATTATGGGAATCCAATCTTCCCATGTATCTTCTCCCTTCAGTCCATATTTTTCCTGAGATAATACATTACTGCCATGCAAATTATGATCCCAATCAAAGAGAAGTTTTTTCCCCGAGTCAGATCGTCCTTTTTCCCATAACTGCTCAGTCTATCAACGAGATGTTGCAATTTCAACCTGGTCAAGCCCTCACTCCCCTTTCCATGGGAGAATTACTTGAGAAATCTGCCAAATTGTCCCATGAAGAGTTAAATCGTCTCTGCCATACCTTCATATTGCCAGAACATCAGCCCAAAGGCCCTCCCCCTTATGGTTATACCTTTTTCACCGATGTGGGAAGGCTTATTCTGAATATGATATCCTCTATAATGGGTTTCAATACTAGTGAATATGTTGACCAATTAACCCTAGTATTGTTGTCAATTTTTACCCCTGGACAACCCCCTGCTGTCAAGTATGATTTTGCTTCCTACATTGCATATAAAATCCATGATCAGTTCATGAGATTAGAGAATGAAAGAGTGTTCAAGTATTCCTCTGTTATATACCATCTCATGCTTTACTTTCAATCAGAGAGTTTCCCTTTCCATGCTAAAAAACTTGATGCTAAAGGAAATCCCAGGTCTGTAATATTTTGGTCTGCCATCACTCATAATTCCCCCAATTCTCCTTATTCCTACAATGAGTTTATTGACCTATTTATACACCCTGCAACCACCTTGTTGACAGGAGTCTCCCCTCCTAGGGTCAATAGTGAAATCAAGAAAATTCTTCAACTCTCAAAGAAATATCGGATAGGTGATTGGTACCTATACCGAAATCACACAGAAATCAGAATCTATGGATGTGAATTATGCCCATTCAAGTTACCAAAATATGTCCCAATGATACTCTTTGCATTAGAGTATTTCAGACAGATGATTAATTCAAATATAGTTCATTTTTGCAATGCAAAGAAAAAGGCTCAACTCAGGATTAAAATTCAATTAGGTCCATTTGTTTGCAACTCTAGAGATGTTGGGAAGGAATCTGAAAGAATCTTAGAAGACTATCTTAAATTACAGAAAAGATTATATTGGGTACCTTATGACCCAAACAACTTTATTTGTGATAGAAGAATGAAAAACAAACTATCACCATACATTCATCAAAGAATCCAAGAAATTGAACAGTATGCCAATATGGATGAATGGATGGAAGGAACATTGATAGAACAAGATAGTGATCAGGTCAATGTTGAAAATGTAATGAAAGACCTTGAAAAAATACTTGATCTAGATGCTTTTGGACAGGTACAGATACCAAGTATTGGTTCTTCTTCTACTGGGACTTCTTAGCAAAATTTATAGGAATTCAATGCATTGGCTACGGTAGCATCTAAATGAAAGGAAAAAGAGGCTGACATACAAGTTATAGAGAAATTTACAATGACAGAATTGCCTCAAACTTCTAAAGAATAGGGTCAAGTATAGATTGCTCCTACTCAGACCAATGTTGCAGAAATGTCAATTTTACAAACTCCTCTTAATGTAGAAAAGGGTAAAAAGAGAGATGTTGAAGTAGCTAGTCCTGTCAGTGGATCTTCTGGATAGCCTGATATTAAAAGAAAAAAATTGAATCCTCTTCCAAAAGTGGAATCTGTTCATGAAATCCCTGATATTCAGACGCAAGAAGAATTGGGTAGTCAGCAAACATGTACAATCAGTGGGACATCCACTACTTTATAGAGAAAAGAGCTGCAAAGGCAGCAAAGTGCAGAAGTATCATCTTTCAAACCACCAGTGAAAGATGCGTGGGATATTAAAAGAACATTCATAAATATAAAGGCCAAAAATGATCCACTCAGAATTCAAGTATACAATCAATGTTTGAAGATGGCTCCTAAGAATCAACAAAGATTGATGTCAGCCTATGACATTCAACAAGGTAAAATGATAATGAGTCACTTTAAACCCAAAGTGCAGCAACCTCAAACAGTTGCAGATTATATCAGAACTAATTTTGAAGTCTTAGCAAAGGATATTCATCCTTTGGATCAAATTGAGCTACATAAACAGACAGGTGAAATGATTTATTCTACTCTGACAGATAAATCAATGATGACCCAGAAATTGCAGGATTATTTGGAGAATACTAATGCTCAACTAAATCTTGAAAAAGCCTCTTCTTAGGCTAAGGACAATAGGATAAAAACTTTGGAGGAAATCATTATTGGATTGGGTCATAATCCCAAGGATGTAAAAGGTATAGAAACTTTGATCAAGAAAAAAGATGATGATATTGCAGCCTTGAGAAAACAACTGAAGTTACTAGCCTCAAGACATTCACAGACTGCAGAAATTATAAAGCAAAATTCTGAAGAAGAATTGATGGATTTGCTCTTGAAATTGAATGAGAAACTTAATGAAACTGAAAAAGAGCTTGAAAAGGAATTGAAAGATAAGCAGCCTAAAACTCCAGCATCTACAACTGAAGTAATTGCAGGTACTACAACAACAGGCCAGCCAATAGAATTGTGACAGGTACATACTTCCAATTTAAGTACAGAAGAATTAATAAAGTTAATGGAGGAATTGAAACTCCAAGTGACAGAGCTACAGAGAACGAAGGTGCAAATCACCACTTTGGAACAAAAATATGATCTCTCGAAGATGAATGTTGCACATAAAACAAGAGAGGTCAACAAATTAGAAAATTTGGTCAACAAATTGGAGAACGATATCACATTAGAGAAGCCTTTAAAAGAAATAAATGAAATTCTTTGGGACAACATCATCCAGTCAATAAAAGATGTATGGCCCTCAATTCAAATAATGTATGAACAGAATGGTTTAGTCAAATTGGCTCTGGAAGAAGTCCTAGAAGCAAGAGAAGAATTGGGAAACAGGCCTGAAGAAGCCAATGAACTTATCCATTTTCTAAATACTCAGAACAAGCATCAACTTGAAGAACTTGGCATTCAAGACAGGACAGGAAAAATTTTGGAAATAAAAAGAGTTTTTACCAAAAGAACTCTGATGCAGAATCTAGAACGAAGATGTTATGATATGCAAGAAGAAATCACTGCTTTCATGAAAAGATTTGATATTTTGTTGAATAAAGGATTGCCCAGTCCTTTAGTTTCAGAGGATAAATTGATGGACCTTGAAAGTTATGTTGAGAAATTGGACAAGCATGCTGACAATCAGGCCAATGTCTCAACTAGTTCATCAACAGCAGCATTGCCTATAGGAAAAAGTCTTCATGATAGATTGGAAAATTTGTTTTATCTCGAGCATGAAGTAAAGCATTTGTTCCCAATTCAACCTACTTTCTTTAGGTATACAGAGACTGATGAAACTCTCAGAAAGCTGCAAAGAACTAGAATACCGGAAGATAAATGGTGGGAAGAAATGTTAGAACCTTTGTAAAAACTATCCTTACATGAATTTTTGATTATGTACTATAGTAAGTCATGATAAAGAAGGATAAAAGAGTATCAGTGCAGTTAAAGAGTATCAGTTAAACGGAGTAGCCAGCACAAGATTACTGAAGAGGACAACAACTAGCCAAATCATAGGGCCTGCTTCCAGCACATTCTCAAAATAAGGAAACAGCACAACATCAGTTACCATTTCTCTTATCTACGATACCATCTATCTCTATTTTGTTGTAAAATACTTATGAGTCATCCTAGATTATATCTCAAGTTGTTATGAGATATTTTTTATAACTTTTTGTATAAATACTCCCTCAATCGGAGTATTGAGGGGGTGGATTTTTTAGACTTTGCTGTAACATTGACTATTTTGGAATAAAGTGCTATTGGAGAAATTTTGTGTGGCTAGTTGGATGAGGAATTGATGCGAAAGACTTTTTACAGGATTCTTGTGTCAGACTACGGATCAATAAGTCATCTATCTCTTATGTGTTGAAGTCTTTATATTTGTTTATTATATCATCTGTGTTTCATTTCTGAATGATTAACGAAAAGGAATAAATCAAAAAGTGCTCAAGTGTAATCTGATTTTAATCGTTGTTATTCTAAATGTTTTCTTCTAAACTGGTTTAAACAGTGAATTCTTAATTGCTCCTGTTTTTCTAGTTTAAGAATTTTGATTATTTAGTAAAGAATACTTAATTGCTCTTTATTAATAATCACTCAATTTCCCTCTTTTGAATGTGTTGAAGGATTCTTAATTTCCCTTCATCCATTTGAGTTCATCCCATTCACTTGAGATCTATAATTGTTCCCTGTTTGATTATCTTGCCCTGTGAAACCATCTTTTGTTAAGAGACTTAATCCAGTTAAGTTATCCTCTTTGACTCCATCAGCCCAATGGCCTAAATTACTCAATCTTACCCTTAGCTATTGAATTTCATCACCCAAACTCAATTAAAACCCTTGGACTTTATAACTAGCCTGATATCTTCTAAAACAAAGCTAAATTATACAGAGAAAGCCCTCTCTGGGTACAGATTGGCTAGATTCTGTACCTAGAAGTTGGTTTGTGGTTACCTCGGACCCCTTTCCTCTTCCCAACAACTTCAAGGAAAATCTGAGTGATAACACTAAGCATAGATGAAGTAAAGCATTCAGATGCTATGTTTGAGAGGTATGATGCTAAAATAGATTTGTTGGAAAGGTTGCTGGAAGAATCTGAGTCCAAGAAAGAACCTCAGGTAAAAAATGTAAGTTTTACATTTAATGATTTTGAAGACGAAACAAAATTTCTAGAATAATTTTTAGAGAGAAATGCAGATGAGGAAGACTCAGTTAAGGAAAAGAAGTAGATTGCAGAACCACACAATAGTGGTACAAGTGAAGATAATTTGTAGAAAAGTATGAGCAACAACAATTTTAAAATTATTTTAAATCAGCAAGGAGGAAGATGAAAATAAGAATTTTGAAATTCTTATAAGTAATTTTCAACAAAATTATTATTATTTAAATGTTGAAATTGAGAAATTAAAGAAGTTGATGATGAAAGTACCTAGAAAAAGATATGTGAATACGAAGGAGATAAACAACAACAGAAAGAAAATGATGATAACAGAATTGATCAGCAGGATTAAAGGAAGGCTAGAACATAAAATTTGGACACCAGGAGAAAGAAAGATGAAAAGAACAAAAACACAGTAGCATGAAGATGAAATATTGAAGGACCAACATCAAAACAAAGTTTGGGATCCTGGAGGTAGAAAGTTATTAAGACTTGTAGTTGTCACATTACTACAGAAAAGTGACAGACCTCATAGACAAGAGTCTATGAATTATTTTCTACTTTGGGAGTCTGATGCAGGAGCATCCGGATCGAAAAATCATTGTATTTTTGGTTGACTTAGGGGGTCTAATGTTTGTTAAAGAATTTAATTTATTAATAGGAAATTTGTATATTTTGAATTATTTGAGTGAGAAATATGTATGTGAGGATTTTAATGTAAATATTCTCACATAATTGAGAATACAAGAGATATTAGACTTGTAAATATCTCATAAATATCTTAGGGATTATGAGATCCTAGAATAGGGAATTAGTTGAGTTAAAGTGGATTAAGAGATTTTAGGAATTAGTTGAGAGATCTATGGAGAAGATCATGGATTTAGAATGATCCATAACTATGTAATTGTTACTATAAATGTAAGCCTGCATATGAGAAGAATATGTGGGTGTGAGTGTGTGTGAGAGTGGTGAGATATGTAGAAGTCCAAGGGCTCGATATGCCCATATATATTTTTTATATTAGGCTATTTAATTTGAATCTGTTTATAGAATTGGTTTGTTTTTAAATCAATCTGAAATTTGTCTTTGTAGATTGTTAATGTATATTGATAATGTTATAATGTGTGACTCTGCGTGATATATGATTAGAAATTGATGAATATATGAATCTAGGAAGTGGGAGTCTGTCATGAGAATAATGATTTAAGATATTGGAAATGATAATACAATTTGAATTTGCCTCTCAGGAGTGCTTCTGTACTGTGGAGAAGACAGAGTTTAAGAATGCATCGAATTGAGAATTTGTTTGTGAGAGCATTTATATGCATTGAGAAGTATTGATGAAATCATTTGTTAATAAATATTATGAAGTTTTCTCTCATGGAATCGTTGTTTGGGGGTTTTCTTAGACACTAAAAGAAATCACTGTGAAGAAATTGCATGATACTTTGTGTGAACAATTGATGGAATGATAAGTCTGTTTGTTTTTAATTGCTGAAGCATTGTGCTACCCTCTAACCAAATCGAATGTTGAAATTGAGATGAAGTGGCATGAACGTTTCCAACAGTCAAAGATTTGGATTTGAACGAGCAAGGGAACTCTGTTTCACACAAAGAAGGATTCGAACCAAGAATGGGAGAATTCGACATTTACTGTAATTTTTTCAAATCGATAATTAAATTTCTGTTTGAATAAGATGAGTCACAGTGGAGTTACAAGAGGATTTCTACGTTTAACACCTGAAGGAAGCTTTTTCCCATTCTGATTTCAGTTCTAAGTCATTGAGATTCTGTTTTAAGGGTACTTTTTGAAGATAAGGACGTAGTTCAACCATTCCAGGGATGAGATTGAATTTGATGTGGATCGTCCTGTTCGAGATTGAAGCCTGATTCAAGATTGTTGGATGTGGCATGGAAGGTAAGTCTATTTAAAGCTTTATGCACAGAGTTTATATGGGAACATAATTTAATAAATCCAGAGTTGAAAAATATTGCAAGAGTGGCACAATCATTTCAAGTAGATGGTGTAATAGATGAAGGGTTAATGGTAACCATCGATCGTAGCCAAAAATGAAGTTATGTTTCAAATTTAGATACAAAGGTTCATGTTCCCACACTTCAACATTTCTATTCCTGAACCAGTGGTTCAGTTCATGTTCCAGAAGTTTAGTTCCTGTTCACATTCCAAAAATTGGGTTCTGGTTCTCAACTCCATGATTCTCATACTTGAAACTATCTTGAAGGTAAACGAACACATGGGTTTTAAGCATCAAAGGGTTGATATGCTCATGTGTTTCCTTAATCACGCTCAGGTATTCCATTAGCGCAAAACTCTGATTAATCCTTCCATGTTTATGTATAGCTGATTTTAAGGCAGTTTTAATAAGATGGAAGGGTTGAAGTCTCTTTCTTGAGACTTGTTAATGTAGCTTGAGTGTTTAAGGTTACCTATTGTAGATTCATAGACCTGCTAGGTCATCAATTTCTCTGTCACTATTGTCTATGTGTTTTTTGTTTCAATCTCCATCCCTTCTTTTTCTTCCTCATCTTCTGCCTCCTCCTCTTCTTCTTCTTCTACCTCCTCTTCAACCTCCTTTTATTCTTCTTCTACCTCCCTCTCTCTAATACTAGAGGAAGAGGTTTGTCCTATTTGGCTGGCTATGAATTATTCCCTATCCATGTCTATGAAAGAGGACCAAGATACAAAGAGGCTTAATCTTCTCAAAGCATCATTCACTATCAGTTTTATAAGGCCATGATGGGCCAAATGATGGTATTTTCTTTGCCTCACCTTATTTCGCATGTCAGTTATTGAGTTCAGGAGGAAATGAGGGATGCTTAATCTCTACTCTAGAGGGATTTCTCCTTGAAACCTAAGCTCATTCAATAAATTGAAATGGTACCCATAGAATACACTAATTCTTCCTTCACAAAAAATAAATTTCATGATATGGAAGGCTACTTCATCCCAGGGGTATGTAAGGCTTTCCCTCCTCACTCCATTATTGTCTTCAATGTATTCTTCTCCTGACAGAAAGAAGCTTCTTTTGGCTGCAATTCTTGGCATCCTCTCTTTAACCCATTTAACTCCTAAGAGAAAAGTTGTGACTCTGCTTATAAGTTCAGGTGATAGTGTGATGGCTATGCCCCTAACCATAGTGGTGGCTCTCTCTTCTGAGTGTGATTTCAGAGCCACTGCAAATTCTTGAGCTATCTCTTCATCAAAACCTTTCAAAAGCTCGAATAACCCTAGCCATTGGTGATTTATGAAAATTTCTATGACTTGAAGATGTTGCCTAATTATTTTAATGTCATTGGGCTCCCTTCTGTTGAATCCTCCTCCCATTTTAATGGTTGTGATAGGAAGGTGTCGAGATGTTTAAGAGTTATGTGAAGATGCCTTGGAGATGGAGGTCTTAAACAAATGTAATTTTTTTTTATCATTTACTTTTCAAATTTAACTTGTTGTGTGTAAATTTCATGGAGAAATATCAGTGCTGGAGGATGGCAACCACTTACCTCTATCCTCTTGTGTTTTTTCTTGGTAGATGGTTTCCTTAGGAAGAAATTTCACCCATAGGTGACTCTGTGTTGCCCTTTGTACCCTTGCTTATCTGCCTTTGTAGTTGCATATAGAAAATATTTATTTCCTGTAGCACAATGGTGCATGCAAGCTCTTATCTCAATGTTTCTCTCCCTGATGGCTCCCACTGCTTTCTTTCTTTTTATGCTTATCGAAATGGTGAAAATGAGGCAGAACTCACCTTTATGTCATTTTAAACTAAATTTGGAGTGTTATGCTGACTCGTACTTAACACAAGTTTTCCTCTTTTAGACCATTAGTCCCACTCCAATTAATGATTTCTTAGCCTTGTTTTCACCTTCTTCGTACTCTTTCACTCCCTATTGAATTAATTTGACTTTCCTAGGTGGCATGTACTTTTACTTTTCCTCCAATTTAACTTTACAAAGGTGGCCAAGTTAACTGGCCACCTTTTTTCCTTTTACATTTCTAAAACTTGACATTAAACCATTTTGGCCATTATGAATGCATAGTGAGAGGTGAAGGGACATACCTGAGCCTACCTAGTGCTGGTGTGGTGCTGAATGAGCTGGTGCAAGGAGCTTGAGTTGGTGGCTGCAGCCATGATATTTTATTTGCTGTATTTTTACTTTCTTGTTTATTTTATGAGTGAGGAGCATTTTCTTAGTGAGCTGCTTGTTTTTCTGAGTGAGCTGCTTAATCTTTTTTCTTGTCTTTTATTATTGCAAGTGTTGCATGGAGGTATTCAGGTGCCATGACTAGTGTGCTTGCTCTCCTGGAGTTGGTGGTCTTTTGGAGTCATCCTCATCCTCTTTTCTTCATCTTTTGGCCTTGTTGTGCCACACACAAATTTGCTACAAGAAACTTTCCAATCCTATAGCAGTCTTCTTCTTGCTTCTTCTTGCTTCAGTTTGCTCAGAAATGGAGGGAAATGGTTTATGGAGGCTAGGAATGGAGTCCTGGAATGAATGGTGTGGTGGATAGGTGAGTGAAGAGGTCTCATGCCAAGTTTCAGATGATCTCGCTGCTAATGGTGTAACATAAAGAGTGAATCCTTGTGCATGGAGTGAAATAAGGGGTTGGGAATGGTAGGTACAGGAAAAAAATAAACTATCATGCTCTCCTTAAAGTTCAGAAACCCGTGAGAGAGCTTCTTCCTTCATGAATGAGTTTCCTGTAGCATTTACAAGAGTTTCTAGTAGTGCTACAGGAATCCTGTAGCTGGTGGATTTGCTTGTAGCAATTGCAGTTAGGAGAAAAAATGATTTTTTTTCCAATATGAGGGGTGTAATGAATGAATTGGTGTATTTTGGAGTCGTTCATGGAGTGTGCAAGCAGAGGAGAAGGAGAAATGAAGAAAAATTGCTCCTTTGGATCCCAAAAGCCATCTTTGATCAATAACCTGCAAAACATAAAAACATAAATTTTCATAGGTATTTTTATTTCTTTTTCATTTTTTATTTCTTTATTTATTTTCTCTTTTTTTTTAAGGAAAGTGGGTTGCCTCCACAGAGGTTTTAAACCCACAGGCCTACCTTGGGTGCCTCAGAGAGGTTTTAACCCAAGGATCTTTTATTTTCTATTTTTTTTCTTTTCCTCTATTATTTTTTTCTCCAGGATTACCTCACGGAGATTTTCAACCCTGGAGTTGGCTTTGGGCGCCTCAGAGAGGTTTTCACCCATGCCTCTTTATTTTTCTTTACTTTTCATTTTTTCTAGGAGGGGGAGGCGCTGGAAACTATGGAGGCTCCCATGACATACACCTCCCTATTTATCGAATTTATAAATTTTTCCCTAGATAGGGGATTTTTGTAAACCTTAAGCTTGTAACCATTGACAAGTAGGGGAATTCCTTCCTCACATATGGTTATGATCTAAATTGCGCCATTATCATAACATTTTTCCACTTTGTATGGTCCTATCCATCTTGTCATTAGTTTTCCTTTGAAATCATTAAATCTTGAGTCATACAACAACGCTCAATATCCTTCTTCAAAGGTCTTTTCCTTAATGTACTTGTCATGCCAGACTTTCCTTTGCAGCTGCATCACTTCTGGGTGAAGGAGTGCTTGCATCCTAAACTCATCCAATCCATTTAATTGCATCAACCTCTCTTGTTGGTAATTTGATATATCTAGGTATAACTTAGCTGCCATCCTTGAGGTGTTGAACTCAAATTCAATTAAAAGAAGAGCTTTCTTGCCATAGAACAGGTCATAAGGAGTGAACCCTGTTATTTTTTTCCAAGTAGTGTTGTAGGCCCAAGTAGCTCCTACCAATCTGTCCACCTAATATTTTCTGTTGCTGCTCCCAACCTTGGTGAGGATATTCTTCAAGGCTCTGTTGGTCACTTCCACTTGGCCATTTGCTTGAGGGTGATAGGCAGTGGAAGTATTATGATTTATGTTGTGCCTCAGAATATTCTCAATGAGATGAGATGTGAATTGTGCCCCCTGATCAGTGAATACCTCTCTGGGGTATCCAAATTTGTAAAACACATTCTCTCCCAGAAATTCTGCTACCTTCTCCTTGGTTGCTACCTTCACATCTTTTGTTTCATCCCACTTTATCAGGTAGTCAGTGCAGACTATGGTATACTTTTTCTGGCCAAATGGTTGATCAATAGGTCCAATGAAGTCCATGCCCCACTTGTAAAATGGATCAAGAGCCACCTGAGGGTGCAAAGGCATCTCATCTCTCTATGTAGGTTTTCCCATCCTCTGTCACTGGTCACACTTGCTAGTGTATCTTCTAGGATCCTGGTGAAGGGTAGGCCAATAGTAACCTGCCTGCAAAGCTTTTAAGGCATCCCTTTTTGTAGAAAAGTGGCTTCCTAAGGAAAATGTACAATCAAAATTCACTTTATGAGAACCAATCACATTTTAGGGGATGACATCATCCCTAATGGTTGAGGTGTCATTGCTTGAGTTAAAGGTACTTACTTGTCACCTTCTCAATGGTGGATAAAAACTCATGGTTAACCATGGTAGTGCTCTAAGTACTTTTAAAATTATAAAGTAAAATACTCATAATAAATGTCATTTCACACTTTTTGAATAAAATATTATTATTGTCATTTCATATTTTTTGAAAGAAACAATGCATATCCCTGCACAATCTTCATGTATTTACACACTTTTCAATAAATATTATATTTGTATATTTTAAAATATTTATTTATAAATAAAATTAATTCAATATGTAATATAAAATTCATACATAAAACAATATATTATATTATATTATACTATTTTTATATAGTATATTAATTACATGTTATTATATAATTTAAATAATATAAATTTTAATTAATACTATATTATATAATTAATAATTTATGAATTTATGAATTTATATTTTATTTTAAGTTAGTTAAGTACAAAGGACAAATGCATTAGCTGTGCAATGATAATGACTTTTTATTGAAAAACTCATTCTTATTTATAGTCACATCATACAATTTTTTTATTATTTTTATTTTGGTACAACTTTTGAATTGAATTTAACCATGGTTACATTGATTTTGATGCAAAAAGTGAATTGCAAATTCATAAATATTATTTTATTGGTTTAGCTAATATTTTATTATTTCTTTAGGAGGCCCATTTTAGACCTCAAAATTCTCCTAATGAGGATGTCAAAAATTTCTTCCTCCCTCACACGTCTTCTGAGAATTTGGTTAGGGCCTAGCTTGAAGATATTTCCCCCAATCCATGTGAAAGGGGTGATTTTTCTAATGATCTTGCTTTTCTCCTTGAATGAGAGGTTAGGAGGGAAATTTTTGGCAACCAAGTAGTTAGCTATGTCAACAAACCATGGTGAGAGTGCTGAGATAGCCAAGAGATGTTCATCTAGCAGCTAGTCATCCACCATTCCTTCTTCATATGTAGATAGAGCTAACCTGGATAAAAAATCTAGAACAACATTCTCCTTTTCATGTTTATCAACAATGGTTAGGTCAAACTGTTGTAATAGTAACAACCATCTAATTATTCTAGCATTAACATCTTGTTTGTTCATTAAATATTTGAAGGATGCATGGTCAGTGTGTACAAAGGTCTGATAACCAGTGGCATAATGTCTAAATTTGTTTAAAGCATGGACAATGGCTAGCATTTCCTTCTCTGTGACAGTATAATTGAGTTCGGCCTTCGACAAGTTCTTACTGATGAAATAGATTGCATAAGGTAATTTTTCTTCTAACTACTCCAAGGCTGCCCCCACATCTTTATCTGATGCATCTGTGTGGATGTGGAAAGGCAGAGTCCAATTTGGACCTCGGAGGATGGGGTCAGTAGTTAACTTTCCCCTAATGAGCTCAAAAGCTTCTTGACAAAGGCACCCTTTTGATGATGGTGATTTTGTTTTGGTCCACCTGTAATCCTGCTTGGGATATTGAGTGTCGCAATACTACTCTTGCTCTTTTTCAAGAATTCACAATTTTATGGGCTCAGGGAGAGATGCATCTCAATGCACCTTCTCAACACTTTTCCCAAATTGGAGAGAGCTTCCTAGAAGTCATCCCCGTAGGTTGTGAAATCATCCATGTAGATCTCAATTGAGTCATGGAATAGCTCAGAGAAAATGATCAAGACATCTCTTTGGAAGGTAGCTGGGGCATTTCATAACCCAAAGGGTAGGACACTATAAGTGAAGGTGCCCCAAGGGCATGTGAAAGTAGTATTGTCCTGGTCTTCAGGGCTATTTTGGATCTAGTTATACCCACTGAACCCATCTAAGAAGGAAAATAACTTCTTTCTTGCAAGGCCATCCAGAATTTGGTTTATAAAGGGAAAAGGGAAATGGTCCTTCTTGGTGGCTTTGTTGAGTTCTCGATAATCAGCTGAGATAGCGAAGACATGTTCATCTGGCAGCTGGTCATCCACCATTCCTTATTCATATGTAGATAGAGCTAACCTGGATAAAAAATTGAGAACAACATTCTCCTTTCCATGTTTATCAACAATGTTTAGGTCAAATTGTTGTAATAGTAACAACCATGTAATTATTCTAGCATTAACATCTCGTTTTTTCATTAAATATTTGATGGATGCATGATCAATGTGTAAAAAGGTCTGATAACTAGTGTCATAATGTCTGAATTTTTTTAAGCATGGAAAATGGCTAACATTTCCTTCTCTATGACAATATAATTGAGTCCGTCCTTCGACAAGTTCTTATTGATGAAATAGATTGCATAAGGTAATTTTTCTTCTAACTACCCCAAGGCTGCCCCCACAGCTTTGTTTGATGCATCTGTGTGGATTTGGAAAGGCAGAGTCCAATTTGGACCTCGGAGGGTGGGGGCAGTAGTTAAATTTCCCCTAATGAGCTCAAAAGCTTCTTGAAAAAGACTGGACCAAGTAAACTCAGAATATTTGGCCAAAAAACCAAATAGATGCGAAGCCAACTTGTTGAAATATTTGATGAACCTTCTATAGTAGTCAGCTAAACCTAAGAAACTCTTGACATATCTCTACTTTTGATAAGCAGGTACCCTTTTCATGATGGTGATTTTGTTCGAGTCCACCTGTAATCCTTCTTGGGAGATTGAGTGTCGCAATAATACTCCTGCTCTTTTTCAAGAATTCACAATTTTATGGGCTCAGGGAGAGATGCATCTCAATGCACCTTCTCAACACTTTTCCCATATTGGAGAGAGCTTCCTGGAATTCATCCCTGTAGGGTGTGAAATCGTCCATGTAGATCTCAACTGAGTCATGGAATAGCTCAGAGAAAATTCTCAAGACATCTCTTTGGAAGGTAGCTGGGGCATTGCATAACCCAAAGGGTAGGACTCTGTAAGTGAAGGTGCCCCAAGGAAATGTGAAAGTAGTCTTGTCCTAGTATTCAAGGTTGAGTTGGATCTGGTTATACCCACTGAACCCATATAAGAAGGAAAATAACTTCTTTCCTACAAGGCCATCTAGGATTTGGTCTATAAATGGCAAAGGGAAATGGTCCTTATTGGTGGATTTGTTGAATTCCCAATAATCAATACATATTCATCATTATCCAGTCTTCTTTGGGACTAGGATAAGAGGAGATACTCACTCATTGTCTGATATAAGATAAATTAAACATACATCCAACAATTTCTACAGTTATTCCTTGACTGTGTCTTTTAGAGTTGGGTTCATCCGCCTTTCGGGTTGGCGCACATTCTTGCATCCTTCCTTAATGTAAATATGATGTCTTCATACCGATGGATGCACCCCTTTCATGTCCTTATAATCCCAAGAAAATGAATCTAGGTTTTCTTTCAAAAGCTGGCATAACTGCTCTTATTCTCTATCTAAGAGGTTTGAGTTAATCTTCATAGATTTGAGTTAATCTTCAGATATTTGAATGGGCAAAACTCCACAGCCTTGGTGGTTTCAAAGGTTGAATCAACTAAGTGTAGTTCCATCCAAGGATGGCTTTTAGATTCGTTGACTAGGTTTTCAAGCAGGATGTTAGTGGGGGACTGGTTTTGAATTACATGGTCGATGAGTTAATCTTCATCAAGTTTCCCCCCTCTCGGAAAAACATCTTTGGTACAAATGGGGGTAGTTTTTTATATTTCATCTTCTTCATCCTCCAACCATATAGGTAGATCATGATCAATGGAAGTCTGGGCTGGAGGATATAATACCAGTTGTTTAGACAAGGGCCCATTCTTAATAGTCATGTTTCTGGCCCAACAACTGATATAAGCATCAACAATGGCTAACCAAGGTCTCCCTAAGATGAGAGGATATCCATTAAACTTGGTTTTTGGCTACAGAACTAGGAAATATATACGATACTCCCAAGAGTCAATTGCAACCATAACATCCTCAATAATTCCTTCTGAAGTTACTGTGGACCGATTTTCAAGTTTTAGAACTGCTGTGGTTTTCCTCAAAGTCCCTTGGAGGTTGAGTTTCAACATAGCTTCCTTGGTCATAAAATTGATGGCAGCCCTGAGATCAATCATAGTATTGGGGACTATGACATGATCTATTTGCACACCTACAACTGGACTGCCAGGGTCCAGGTACTTTGGGAAAATCACCCTTCCCAACATTAAGTCGGACAAATGTCCTACTACATTGATGGTGGGGGTTACATATTTCTTCTTTCTCCCGTGCTTCTTGAAGCTCTTTTCCTTGATGATCCTATTGTAAATAGGGACATCCTTGATGGTCTGGAGATGGGCTATTTTTACACACAAAATTTTCAGTTCTCCTAGAAGTTCGTTCTCCTATGGGGTGTGCTGACTAGAATGGATCAAGCGCTCAGGAAAAGGAGATTTTTGGATATGAGTGTTACTTTCTTCCTCTTCCTCCTCAACCTCTACAAGTGGAGATGGAGGGTGGTTGTGTGGGAGTTCTCTTCCTGAGTTGAGATTAATCTCCTGTATCTCCACAACATAAGATGGATATGATGTCTCTCCACTATAAACCTATTGTATCTGTCTATTGTTCGGGTTTGGATTGGTATATGTAGGCATCTGAGGCATCTTGGGTGGAGCAGCATGAGTAAGCTAAGGTTGAGGTTGTTGTGGAGGCATTAGAGCAGGTGGTTGATCATGTTGAGGCCTCCACCCTTGGGATGGGTTGTTCCACCTAGGTTATTGAGGAACATACTGCTGAAATGGTTGGTTCACAGGCTGAGGATGATTTGGAGGGTTGTAAGGCCAAGTAGGAGGTGTAGGCCAGGATAGAGGAGTGGAGTTGTACCAATATTTCATAGGTGCATTCTAATTATTGTGATAATAGGAATAAGGTGTATTGTGCATAACTTTTTGATATGATCGAGGAACCTAAGGCCTTCTCTGGTTGATGAAGCAAAGTTTCTCTGGGCTTACTTCCTCACCTTGATATAAAAATTTGAGTCCAGGTAAGGAGGGACACTTGTCTATGGCATGATTATCCTCACAGACTAAGAAAACCTCTATGACATTTAATGGACATTCATTTCTAGGGTGTTTTCTAGTGCATCTAGGGAAAAATATAGCCAATTATCTTTCTACTTCCTCTTGCTTCCTGTTGACCTACACAGTGTCCATTTTCAAGGAAAATTTGTGCAACATGTCACTCTTGAAGTCCTCCAACATATTTCCAATCTCATGCTTGATGGAGGTGGAAGAGGAAGGGGTATTGGTTATACTTTGGCTAGCTCTGCCTTTCTTCCTAGCTGCCTTAGAATGGATCCTGAAGACAATTTTGATTGTCTCATAAGGAAGCTGGTAGATATCTCCTTCTAATAACATATTGAGGGTTTCTATCACCTCCTCCCTGATCCCTAGGAGAAGTACTAGTTTAAGTGGTCCGGGATCAAGGGCACAATTGGCTCTCTTATAGTTCAACTGGAACCTTTCTTCATAGTCCTCTAGGGATTAAATAGGCCTTAGAGTGATCCTGAATATCTCATCTTTAGTTTCCTTGGACTTACATTAGTCCCTGTACTTGTTTTTAAAGGCTTCTTTCATATGTGCCTAGGTAGTGATGTTGTTCCTAGGTAGACCCATGAACCAGTGCAAGGCTGCATCCTTAAGGGTAGATGTGAATAACTTCAACTTTTGATCATATGAGACATAGTCATAGGTCCTAAAGACAACAAAAAATTCAAACATGAATGTGTTAGGGTCTTCAGAGGTAAGTCCATGGAAGTGTCGAAGGGATGAGGGGCTAATGTTCTTCATTTTAGTTTCCCCATCTACCTCTATAATGGGAAAGGATCCCTGGGTTTCATTTTCAGCCATGGTTTGAATAGATGAAGCAAGTTCCTTTGGTGAAACAAGATCTTCTTCTTCTTCTCTAATAGGTTATTCAAAAATTTCAGAAGGCTCACCTGTGGTGTGTTTAACCTCACATCCACTGAAGAAGAGTGAAGGGTGACTATATGGTGATGTGGGGGTTTTAGGTAAAAAATTTCCTTGATTATCTCTACTCCTAAGAGGCATGAAAATCGATTTTTTTTTGGTATTTTTCAATATTTTTGAAACAACATGTAAAAGTAATGCAAAAAATAATGCTAAAACAAAATCAAAGCATCTAATAGACACCTCCCTGGCAACGACGCAAAAAAGTGGTGATTCCTGTTATTGCACCAAGAATGCTACAACTACCAGAGGCTGCCCTACTTTACTTTATCAACCTGGGGTTCGTACAAACTTGGAGGTGACAGTGCTATATACACAACATATGCATTCTACTCATGTCATCATCTTCCGAGCTTTATGAAAGGGTGCTATTTCTAGGTTTTATAGATGAAGTATGTCACTCTTATGAATTTAGACCTAGGGCTACAAATGATTCAAATCCATTAATCTATAAGCAAGAAAATAACTATTCTACAACAAGAAAGTACATCTAACTACTCTGCAATGAAATAAATATACACATTAAGTTACGATAAGAAATGGAAGAAAACTAGGCATCTTTCCAGAAGTAAATTGCTGAATTGAAATTGCATAAAGGAAACTAACATAATCACACTTTGTTGGCCAAATGGCTAAAAACATATATCTACTCTATGTTCTATCTATCATGCTTTTAATTATGCAGCTAATCATGGCCTAACTATGCTTGTAAGTGCATTGTCTTGCAGCTAGGAGGAGAAAGCTCTAAGGTGGCTTATGAAGGGCTTGAACTCATGGGTGCAAGGCTGAAGGTGTCTGGGTGGTTTTGGTAGGTATAGATGAGGTGGATGGTGGTTTATGAGCTTAAGGAGGGGCCCATTGGTGCTGCTAAAAGTGCTTGTATAGGTTTCATGTAGTGCTATAGGAAATTCCTAAATTGCTACAAGAAACAATCCGAGGGAAATCCGAGGCCAAAAATGGGTGAGAAAAGTGTAGGGAAGGTGGAGTGAAGGTGTGCTTGGATGAGTGGAAGGTGGCCAACCCCTTGGCCAAGCTCAGAACCTCTTGAGAGGCATGTCTTTCACCTCTAAGGTTTTCTCACGGTATGAAGATGAAAAATATGAAAATTGGGCTGATATCGATTTTGAGGAAGAGAAGGCCAATGAAAGGTGAGAAATGAAGCTGAAGGTGCGGGTGAATTCCTTCTTTGCTGTGCTACTTGAACCTGTGAGCGAACTACCTATTCATGAAACAAATATTGACAAATTCATGATAAAGGAAATGGAGAATATGAGTTGAATTTGGAAAGCAAACCTACTTTAGCCTACAAATAGAAATCTAACACTTCATTCTAAACATATTCATGGCACTCTAACAACCTGACTATTCATTCCAAGAAATCATAAACTAAAAAGAAATTTTGGCCTGTGGAGAAGGCCTACCCTCCTCAAGCTCCAATGAAAGAGATGATAGAGGGAGGATTGACACACAACTTTCTTATTTTATAAACTATTCTACCAACATGTAAGAAATATTAATCTACAACAAAAGACAAATGGAAGCAAACTAAAAACAGTGAATTGAATAAGTAAGAAAACTAGCTAAACACACATAAGCATACTAGATATAATGACATAAAATTAAAGAATGAATACACAAGAGAGACTAAGGCCAATGGATTGGGCCCTAACCCATAAGCCTAGCCCTCTGAAACTAGATCAGTGAAGCACAATCTGAATACTCATTTGATTGTAGAAAATAGACTCATTACATCAACATGAAAGTCTCAAAAACCTATTACAAGAGCTAAGAGTCTATCAGCTTCCTTCAAAGTTGGAATCCTAATGATCTCTTTCTCAATCCTATTTAACCTAAATGGTAGGCTACCAAAAGCTCGCTAAAAAGTAGGTGATGTGTCCACTTTGACTGCAAGTGAAGTGTAGCTTTGGTGCACGTGATATTGAGTTTTCTTGGTTGCCTTTGATTTCAAGTTGTTGGAGGGAGTCTCGAGGATATCTTGGCTGAATTTGGGAGTTAAGGAGGTGGAAAATCCCCCTAGAATATCTCCTTGATGTCTACTCCGAGCTTTAATGGTAAAATATTCATAAAAAATGAAATATCTTCATGATTTTACTTCATTTAACTCATGTTAGGCATTTGAAGTATGACAAGCCTTAATCACCATCTGCACTAGCAACATAAGATTATATTATAATTAAAATGTGAGAAAAATCTACTTAATAAGGAAAAAAGGTGACAATTAACCCCTCCAGATGTACCTAATGATGGAGCTCATCAATAATATTTACAAATGAAGTCCACTCATGCCAAGCCAACATCAGTATGAAAACCACATATTCTACCTTTTCTAGCTTATGGAAGGTGTTGACTATGATGGGTTTGTGCAAGGGCTAAGAGGGAGAGGATTCCTTGAGAGCATTGCATAGTTATAGGAGGTAATAAGTTGGATACTAGTTAGTAGGAATCCACACTATGGTAGGGAAAGAGGAAGATACAAGGATGTGTGTGAATTACCATAGAAGGTGACTAGAGGATCGAGGGTTGATGTTTCCCAAGGGAGAGATAGAGACAAGGTATTTTGTAGTTATCTATTGCAAGGGCCTAGGAATGCTTCATCATTGAATGGAATTTCACACTGTGTAGTGTAGGGGAGGATTGATAGATCTTCTGTGCAGTGGGAAAGTCTAGGAGATAAGGGTGGATTGAGTGTTGAATGTAACTGCACAATGCATAGTGCTTAGGGAAGAGTGGGTATGGATTGTGTAGTTGAGCTTCATAGGGACTGAGGGATGAACCCATTGTCCACTAGAATTGTACTATGCATAATAGGAGGCAAGACAAGGTAAGGAATTGTGCAGTGAGGGGTTTTAATCAGCAGGTGTAGCAAGACTAGCCATTATAACTGTGAAATGAGTGATTAAGTGACATGCTTAGTTAATTGTGGATTTCTCCTCAACAGTGATCAAGAGGAGGCTCCACTGTCCACTAGAACTTCATAATGTGTAATGGAGGCAGGAAGAATTCAACTCTAGGAATAATGAACAAGTGTGAGTAGTAAACACTTGAGAGACTATGCTTCAATATTGCGCAATGTGTTTGTGAAGGAGGTTTTCCTTAGGGTGGTGTAATTCCCATTTGCAGGAGGTGAGGAATGTATCCTTGCTAAATATGGTTGTGTAATGCTGTAATCTAATAATTTTGAGTTTAGGTATGCAAGGTGTGAAGACAAGGGAAAGCCCAAAAATGGTTTACTGTTGGATCAATGGAACAAGAGAGATCACATGATAAAAAGAGTTCCAAAAAATATTCACACACATGTATACCATCAAACACAATACAATAGAATACAAAGTACTCAATATCCACATGCATGCCTTGAAACAACAACAAAGTGATACTTATTTCTAAGTGTGACAGTTGAAAAGTATCTTTGCAACACTTATAATACAAGTTACGACACAAGTGTTGATTGAAACCAAATAGTGTGTTAATCCATGGGAGAGTGTCTAACGCATATTATTATGATGTATACGATCAAATAATGCATAAGAATGTCTTAGAGTTGCCTTTAGTGGTATGCCAAAATGTGACACATGCAGGATTGAAAAAAATCAAAAGCGACACTTGTGACAGTAAGAATAAGTGAATACAACACTTGCTAAAGTGAAAGAAAGCAAAGGTGATACTTTTGAAAGTGAAAGAAATCAAAATTAAAGTCAGGAAAGTGACAGTGACACTTATTAAAGAAAAAGGGCGCAAAAGTGACAGTTGAGAAAACTTTGTGGAATGATGGTATATTTGCAACTAAGGGTGAGGGATACTGTCAACTAAAATTACACATTGACTATCCACATGGATTGCACAATCACTATACATTTGCATCTAAGAGTGAGGGAGGTTGTCAACTAAAATTACACATTGACTATCCACATGGATTGCGTAATCACTATCCCTATCAACTACGAAAGTACTGTCATTAGGGAATGAAAATTTTATGAGAGCTATGCAATGTATGCCACTAAAGTCTATGTAAACACTATTACCAAAGTCTGCACAAGCACTATCTTCCAAGGCTTCGCAATGCCTGTCTTCAAAGGATAGAAATTAACTACTATTTTTACTAGAAAGAGGTGCACTTTTGAATGCAACAAAAGTTAAGCATGTGTAAGCAAGTGACTTCGATAGTCAGAATCTCATAATAAAACTTGATACTTGCAAAACCATCAACCGATCATGAAGTGAACATGAAAAAGTTGAGATTACATACCATATGAATGTAAGGAGGCTCTAAAATTCTAGTGTAGGAAATTTTTTTGAGGGTGTTTGTCACAACAACACCAGATCCTTCAAGTATTATACTTTGAAGTTTTATCTTTTAATAAAATGAAGATGTTTTCATGGATGTGGGACCCTTAGCATAGGTGATTTACTTTCACTACAAAAAATCCTTGTGATTATCTCCTATTTTTGCTTCTAAGGACTGTTTTAGTGTATCTTTCTCCAATTTTTTGAAAAAGTCGATGTTATTTATTTGGATGGTGCAATTTTTGGAGTTTCTTTTGCCAACCAAAACATTTATTGCTAATTCAGGAAATAAGAGTGCCATAAATATTTTCATGAATAGTGCCATAAATTAGCACTAGAATTAGTATTGTAGATGGCGTCAGAAATTACGCCATCAATTTTTCTAGAAATAGTGCCAATGACAACGTCGGGTTTAGCTCCTTTTTTGCATCTACATTACCTCCTTGGTTAGCTCCCTTTCTATCCCTGAAATTAGCGTCACATGTCCCTAAATAGTTAATTAATTGAGGTGTTGGGGTTAAATGGATAGGGGATTTGAGGATTATGGGATTTAATTTAGGGTATACTGATTAAGGGTTAAGGGACTAGGGGTTAGGGTTTAAGGGATTAAGGGTCAAGAGATAAGGGATTTGGTGCTTATAGGTTAGGTAGTTTAATGATTAATGGTTGGGATGTTTCAAGTTTGGATGGTCTGTCGAAGCTTTTTGTTACAATATTACATTACAATTCCTTTACTGATTGGATTAATTAAGATTTTGATAGCTGTTGTTGTTACAAAAACAATTTCTTAAGAAGATTTCGCCTTTCCTAATTAGACTAGATCTAGTAAATCCAATTTTTCATCCAATTAATACATACCTCACCCTGCCATAATACTACAAGATTAGACTGTTCTGAAACCATTACATTTTAAAATTAAACAGTTGTAATTGTCTCCATTATTAACAATACTACATAATTATTGATTTTTTTATTTATTATTAATGTTGTTACATCTAGAGATCATTGAAATCATTCAGAAACTCCTTTTGATTTAAAATTTCCGAATTGGTAACAAGGAGCACCCGCTTGTAATTCCAACACCTTGACATTCCCCCCTGAGAAAGCATCTATGCGCACTAAAGCAACTTTGTAATAGGTTCCTAGTAATTTTGAGCAGTGTGCTTGTGAGAAGCTATGCGTGGATTAATAGTCAAACATGAACCTGACTTTGTTAATGTGCTATTACAACATCCAGAAGAATTAGAGTTTTTTTAAAGTGTTGGATGGACAAGTTATTTTGAAAAATTACAGTGTTTTAGTGAATTGTTCTCTTTATAACTTTCCCAAGCCTTAGTTGGACAACACTCTATTGTTAGGGGCTTCAAATTTGTTGTTACAGAATAATTTATCGCAAAAGTGACAAGGCTACCTAGGACAGGAGAATGGTGGTTCTCAAGGAAAGTGGCCAATCCTAAAGCTAAGGCCATATTCTTACATGAGGGAGAAGAATTGACGCCCAAGTCCAGGGGTTTTGATAAAAACATCTCTTCCTCACCCTTGGGAAGATGTAGCCCTCTTCATCAAAAAATTAATTACCTATGAGGGTCGTTTTGAGATTATTTTCAATTGTTGGCACACATGAGGATAGGGCGGTTGATTAATTTTCCATACTACTTACTAATTACATTACAACACATGGAAGAGGCTTTGAAAGGGGAAAACATTTAGAAACTTGCGGCAGAAACCATGCGCTCATTAAATTAATTATCATGCATTAATTACAAAGAAAAGGGAGCTCATGGCATGCTTTGATAGTGAGACATTGTGTTGGTGTGAATGAGGAGCATGAACAAAGTGTTGAAGCAACATCTAGTGCTGAAGAAGCCCCTAGTGTTGAAGCAACACTAGGTACTGAAGTAGCACACAACACTGAAACAACACATGTTGTTGAATCTGCTACATCTTCCAAGAGAAATAAAACTGCAGGCTCTAAGAAGAGTAGGGATGATAAACCTCATATGTATGTTCGATGAAACCCTAAGAGGTGGAGTTCCATTAGAACAACCCCTAGTTCATCCTCACAAGGAAAGGAGACATGGATAGAAGAACCTGTAGTGGTGTCTAGTGACTCATCAGAGGAGAGCCAAGGTGGGTGCCCAATTGTAGAGTAAGTGTTGGGGGAAGAAACTGTTGAAACATCAACTATGCCTGAAACTGAAGTTGAGGAAGTGAGACACCTTAAGGGACTAGGCTGAGATTATCAATGAAGGTAATCAAAAGTAAAGTGAAAAATCTAATTGGTGGAAGAACCCTCGGGAAAAGGGTTTGAGTATTTGTTATACCAAAATATACTCAAAACCTACTGCTACAACTCAGGGGAGATGTGCTAATACAACTAGACTTGATGGGTTTGAGGAGCAACAGGGAAAAGAAAAGCAGGATAAGTATGTAGAGGAAGTCCCCACTACATCTAAAATCCTAGTTCTTACACTAGAGCCTAAACAAGAACCAGATAAATAGAAGGAGACAGAAGGACCAGTAACAAAAGAGAAGACAGAAGATCAAGAGGCTATTACTTCACCAGGTAAGAAAAAAATTGACCCTCTCGTTCAAATTGAAAATCTAAGAAATGAAAATGAGTTAAAGAAACAAATTTCCTTGGTTAAATAACATCTTCATTTTAAGAATTAAACTAGATTGGATATGTTGACAGAGTTTGTAGAAATTACATCATCTATTGTCTCAGAAAAAATTTGTAAGGGCTACCATCAAATCCTTAAGGAGGCTAAAATCATGGATACTGTTATTATTTTAGTTGGAGTACGAGTGGGGGAACAAGACAGAGAAGTTCAACCTACTATTCCACAAGAACTTGCTGATGACATTTTTGTTACATAAGAAGCAACAACTAAAGAAGAGAAGGAAGAGGAACAATAGTTTGCTAATCCATAAGAACATGTTTATGATGTTGCTATTACAAAAGAACCAACCGTTGAAACAAAGAAAAATGAAAATAAAAATATTGTTGTGCCCCAAAAACCTATCGATGATTTTGTTGTTACACAAGAACCAACAGTTGATATAGAGCAACAAGAGGAGAAAAGAGATCAGAAGGAGGATGCTGAAACAACATCTAAAAAACTCACTTTAAATTTGAATATTTGATGAGGGTACTAGAGAAGTGGGAGAAATTAGTGTTCTTTCCCAAAGTGTAACAACCCAAAAATTAAACATATAACTAATTGCCTCAATTTGTGCGATTAATAGTCAACACACAACTATTCAACTAATTAGCACAAAATTTCCAAAAACATGAGTAGAGACAACTTACCTGGAGTGACAATATTTCTTACTTGTGACTATGAATTTGAACATTATTTGAATCCCTCTAACCACAACAAATTATTTTGGGACGACTCTCCACCCAATCGTAGGCTTAGTTGCACATAATATTTCTACAACTAGACACCCCTGAGCCCTCAATTAATGCACTACTGCCAGGGAATATTTTGTCTTACAACACTTTTCTTCCAATAGAATTGATGAATGAATGAAATCTCATCCTCCTCATCGTTGATTAAATAGATCAAATAGTTCTAAAAATGGAAAAGGGATCTGCATGCACACATTCCATGTGTCAACATGCTAACTTTTATTTCTTTATTTTAAGTTTTACTTAACTTAATATTTCTCTTAACTTAACTCTTTCTTATTTTATTCTTTTTTAATTTTTGTTGACTTTACTTATTCTTACTATTTTTATAGTTTACTTTTATATATACTTATTTAGAACTCTAGTTTATTATTTACTATTTTATTTATTTATTATTATTATATTCTCTTCATTATTTACTATTTGTATATTTTCTTTATTATTTACTATTATTATATTTTCTTTATTTTTTATTATTTATTTACGTATATTTTAATATTATATTGTTTTATTTATTTATTATTATTAGGGGGTATTACATACTACCCCTCTTTAAGGAACTTAGTCCCAAAGTTAAGTTGAATAATTTAATATTTCATTTATTTAGTTATTTATTACTTCACGTTTTCCCTACACCCTCTGCTGAACTAGTATAACCAGCAGGCATCAAAATTTTCCACAACACGCAAGAAATCTCAAAACCATACATAAGCCTCAACGGTCTATACCATATCCTATGGCTGGCCCCAAGGCTCACGTCAAGGCTTAGAACTCATCTGCCCCAAGGCAGACATCTAGTCCCAATACTCAATGACTCTGAGCATCTCGCAATGCGAGTGCACTCCTTCCACACTCACTAAGGTGCACAACCCCAGGCATCGAAGTCCTTACACCCCCACCATACTTTGACATCCCAATCCAATATCAGGCACTTGGCCTCCTGAAGATGGTCCCATAGCCCCTAAAGAGATATCCATCAAGAGTTATACAAGACAAAGAACCATTGGCATTGATTGAGTATGTACCCAACCCATGTGGTGTTACATATTCTCCCTCGCAGGTATGGGCTCCCATGAGATCATCGAATAAACTCGTCCTCTCGACCCATTTTTGGATTTCCTGTCAATCACCACATCTCAATATGCAGCCAATGCGTTAGTTATAATATTATAATAAAGCAATCCACATGCTAACTCTTGCATGCCATCATGAGAACATAACATCATTGTTATGACAACATTATGAATATTAAAAAATACTACACGCTAATGAATGTCATAAAATACACATGTGACTACCACATGCTTCACACCATGAAATATAATCATAAGTTATAAGAAAAACATAATTGTATCAAAGAGATATCATGGAATCACATAATAATTAGAACCACATTCCAATATAACCTCATACCATAACATCATAAATATGATAATAATCTCACTACATATCAAATATAGAGAAATAATACAATACAAGCATTATTATCATGATTCACTAGAAAAATCAATGTGATTTACTTTTATAAACAATGAATAACAATAATGAAATAATATTATTCAACATCCATCTAGGATCTAGGTTGTCTCATCAATACTATTAGTGTCATGTTTTCATCAAGATACCAATTTCTTTTCAATAATCATTTCATGTTATTTCAACCAGGAAGTGAACTATGTCATAGTAGATATAGTCATTTAATTACATTGAGCCTCATCATCTCGAGCCTTAATCTCTATTCATGTATTCCTCCTCCCCAAGGAAATTCAGTAAAATTCATCATTAAGATATTATTGGTCGTAAAATCACTCCTTAAATTATCGATATCAAAATTAAAATTCCATTATCAATATACATATTTTTCTTATCCCTTCTTGTACCAGTCTACTCAGTGGTACACATACACTAGGTAATCTTTTTTTAATTTTATATCGTGCTTAACTCACTTTCACAAAGGATTGGTTGATCGATGGGGATTTATCCATCACTTTATAATTAATTTTTTTCACCCTCAATGATTTTCTTATCTCATCAAGTTCCTATCTCAATATCACTTGATATATTTTATCATAGATTCACCTTTATTCAAGTTGGACAAGGAATTATACCCTTAACTTTTGATTTTTCAAAACCCATTTTTTATTTAGAATTTGAAGCACTTGGAATAACTACTACCATTATCATCCACAAAGAAGGTTTGTATGCCTAATATGCTTGGTAGTAACTTCTTTCAATACTAATGGCACAAACTTGATAACTTGTTCTACATGAAGTATCATGAGATCATCAAATACCTAATGTGCTTGGTAGTAACTTCTTTCAATACTAATGGCACAAACTTGATAACTTTTTCTACATGAAGTATCATGAGATCATCAAATACCTCATGAAACTACCCCTTTATTAGTTGATTTTCACTTATTTTGTTAATTTGTGCATAATCCTTCTAAGGGTATCATTATATGCTTTTTAGAAACATTCCTTCTTACACTTAATGCTTGGTGATTTTTAATTAGTATACATCATATATTTTATTTTCCAAAAGGTAGAAAATTGTGATCCTTAAACTTTTAAATCTTTTCCTTAGTCTACCACATGTCATCCTTACTGAGTTGTGAGTGTTTTCAGTTTACAATTCCATACCTTGTCATGTTAAAATTGTATAGGGCATCATTATGACCCTCCAATTCATTCCTAATCATCATTTATGTTGCTCAATACACTTATTTCATATCCTTAAGAGAGCTTCCCATTAATAAAGAGACACTTTGTCACTGTCATATCATAAGTTGGTCATAACATTTATTTTCTCTTTTTTTTTTTATATAGTTCATCCTAGCACTTCAATGTTATTCCCTAGGTATACGCTCCAAGGAAGTGGTCTGAACTTTAATCAACTTCTTTAATATAAGAATTTCCATATTAATATTTTTCAATGGGTCACCTCCCTTAACTATCACTAATAGTTGACTAGGTAGGCGATTATTTTGTTTATGATCAGATGCTTCCCATTTTCCCCATTTCATCTTCTAATAACCATCATATGGGTGTTGATTTGGTCTAGTTCCATCATACTTCCATGGCTCCTTAAAATGATCACCATTATCAATAAACTTCATTAACCAATATTATGCATATTCCATCAATTTTAGGATAGGATATTGCATCTTGTTGATTTCTTACTCTTGTTTATGCTACAAATTGAAATCTCATATTTCATTTGTGAACAACCATTTAAATTTCCTTAAAGCCCATCATCTTGGGTATAAAATTTTTTTATCATTCTTTTTTGTTCATCTCATTCTTATTACTTTTCAACAAGTTCATCATTTTACCTTCCTTTGTAAGGTATCTTTATCCAAATATCACTGATAACAATAGGAACCAAACCTTGACAATTCTCCTTCCTTTCTTAAAATTGTCATCTCTTTGTGCTTAAATTTTTTTGTCATCTCATTCTAATAATAGGTTTATTGTCCTTCCATGTTGGTGGCATATTATAATAAAGTAATTTGCTTCCAATTTTGACTTCCTTTGACATGTACTTTCAAAGAACTATGTTATTATTCTCTCAAATTGATCAACATATAATTTCTCCATATCTTGCATGAACATCTATTGTCTTTGTTACTTATTTAGGTTATCTTGACATGTTTAGTGTATCACATGATTTTATACTACTTCATATCCAATGGCCTCTTCTTCATATTCATGGTCAAGCCCCTAAATTTATATTATAAAACACATATGACACATTTTTATGTTTATCATGTACTCGTCAATGTAGGTAAAAAAAATTGGGTTAGCTCCTTGCTTTGATTATAAGTTCCAACATGCTATAAGAAATGTGCCACAAGGTACCATAATCCCACTTAAACTAATAAAAAATTATTTTTCTTCTTTCCCTAACTTCATATCATATGTTGAGTTTTGAATTTTTTTTTGTGTCCAACTGATAAGTATTGTTGTAAAGGTCACAAAAATTAACCATACACACACCCTTGGATACATGGAAAAAAAAATGAATATTAGTGCAGGTGGAAGAGATCTAGGCTAAGGTGGCACTATTTTTTCAAGTTGATCAATTTATTCTAGTACCTTTCTTCCTCACACTAGTATGGTACCAACCTAGTCATACCTTAATAAATTAAAGTTACCATACCATATAAATATTGCTAAGAAAATTATATTAACAAACCAATAATAAAATCTTGTTGGAAAAATACCGAGAGGGGGGGGGGGGTGAATTAGTATTTAGAGCCGATCGACAACTTTTTAGTTTTCCTTTTCTTAAAACCATATGCTACATTACTAAATCCAACTTGTATGTCCAGAGATCTTATTATGTCTTTACTTAGATCATTGCATCATTCATTCATCGATAAGTAGTAAGCATGAGCCGTAAATAATAGAACAAACCATCAAAACATAAGAAACACATATGAACACTGGTATTTGCTGTGTAAACCCAATTCGTGAGAAAACCACCGTTGTTGTTATCTCACTCTCAATATTTATTATAAAGAAAACTTACAATTTATGTCACAGACTTATACCAAAGACACGTGCACCTACTGCGCAAAGGCTACAACCTTTCTGCTCTCTCCAAACACTACCTGAAGGAGCCTGAACCCCGATTTTAAGCACCGGGCCTTTTATTGGCAGGATACTTCCACTTTCATACAGAAGGCTTCAACCCTCAGATCCACCAGATTTCTTCAATTTCTTCATCAGACTTCTGTCAGGTCTTCATCATTTCTTTTACCGATCATCGTAGAGATTTTTCATTTCTAGATCATATCCATCGGTGCGTCATATTTGCAGATATCTCTTAAAGAGATTTATTAACAACCCTTGCACCTTCCCCCCTCATACTATCCTCTTCGCCTTATATAGTTTAGCCTTCATCATTACCATGAGTCAAAACCACTCAACCGCTAATGGTATTCATATTAAAAGTCGAACCAATCCAAATTGGAATCCCAATCTTCGTTCTTCCATGCACGAAACGTCCCAAAGATAATCTTTATCTCCGCCAAATAATACTATAACCAAGGTTAATAAACATTATAGTGCCGCTGACTCAGCAGTAATATATATATCCATATAGCCTTTCGGGCCCTTCAATAATATTTAATCTTCGACTTGGGAATTAAGATCTCGGCATAACGTATATTGAACCAATAATGCGAAGGGAAATTGGGTCCCACACCCTTAAAAAACGACATAATACTTTGGGTAAAAACCCGCAAACCTCAACATATGCGTATGGGCCCCAACGTTAACGGTCATTTCCAATCGACGGTTGTAATCGTGTCGCACTGCCTCACTTGATCGGACGGATATCGCTCGTTGAAGATGCACGAACAATAACGCACGATGGCCCACCATAATTTGGTTAACCTTTGCGCATATTTATCAAACGACCACCGTTCGATGGCTTCTTCCCAGATCAACGGCTTGTATCGATATCGCTGGGCATCCTGGGTCGAAAAATAGCGCGTGATGGCACGCAGTGACAAGTGGTTTTGTGGAGTCGTACAGGGACGCGTGTCGAGCACTCTATGGAATTGCTCCCCAACCAGGAAATACTGCTTGCCCGTCGAAAGCGGTGCGATGAAAATCATAATCCACTTTCACTGTTTATTCCGCACGTGATTCCTCTCCTTCTCTTAGGGTTCCGTCCATCTTTCGGAGTCTATGTTAAAAGTTGTGTGGTTAACTGGGATCAATGGTACTGCGGGGGGGCACAAACAGTCCGATGATCTTTCCGTACCGAGGAGTGCCTCTGCATCGCATATTCATTACTCTACCTATCTATTTATTTTCTCTTTCTGCTAGTCTCTTTGCTGCTTCTGCTATCTCTCTGTTGCTATCTATGCTTCTTGTCTAATGCTGCTCCTTGCTTCTCTCTTTGCCTTGTTGCTGTTCAGATGCTCCTTCTTTGCCACTTCCTTTTCCATCAATGACAATATATCCAACAATCTCCCCCTTTGGCATTGATGGCAATACTCTTCCTCTGATTGTCTTATAGAAGCCCTTTGTTGCTTTTCCTCCCCCTTTGACATCAATGGCAAAGAGTTGATCAAGATCCTTTGAACCGACAATACCATGCTCCCCCTGAGATCATGCTGCATCTTCAAACATAATATAACAAAATGACTTATAAATTCCAACAATGCATCCTTTTCATATGACCAATGCTCCCCCTTAGCCTGTGCATTTATAGATGCCCAACAACACCTCACAACCAATTTAATCTTCTGTATTTTAGTAGATCTGATCCTCTGCATGGTAGAGACTACTCCCAGTTTCTGTCTGAGATATTCGAATGCTTCCCTGGGTAGAGGTTTGGTAAATATATCAGAAACTTGTTCTTTGGAGGGAACATACTCCAATTTCACCTTTTGTTCAAGCACTTGTTCATGTAAGAAGTGATATTTGATGGGAATGTGCTTGGTCTTGGAATGCATAAAGGGATTCTTTGAGATACTGATGGCACTTGTATTGTCACACATAATGGAGATAGGAGGTGAAAATTTGATTTGAAAGTATTGTAAGGTTTGCATCATCCAGAGAAGTTGAGTGCAACATGATGTGACAGCCACATATTCTGCTTCTGCTGTAGATAAGGCAATAGAGCTTTGCTTCTTGCTAAACCAAGATACTAACCGGGGCCCCATATATAATGCACCACCACTAGTGCTTTTCTGATCATCAACACTGCATTTCCAATCATAAACACTTCCAGCCCAATCTACATCAGTGTATGCATGAAGAGTAAGATCAACATTCTTTGGATACCATAGTCCAAAGTCTTGAGTTCCTTGTAGTTATTTGAATATTCTTTTCACAGCCTGAAGATGAGACTCTTTTGGATTAGCTTGGAATTGTCCAACAATCCAAACTGCATGCATGATTTATGGTCTTGTCCCAGTGAGATAAAGTAGACTTCCTATCATAGATCTGTATTCTGTTTGATTCACCATAGGGGAATCATCATTAGAACTGAGATTACATCTGGTTATCATTGGTGTACTTACAGGTTTGCAATCTTCCATGCCATACTTCTTCAGGATTTTCTTGAGGTATTTTGCTTGTGATAAGAATATTCCATCTGTTGCTTGTTGCACTTGGAAGCCAAGAAAGAATGTTAGTTCCCAAGCAAGGACATTTCAAACTCTTGCTGCATATCAGAAGCAAATTTCTAACTCATAGACTCTTCGTTACTTCCAAAAATGATATCATCAACATATACAACCACAATCAATAGTTTGTCATTTTCAGTTTTTGTGTATAAGTTGCTATCAACAGACCCTTTTGAAAATCCTTGTTGATGAAGATATTTGTCAAGACAATAGTACCATGACCTTGGAGCTTGTTTGAGACCATATAGAGCCTTCTTAAGTCTATAAACAAGTTTTTCATCATTTCCCAAAATGAATCCTTCTGGTTGTTCTATATAAACTTCTTCTTCTAGATCACCATTGAGAAAAGCAGATTTAACATCCATTTGATAAACTTTGATTTTTTGGAATCTTGAAAAAGCAAGAAACATTCTTATGGCTTCAAGTCTGGCTACAGGAGCAAAGGTTTCTTCAAATTCTATACCTTCTTGTTGAGCATACCCCTTGCAAACAAGTCTAGCTTTATTTCTTATAACATCCCCATTCTCATTTAACTTGTTTTTGAATATCAATTTAGTTCCAATGACATTTTTTTCATGAGGTGTTGGTACTAATTCCCAAGTGTGATTCTTTTCAATTTGATCAGGCTCTTCATTCATGGCTTGAATCCAATATTCATCTTTTCTAGCTTGACTGACATTGTGAGGTTCAATAGTGGACAGAAATTCCAGATTGCTAGAAGATCCCACAAGAGTCCTTCTTGTTTGTACACCTGATCCCTTTTCTCCCAAAATTTGAGATTCTGGATGATTCTTTTGAACGTATCTGGATGGAGCCTTTTCAGACAAATCATCTTAGGGTTCTTCACAGGGTTCACTATTTGTATCATTACTATTTGATGTAGACGGATATATGTCATCATCATCATCTTCATTTGTTGTTTGTTTTTCTTCTTTTGGAGCTGCTGGAGACTCATCAATAACAACATCTATACATTCAACAATCTTCCGAAGTCTTTTATTGTAACATTTATATGCCCTACTCCTAGAGGAGTAACCAAGAAATATTCCTTCATCTGCTCTGGGTTCAAACTTGCCAAGTTTTTCATCATTATTTTTGATAAAACATTTGCTTCCAAGAATTCTAAAATGCTTTACAGTGGGATAATTACCATACCAAAGTTCATATGGAGTTTTATCACTATTTACACGAACATGTGCCTTGTTAAGAATATTTACTGCTCTATGTAATGATTCTCCCCAAAATGTGTCAGGTGTTCCAGAATCATCAAGCATATCTCTAGCCATTTGTTGAACTGTTCTGTTCATTCTTTCTGCAACGCCATTCTGTTGTGGAGTGCCAGCTACAGAAAACTGTCTTTTATGCCATGTTGTTCACAAAATTCAAGGAATTCATTGGATGTATATTCTCCTCCTCAATCAGATCTAAGACACTTGATTTTTAGATCTAATTCATTTTCAACCAGTGCTTTGAAGATCTGAAATTTCTCAAATGCTTCATCTTTGTGTTTAATCAACCAAATCCAACACATTCTAGAGAAATCATCGATGAATAAGATATAGTATTCTTCACCACGTGGTGAATTTTTCCTCATGGGTCCACATATGTCATTATGAATGAGTTCAAGAGGCTTACTTTAGGATCCTTCCTTGGCATTAAATTGTACCCTAGTTTGCTTACCGAATTCGCAAGATTTGCATATGATATTTTCAGGTAGAGTAATATTGGGAAGATAACGAACAACTTTAAGTCTGCTTGATTTGTTGATTTGAGAGAAGCTCAGATGCCCCAACCTTCTATGCCATAGCCAGTTTTCTGAAGATTTACTCAAGTAACATTGTTCTTTGCAATTCTTCAATACATACAGGTTTCTTGGAATTCTTTTTCCTTTTATAATTGCTTTACCTGTATCAAGATCACGTACCACACATTATTTTGAACTAAATACAACTTCAGTTTCTTGATCACACATTTTAATTACACTTAACAGGTTATGCTTTAATCCATCCACATACATAACTTCATTAGCTTTCACCTTTTCTTTTAGAGAAACAAACCCTTTTCCCTTAATGACTGCAGGAGTATCATTTCCAAATGTAACATTATTTTCCTTTTCTAAAGCACTATATGCTAGAAGCTTGTTTTTGTCACCTGTCATGTGTCTTGAGCATCCACTATCAATGTACCATTGGTTTTCTTCATCTTCTGCAAATAATGCTATGCCACAATTTGCAGCCTATGATTCCTTCTTTTCCCATACTTTGGAGCTTGAAGGAACATGTTCTTTTGGCTGAACTTTGCTCCTGCATTCAGATTCTTCATGGCCAAAGTTATTGCAATAAGCACATTCAACCTCATTTTGAAGAGGAGAAAAGTTGTTATAAGTATTCTTCTTTGTTTCAATATCAATCCTTTTCTTTCTTTCTTCTCTTGTCATTATGGTTTTATATGCAACACATTGAACAACTTTATGACCAAAATTGTGGCATGAGAAACATTATCCATTGAAGAAGAAATTTCTGCGATCATAAAATCTTCTACTTGAATTTACCTATTGATTGGTGTTTCTTTGAAAGACGTTCCTATTAGTGTTATTTGAATTGAGATGATCATGCTTTACCTGTAAAGATTCTTTATTCCCTTGCTGAGTGACAGCATATTGTAAACCAGTTGTAACTGCTTTTAGATAATTTGGTGCTGAAGCCTGAGAAGATTCTATGATATATCCAAGACCTGTCTTTATAAGAGGAGAACGTTGTACCTTGATAATCTCATCTAAGGTTTCATATCCTTTAGCAAATCTAAGATTCAGAATCTTTACTTTCTCAAGTTCTTTTCTTAGACTTACTACTTCACACTCTAATTTCTCATTGTGTTTCTCTTTTTCTTCAAGCTGATTTTTCAGAGTTTCTATGGTTATTTTACTCTCTTCTAAGAAAATTTTGAGTTTATTTTTTTCATCAAGAAAATCAATGTCTTCTACAGCATCCACAAAAGTATCCTTTTCTTCTCTAGATTCTTTTTCAAATGCCATGAGAAGTCTAAGATCTTGTTCACATTCTTCCTCACTATCAACTAACCCATCACTATCTTCATGAGTATAGTAACTCTTTCTAGTGCTAAAACGGTTCTTATTCCTTCCTGCTACTTCCTTCCCATTTTTATGTGTTTCTTTATAAGGACACTTACCAGCATAATGACCAACTCTTCCACAATCAAAACATTTCAAAGGAAGCTTACCTCTGAACCGTCCTGTGCCAAGTTGAAGTTTATTTACAAAGTTTATGTCACCTTCTTATGAGATATATCCTGATCCTTCTGTTTTTTGTACTTCCTTCCCTTTTGTAGAATTTCTAAAGACTACTTCTTTGACTTCAGATGGTCCTCCTCTTCTCATTTCATATGCAGTAAGTATGCCATGAAGTTGAACCACAGTAAGATTTTCAAGATCCTGCTTTTCTTCAAGAGCAGAAACTTTTGACTCAAATTTTCTCGTTAGATATCTTAAAACTTTCTCAACCAAAGTAGATTCAGTTATTGTTTCTCCTAGATTTTCCATACAATTTACAATATCATCAAGACGTAAAAAGAAATTGGCAATGATTTCCTCATTATCCATTTTTAGATTCTCATATTGAATTCTGAGAGTTTGGAGTTTAGCAATTTTTACCTTTGCATCACCTTCATAGCTCAGAATGATTTTGTCCCATATTGCCTTTGCTGTATTCAGTTGCATGACTTTGACAAATTCTGATTCAGTTAGACTTCCTAATAGACCATTGACCACCTTAGCATTTGTTTCATAATTCTTTCTTTCCGGCGGATCTGTTGGTACTGCAGCTGGATATTGATATCCTTGTTCAACTATTTCCCATACATCTGCTCCCAAAGACTGAAAATAGGATCTCATCCTTGTTTTCCATAAGATTAATTTTTTTCCGTTAAAGAGCGAAGGCCTGGTAGATGTTGTTCCATCTTTATTGCTCGTCTTTCTTGATCTTCCTTCTAGCGACTAAGATTTTTCAAAAGGACCTTCTCTGATACCAATTGTTGGGAAAATTACTGAGAGGGGGGTGAATCAATATTTTGGGCTTTTTACTTTTTCTTTCTGCAAAAACCATATGCTACTTTACTGAAACCAATTTGTATGGAAGAGATCTTATTATGCCTTTATTTACATCATTCAGTAATCAGATGTTTAGTAAGAAGTAATTATGAAAGAAATAACAGAACAAGCCATCAAACATAAGCCACACATATGAACACCAGTATTTAAGGTGGAAACCCAATTCGGGAGAAAACCACTGCTGCTTCTATCTCATTCTTCAATATTTATTACAAATAGAACTTTTTACAACTTTATGCTGGCGCAGACTTATACCAGCACGCAGGCACCCACCTTCAAAAAGGCTACAACATTCTTTCCTTCTCCATCCACTACTGGAAGGGAGCTCCAACCCCCTGATTTTAACACCAGCTTCTACTGACAGGATAATACCACTTTCATACCGAAGGCTTCAACCCTCAGATTCATCATATTTCTTCAATTTCTTCATCAGGCTTCTGTTAGGTCTTCATCATTTCTTTTTATGATCATTGTAAAGTTTCGTCATTTCTGGATCATATCCATAGGTGCATCATAGATTCAGATTTATAAATGAAGAACAGAGTTCGTCCATACAGGTATTCCTTAGAGGAATTTATTCATTCACATTTTTTCATGCACACCCTACGTACTCTATTTCTCTTCTCCTTATATAGTTTTTCCTTTGGCAAAACCATGAGTCAAAACCACCAAACCGCTAATGGTATCAAAAGAATCAAAATTGGAATCCCAATCTTCGTTCTTCCATGCACGAAACGTCCCAAAGGTGATCTTTATCTTCACCAAATAATACTATAACCAAGGTTAATAAACATTATCGTGCCGCTGACTCAGCAGTAATATATATATATATATATATATATATATATATATATATATATATACCCATATAACCTTTTGGGCCCTTCAATAATTTTTAATCTTTGACTTGGAGGTTAAGATCTCGGCATAACGTATATTGAACCAATAATGAGAAGGGAAATTGGGTCCCACACCCTTAAAACATGACATAATACTTTGGGTAAAAACCCTCAAACCTCAACATATGCGTATGGGCCCCAACTTTAACGGTCATTTCCAATCGACGGTTGTAATCGTGTCATGCCGCCTCACTTGATCGGAAAGATATCGCTCAGCGAAGATGCACGAAAAATAACATGCGATGGCCCACCGTACTTTGGTTAACCTTCGCACATCTTTATCAAATGACCATCGTTCAATGGCTTCCCTTCAGATCAACGGCGCACAACAATATCGCTGGGCATCCTGGGTCGAACAATAACACGCGATGGCACGCAGTGATAAGAAGTTTTGTGGAAACGTACAGGGACGCATGTCGCCCATTCTATGGAATCAGAGCCAACCTCTTGAATACCACTCAACTCGCAAAAGCGGTGCGATAAAAACCGGAAACCGCCTGAACTGTTCCTCCTTCATGGTTCTGTCCAACTTCGCGTTCCGTCGTCACCAAGTGTTCCACTACTCCATTAATTTGTGCCATCTCCCATAAACTCCTTCATCAGATATAGAGTATCATTCAATCCTTCCAATTACACAGGACATCATTCGAATCTATTATAGAGATTATTCACACAGAGGTTCACGGGAGTCCACACAAGAATTACATCAGTCAATACACATATAATACACATATCCCTAACTTTGCAACAATGATTTCATTCCTCTCCAGGCACCGTAGGTATCCTCTGCCCATTATGAAATTGGCCACAAAGGTCATATATATTCCAGATTTACTCAACCATACTTAACACAATGTCACAGTTCTTCATCTACATATACAAATGAAATCAACTACAAGACCCTCCTGGTCTTGGCCAGATATTAAATTGGTCATCCAATATATTGCCTTGTCTCTTCCTAGCAGCTCTTTCTTTTTCCATCTCCTTTGTAAAATGTATTAAACCCCTAATTCAACTCTACCGCTCTGTCTCTAATTCCTCTGTTGCTTCTGCTTCAATTCCTCTGTTTCATCTGCTGCCTCTTGCTACCTCTCTGTCCCTTTTTCCTTATGGATAGTTTAGGTGCTACTCCTATCTTTGCAAATTCCTTTGCCACTTCCTTTGCTATCAATGACAACATTTCCAACAATGAATGAAAGTTAACTCCAAGATTTCTGAATATTAACTAGCTTTATGACATAAGTTAATAACTAGTTAAGTTAGATAGAAACATGATATTCATAAATGAAAAATGGAAGTCTTATGAATATATCAATTTCACATTTAGTAAGAAGAACATAATATATCTTAAAGAAAATTGTAATTTACAATGCGAAAAGTTGAAAAATATTAGCGAAAGATTAAATAGAAACACAGAAAAAATATTGTTAGTGACAAAAGTATGTTGGAATATGCCAAATGATATTATAAACAAAATAATGAGCTCAAAATAGCACTATAATTAGACAAAATTATTTTTGGCGAAATAGGAGGTGTTACAAATGGTATCAAAGCCGATATTAAAACACTACGGAAAAATGTGTGGTCACACCAAAAAAATTTTGTTGCTGTAAATTTTTGTTAAATTTAATTTTTACTAATGTTTAAGTTCATGTACAGTGAAATAGTGCTAAACCATATAGCTGTGAACCATGAGTGAAGGGAATTATTTGTATGTGGATCTAGATGCTGGAGAAAACCCAGTAGATCCAAATGCTCCATTGATGGTTATGATGCATCGAATGCAAAGAAAAATGATGCAATTGAAAAAACACAATGAAAGGCTATCTTTAGCCAGTGAAGGGAAAGACAGGTTAATAAGAGAATTTACCTCCCAGAACAGCCACAAATGTGAAGGTTCTAGGAAAAGGAGAAGGGGAACTGTAAATTACTCAGAAGATTCTAAGGAAGATGATGGCCCTAGACAACAGTCTGGGAGGAATAAGGAATTGCAGGGTCAGTTCTGGAAAGTTTAATTAATCCTTCCTCCTAGTATGGGGAGAGGGAGGATTATATAGAATTTGGGCTTCTAAAGAAAGTATAAGAATTTAAATGGTAAAGTAAAATATGAAAGTATGAAAACAAGTGACAATGGTGCACGTATGCTTCTAAATTAGTATATTAATTATAAGGAGATATTTGGAAATGTTACGAAGGTTTATTTCTCATGGTAAATTAATAAATTCACAATATATGTTAAACATAATATAAAATAATATAGAATACCAAGATACCTTTACCTCCATGAGACATCGAAGGAGTTGTATAAAGGGTCTAATTCATATCATACATTCATATGGTTAACGAAATATAAAGATAGGTATTATAAAATATAATTGATTATAATTAAAGTGGATGTGAAGTTGGTCAGTATTATTAAATAATTCAACTATTAAAATATAAAATTTCAATGGAGAATAAGTAAGGAATAACTCCTCAACCTTAGAATCCCATGTATACATTTGCGGTGGAGATTCAGTAAAGGGAAGGTTCCACAAATGGAATAATGATGATATATTTAAGTTGAATGTCAGTAAAAGAATTAAATTGATAAATGAAAAGAGGTAATTATTATAGCAAGGAAAATTTAGGGTGATGTAAACAATTGCCTACCTAATAGCTATAAGGAGATTGATGAGGAATTTTATCTCCTAAATTTCGTAAAACCAGTAATACTAAAAGCTACTAATTAACAAGAAAAAGACTGATGAAAGGTGTGGAGTGGAAGGACCAAAAATTTGAGATGTAAACCTCTTCAAAGTTCAAAGGTAGGAATATTCAACCACTTATCGTGGATTAAATAATTTGAGAAAAAAAATTCCTCAAGAAAGTTATACATAACTGAAATTTTATAGACATTCTATCAATAGAAGTATAAAAAAAAAATTCTCTTGTAATACAAGTGAAAAATAATTTATAGACATGCATGATAAGCAACATGTTCTAGTTGATGAACTTAGATGTGGGTTAGCAAAATAAAGAAAGATACCAGCAAGCTGGAATTGTATACAGAATTGTCATAAAAGATTTCCAAAGATTTGTGAAAGGTAAACAAGTATAAAGAGCCTTGGTTAGAGTTAAATGATTCAGTTATTGATTCCTATGCGGTGGTAATAGGAATAAACTGGGTAACCAACAATAAGGACCTACCAAATTACTGAGAGAAAATACTACAGGGTATCTATGGTGATGGAAAAATAGTGGTATTAAAAATACCAACAAGAAAAGGCTTAAAAACCATTCTGTAGAATTAACAAAACAAACTGAAAAAAGAAAAAAAGTGTTAGGAAACTTACCAGTCAACAGATACAGTAAGGAGGTAGTCCCAAAGGAAATTCCTCGTATATTTTACTAAAGGGAATGTTGATTCTTAAATGAATTAAAACCATGTGTTACACCAATCCGTAGAATATATAGGCTGAATAACCAAATATTGTAAGAATTAAAACTACAGCGATAAAAAGTTGTTGAATAGAAACTATGTAAGACCAAGTATATCTCTATTGGGAACACTAGTAATGTTGGTTAAAAAAATGTTGGGACCTTTAGAGTAGGCATATACTATTGAAAACTGGATAAACCAATGTTCAAGAATTAATATTCTCAGGATAGATGGTCAATGAGCTATCATAAAAGGAGAATTAAAGAAGAATTGGGTAAAGAATAATATAAAAAAAGTATGAACTAGAAGTTATAAGGGATAGGATGGATAATATTTCGCTTCTTGAGGTGTCAAGTAAAACAGAATATAAAGAATAGTTCAGAATTCTCTTACAATTCTGCAAAATATAGAGGACATAAATGACATGATAGACTTAACAAAAGGGAATTTTATAAAAATCTCAATGGATAAGTTGTGTCAAGTGAGACGAAGGAGTAGTGGATGGAGGAAAAGCTCAAGTAAGCATGAGCTAATTTGAAGTCCTGATACTTCCACCATAAAATTTACCGTGGATATTGAAAAAATAATAGAAGAGATGGGTAAAGAGATTTTTAATCTTAGCCTATACAAACAAATCTCTCCACAGCAACAAGGAGAGGAAAAATGAATAGACTAGAAAATGGTCAAAATAGCTTGAACAGTTAAAAGACTTAAACTACTCCTGTTTTAATATTTTAACCCAATCCAAAAAATGCTAAGTGATACTAAGGCTTGGGCAGAAGCATTAGACATTATAGCTGTTGGAACACCTAATCCTCCATCGGTAGGTGTGGAATGCGAAAAGTCACAATGGAGTCCAAGTGACCTTGGAATGTGAAACCAAGATTCACACCATTGTACTATAAATGTACATCTTTGTGTAATGGAAAATAAGAAAGCCTCACACTTATCCTTCATTGTGTGTTGAGTCTCTTGTGTGTGTGTTCATCCTTCTCATACACCATGTGTGTCTTAACATGGTGTTTAACATGGTATCAGAGCTGAGACGTCCATAACTAGCCCAACCTTGAGTGAGCCATTTGTGTTTATGGCCTGTGCATATCTGAAAAAATTCTTGGCATTTTTGCAGCACTTAGAGATTGTTGCAGCAAACATTTTTCCCCATTCAGAAATTGGTTTTGAGAAGGAGGAGCATTCAGAAATTGGCAGCTTTCAGAAATTTGTTTTGAAGAAGAACGACACTGCACCTCTTGAGGTTATCTAAATTCTGATTTTTTCTCTGTAATTTCTTCCTATTAAATTATGGGTTTTTCCTAGAAATAATTCTGAGTTTTTCTATTGAAAATTTCTTCATCTCTACATTTTATGCTGCTGGATTTTTTACTGCTATAATTTCCAGAAAAATTCTGTTGTATATTTAGAAGGAAAAAAAATTTGCTGCTCGATTTCTTACTCCTCTCTGTTGTTTTAAAAAATAAATAAATAAATAAATAATAAAAAATAAAATTAAAAAAATAAAAATAAATATAAAAAAAATCGATTCAAGTTCCAGGCCTCTCGGCCCCCATCTATGCTTTGCATCACTTGGTCTTCCCATTATTCCAACCAACCCCCCTCACTACTCTCACCCTCCCCGGCCCCCTTCGCTCCCCTACCCGCCGTCGAGCTACACTATCTCCCGGCCCTCCCTCTGCTCCACGCCCCCTCTCTCCAGCAATCACTCTCCCTCTTTGCTGCTATCCCCCATACTAACCCGAGACCCGCTCACTCTACTCCTATTCTCTAAGCCTTCCCCCCTTACTATCAACTCATTCCCCCAACCCAACCTATGCTACCCCGCCCTCTGCTACACTCTGATCCTCCCCACAATGCTCGACCCCTCTCCCTAAGCTATGCCCTTCCCTCCACCTAAACTTACGGCATCCCAAGCTATCCACCCGACCCTGCTCACTCCCCTTAAAACTCTCGACCCCACCTGCAACCCTCGAGCTCGCAAACCACACCCCCTTACTCATTCACTCGACCCTCCCTTTCGGGCCCTCCCTCATAGCTCGGCCCCACGCCTCAACCCTAACTCACAGCCCAACCTCACAACTCTCAATGCACCCAACCCTTTACTCCCTCATCCCTATTGGCTCTCACGCGCCCCCCTCTCCAGCTCATGAGTGCTCCCCTCTCACACAACTCAAACCTTTCCACTACCCCTACCGTGATTCCAATTCCACTAAACTTGTGCTATCATCACCCAACAACCATTAAATTTAGCTTTTAGATTTTAAATTTTTAGTCGTAATTCCCACGATTTTTAAATTTGTTCCCACCTTTCCATTTTAATTTTTTAAAAAGCACCTTTCCCTTTTAATTAATTCATTTTTTAATTAATTTTTAATTAATTAAAAAAAAAACAGCAGAGAGAGAGGAAGAGAGGAAGAGCAGAGAGAGAAAATGAACAACAACAAAGAGAAAATTCATATCAATAAATGGACAGTACACAAAGAAAATTGCAGTTTTTCATTGTGATTTGTGGCATTGACATAGAAGGGTGATTTTCTGCAAGAGATTTACATTTGAAGACAATTTGGTCCTCATTTTGAATAGCAGTGGCATTCATTACTTGGACACAAAATTTCTGATTTGTGGAGTTTATCTTAAGCTCTATTTCTGTAGTACAACAAGGTCAAGCATCCAAGCTTGTGAACCTCCTCCTTTTGTTGAGTTGAGTTGAGTTGTTTTTGGTGCAAAACAATGCTTTTGAAGAAGAAAATTTAGTTGCCTTAAAGGCCTCTTGTACAGTGTTTTGTTGCACATTTTTGCTACATATTGTACTGAACTGACATCGTATTGCTTCTTCATAGTTGCAATCAGCAGATTTTGTACTTCGAGAATTCCATAGTTTGAAGTTCTCTTGAGTCATTTGTATTTTTTTGAAAGGATGTTGAATCACATTGTAAATGGGTGCATTTTCGGTTGAAGCCGACACCCTTTCATTTTTTGAGCCTAAGTTGTTGAAAATGGCTAAAATCAATGAGGCATTAGAGTTGTTGAGTAACCTCATTCATTCAAATTTTTATGATATGATAAGAATAAGCAAGAATGCTCTTTGTAACATTCAAAATTGTTTGCTAGATGCACAAGAAAAGATTGAGTTTTTGCAGTTGGAATCTCAGCTCCAACAAGATGAACTTCAGCAAAAGAGTCACCATTCTAAACCTGTTTCTCTTCAAAATATTGAGAAGGAATCTCATCAGAAGAAAGAAGATAAAGTTGTAGTTGATTCCCATTCAGTTCCTTGTACTAGAGCATATGTACATGCAGATGCAGCAGTTCAACCTGCACTTCTCAAGCCCATCATCAGACCTTGGGAAGAGCTTGTCCACAACAAGCACAGAACTAGTCTTGGATATGACAAGGATGTGTCCTTTCATATTCCAGACTACACAAAGCCCATCATATTTCAGAGTGTTGGATTCCTGTGTGACAGTTCACCTGCAACTGTTCCAGATCCTGTTCCGCTTCCACAGCAACAGATTGAAAAATGCCAACACTGTGACCGAGTTGGCCATATGAAAGATCATTGTTTTGATCTTCATCCATGCAAGCACTATGGTCGGCACACCCATTCTTCACATAGATGCTTCAGACACAAGCCTTCTGCAAGAACAAAGATTCATCTTGGATGGATCTCTTCTTGGAAATGGGCATCAGCAGCCAAGAAGATGTTTGAGACACATTTCAGAACTTGTTCACGGATATTGAGCAAACTTGCAATTGATTTTTCGCCATCATCTCACCTTGTCCCTAACAGGGGAGAAAATGGTGGTCATGTACAAGCTTCGACATTAGATCAAATGAGCCTGAGCCACAATCTCTCATTCCATGTTCAGATTTGTAGCTAGAGACATAGCAGTTCAAGTGACCCTGAGCCACAATTCGTCATTCCAGATTCATAGATGTAGCCAGAGACACGGATGCCCATGAGCATGCCTTCAGTTGGTGGACAACCTTAAACCATCATCTTTGGATGGTTGACAAGCTTAAACCACCACAGGTCATAGACCTCCCTTCTTTTAGGTTGAAGGTCTCCCTTTCATATATGAGGGACACTTCATGTAGCAGAAGCCTTAAGCTTCTTGCCAGCTTTGGTTGACTTCCAGGAAATTCTTCAAGCATTCCAGAGTTGTTGGTAATCCTAAAACCATCACAGATAGTAGACCTCCCTTATTTTAGGTTGAAGGTATCCCTTTTTTATGAGGGACAATTCCTCTAGTAGAAGCTTTCAGCTTCTTGCCAGTCATGGAAGAGTTCAGGGAACTGCAACAAGTATTGCGTTCCAGTGTTGGTGTTCATCCTTAAACCACCTCTTTCTTCCAACATTTCAGAGAGTTGATTCAGCCCAAGTGCTACTATGTATACTTAGCAGATTTGTATTACAACTCTCTTCTTGGACTCACACATACCCCTTTCGATTAAGGGGGGATGTTGGAACACCTAATCCTCCATGGGTAGGCATGGAATGCGAAAAGTCACAATGGAGTCCAAGCGACCTTGGAATGTGAAACCAATAGTCACACCATTGTACTATAAATGCACATCTTTGTATAATGGAATATAAGAAAGCCTCATGCTTATCTTTCATTGTGCGTTGAGTCTCTTGTGTGTGTGTTCATCCTTCTCATACACCATGTGTGTCTTAACATGGTGTTTAACAACATCATATTGTTGAAGAAAAATATAAATAAATGAGCAAAATTTTATGGGTTACGTATTAAGATTTTTCTTAAATGTGTCTTACAGGCAGAAAAGAAGTTACAGATAAAGAACACCTAATGCTGAAGTAGAAATTCTTCAACAATCTGAAAAAAAAAATTGTTAAGAAAATTAGGTGTTTGTTTCTCCTTAATGACCTCAAACCTGGAAAAAGGAAAAGAAAAAGAAATTTTAGATGTTTTAAAGAGAAATGTCCCTAAAGGTTGAAGAATATTCGATTAATGAAAGTTCTGGATGTGAATAAGTGAGGCATGTAGAATGAGTGGAATAGTAAAGTAGGGAAATACCTCCAAGTAAAACTGTAATATACTGAAATATTGGTAGATTTTTCAAATCAAGAGGAATCGATAATTTCAAAAATAGAGGGTACATTAATAATGTTACCCCAGTACAACATAGATTGTACAAAAATACCATAAGATGTCCTTAGATAGGACATACTGATGACTCAAATTATATTTAATATTTAAAATAGGACATGTTGGACCTGGTATGAGGAAAGAATAAGGAAGAATACTCCATGGAAAATGTTGCTAAGTGATAGTGAAACCTAAGTAGCAGAAAAAATATGGATCTTATTCCTATTTTAGAATGGAAATAGGAGGTTGATTGAATAAAGAAATTTAAATTGGTTGGCTTAGCAAGGGTTGAATTAGAAACTAACATTAATAAAAAAAAATATTCAATGTGTCCCAAACCGAAACTGCAAACTACTATGAAGTTTCAAGATGTAAAGTAATAACTGACACAGTTGGTGAGGTAAAGTTCAATTGGAAATTGGAAATTGTGTTATGGACAAACCAATATTAAGTTGAAATTGAGCATGGTTATCACCATTTAAATTGATTGATAAAATCAATTAAGTATTAAGTACATGAAGTTCATGTATGAACTGGCAAAAGGTAAGCAGAACCTCTACATATGACAAAGCTAGTTTTGTAAATTCATGAATTTCTAATGAAGAGGTGTTTGTTTTCTAAATAAAAGTGAGTAATAGAAATTGTACAACTCCGAAAAAAGTATTCAAGGTGAGAAGACGTACAAAGAAATCATCAAGAACTTTAAATGAAACCATATGTGTGGGAGGAGGAATTGTCACCAAAATACATGGAATGATAAGGAGTTGTGCTAAAAGTGCACTATACTACGGTGAACCCTGAAGGGTTTTACCAATAAGTGATTTTATTGAAAAATACCAAAGTTAAAAATATTATCATAATTAATTATTATCAGTATATATATCATACTACTCATATGAATTGAAATAAACTGTTGATAGGAAGAAACATGAATAAAGGATTCTTCCAGATATACATCTTATACTAAATCAAGAAGAAAATCAAATTCCAGAGTATAGTAATATGCAGAGTATAGGTAGAGGATGGTACTTATACTCTGAAGAAACTACTGGGAGCCAGAGGAAAATATGAAGGAGGAATCTTCATCCCAAGTTGAGAAATCAACATCGAAATTAGTAACACTAAGGACGATGTTCAGTTTTAGAGGGGGAATATGTAATGTCCCTAAATTTCTTCTTATAAAAATAGAAAGTTATAGACTTTAAGGGTCAAAGTGAACCCCAAGGAACATATTAACTGTGGATATATTTTATTAAATTAAATTAATAAAATAAAATAGAAATTAATGTGCAAAGACTAGATTATGATTAGAGCTCTGGAAACCAAACCCATGAGGATAGATAAGGTTGTAAGAATTCCCAGTCTTCCAAAAATCCTTGGAAGAAATAAATTTAATACTAAATTTATATTAGAGAGAAAAATCTAAAAATTTTCCCCAGTAAAGAGGAAATTACTGCGAAGAGGTGGAATAAAGATAGAAAGCGGAAAAGCTAGCTTTAAAAGTACCTTTGTGGAAGAAACAAAGGGAAATCCTACGCACACAGGAAAGAAACATCGTGAATTAACTGGGCACAGTTAAGGGAAAGAGGCTATGGAAAGAAATCTTAAATAAGTTGATTCATGATAAGCAAAGGGTTGTCTATCACTGAAGGAAAGGATCTGTTATCGGGGGCGAGCTATGGAGATAGAGCTCTAAGTTTGGGAGGAAGCTTGTCTACCTTAAGTGGTATGCACAATTGATTTTTTTTGTTTTAAAATATACATTAGTTTGGTTATGAGTTACTGTGAGTAAAAGAGTTAGATATATATGAATTTATGTATCTGGATAGGTGTTTATGCTATGAAAATTAGGTGAATTAGAAAAAAGTGTTGAAGGTTTGTACATTTAACAAGTTGACTGTAATAAAACAGTTTGTCCAATGTTGTTGTACAGACATAAATCTATAGATGACCAACTCTCAGAACGTCTAAACCCAGTATACAGCTTAGATCTGAGGTTAGGTACCTCATAGGAAACCGATATTTTATTAAGATAAATTAGTATTAAGTTACTAAAGTATACGTTTCAGTTTAAAACAAAATGAATATGCATGAAAAATAAATAAATGTATGGCATAGTGAAAGAAAGTTCTGTACTATATAGTTAACCAAAATCTGCATTATATTGATAAAAATAAATGCTAAACTATAATTCATTAGACAAAAGATATTATACATACATATGTTTTAGAAGATATTCTTATAATAGAATTGTAAGTGAAATTATATTAGAAGATAGCATATTCTAGTATTTTAATCGAAAGTAAAGAATGTTGAAGTATACAAGTCAAAAAATATATATGCAGAAGGGTAAGTAAATGTAAGACATTGTATCTATTCTGAAAAATGTTTCCACTAACTACAAAATCTTTATATAGAAACAATTGAACTTCTGGTTGCACACAAATTATTTAGACAGTCGAGCACTCATATTAAACTGAATAAGAACATAATATTCATAGAGAAGATGGAATTTATACATTAAGAACTCAAACAATATTAATGGAACAATCCATATGGTACATATTTATATATGATTCAATCTGTAAACTTTACAATTTAACAAGATCTTGTTTTAAAACAGTTTATAGAGAGGACACTCAGTTCCTTTAAGGAAAGAGTAAATACTAGATGAAAACAACGTATGCAGGGGGGTTGCATATGAGAAATAACTAGATGAACCTGAACCCACCTAGATAATAAGAATCCAAGGGTCAGAAGCTAGTAACAAGGAACCATGGAATTATACCAATTCTAAATTGCAAGTGATGTATTGACATACCTACACATGGACAAAGTTGGAAGTCAGAGTCTGAGATGTAATAATGGAAATGAAAATTTTATAGATATTTAAATGAAGTTTAATTTAAATAACTAAGAAATTATTTAAGTACCTTATGAAAAGGCATCTCCACATTTACCTGTATTTAAGAAACAAGTGAAATTAGTATTTGCGCGGAACACCAAACCTTGAACAACCATTCTTGATATTTTGGATGAAATAAAAGAAATGTATAAGAAATTTTAAAAATGCACAAATATAGTATGATAAAAATATTAGGTAATAACACTAAGAACATTTAAAATCTTAACAGAGGAGAAATATGAGAACAAATAACTAAAATAGAATATTAAAAAGAGAATCTCTGAGTAAAAAAAATAAAAATGAGAGAGCTCAGATAAGAAGATTCAGTGAGGTTTCAACATACATTGATGAATCGAGTATAAAACAAGAAGTTGATACCCATCATTACAAGAATCTATGGCTTAGTTTTAAATAGTTTTACCAACATTAATATGAGGTGTATAATTAGTGTAGGTATTTTGTAAAATAGGTTAAGGTGTTGGGGAATTCATATCATAAATTGAATTTTCAAGATAACATATACCTTAAGATTATAAAACAATTTCTATGAAGGAAATCAAACCATATGGGTGCTAAGGGTATAGTAGGGGTATTCTGAATTATATGTTGAAAGGATGAATAACTAATTTTAGTCTTATTGAGGGTCAATGAATGTTAACCCCAATATTTCTGAATATTAACTAGCTTAATGACGTAAGTTAATAATTAGTTAGTGTTCGAAGTTAGATAGAAACATGATATTCATAAATGAAAAAGGGAAGTCTTATGAATATATGAATTTCACATTTAGTAAGAAGAACAGAATCTATCTTAAAGGAAATTGTAATTGACAATGTGACAAGTTGAACACTATCAGTGAAAGAGTAAACAGTAACATAGTAAAATAAATTGTTAGTGACAGAAGTACGTTGGAATATGACAATTGATATTCTAAACACAACAGTAAGTTCATAATGGTGCTATAATTAGACAAAAAAAAATTGTTGAAATAGGAGGTGTTACACATAATAATAACAATATGGGGACTACATGAGCACAAAAAAAACAATAAGGGGGCTATACTAACTATATTAATAAGGAGATACACTAGTTTTATAGGGACCTAGCATGCTCCTCAACTTCAAAAAAGTGTTTTCCTCAATGCTCCAGTAGTTTTGGATGCTTCTGTATAAAATTTTCATCCTCCCATTTTGAATCATCAGTGGGTAAGTTCTTTCACTTAATGAGATACTTTGAAATCATTACACCATAATGATTTTTCAAGTTTCTTTTCTATTTCATAATCTGAACTGAAACAAGAAGAAGAAGATGATGATGAATATGATGGAGGAGAATGAGGTTTATCATATTTTCCTTTTCCAGTTTCCTTCTTTGTTGCCTTAGAAGGAGAAGTTATATCTCTTGCCTTCTTATCTTCATAGAATTCTCCCAACATCCGATGCATGTTCAAAAAAATTTACTGAATCTGTTCATCACCAATGACCTTCGCTTCAGGATTTTCACCTCCATCAGATCCTCCCATTCTCGATTGTTGAGTGGCTTTTCGCTTTCCAACTTCTGGGTTGATCTCCTCGAGTGTTCCTTCTCCACGTCGCAACCTGGACTTGGTTAACATTCACTGGCAAAAATCCTTCGTTGTTCACATGTCAAACTCCACTGCAGTCAAGCTCTGACTGTTAAAACCCCACGTGGTTAGAGTGTAACATGTTTTAGTATGGTTTACTACATAGTCTGAAAGGTTTATGACATGGGTTTAAACAATGCATTAGCACTAGGTCTTTAGCATAGTTTAAACCCATTACATAATGTAAACACCACTTTCACTAGGTTTTAGACTTAGGTACCATATAGGATTTTAACGTGTATTTAGCACCATTTTCACCACTTACTTAGTATTCACACCATAGGCTTTCCAACCAAGTTACATAGGTTTTCACCACATAATTACACCATGACATGTTCCACACCATAAACATTTAACCATGATTGAAAGAATCTCTTTCATCCAGAACATCAACTGAAGAAAATGAAGATTTCACTAAACCTCACTGTCGATCCGAATTGATGCAATATCCTCTTGGATCAGGAGTTCTTGTTTCAGTGACTACTTCATGTTTCAATATGATTTTTCCTTCGTCGTCAAGTTCGGGAAATATTGTTTGAAGTGGGAGCTTGTCACCTATAACCTTCTTTAAGCATGAATCATGGAGAAATGGGTGCACTCAGGAATATGTAGGAAGCTCCAATTTGTATGCCATAGTAACAAGCTTTTGCAACACCTTGTAAGGACCATAACAATTTGGTGATAGTTTATTATCCTTCTTATCTTGCTTGAGGTACATTTGTTTGTATGCTTCAAGCAGTAAAAATACACAGTTTCCTACATCAAAAATTATTTCTCTATGATGTTGATCTTCCTATTGTTTCATTAAAATTTTCCCCAAGCTGGGGTTATTATTTAAGAGCTGGAAAACTTTTTGTTAGTTCCCAATGTGATATTCCACTTCTTGAACATTAGAATTTTCTCTTAAATATGATGTGATGGAATGTCAATTACATCCATAAAGTGCCATAAATGGGGTCATTTTTGTTGTAGTATGGAAGGAAGTGTTATACCACCAGTCAAAAAGAGGAAACCACTTGAACCATTGTGTCTATTTATCATATACAAAGCAAAAAAGGTATCCTTCCAAACATTTGTTCACTTTCTCAGTTTTCCCATCATATTTAGGATGATATGATGAGCTATGAGCTAATTGAGTACCCAAACAAGAAAATAATTTCATCCAAAGATTTCTTGTAATAATGGGATCTTTGGCCCGGATGCGGGTGATGGCTGTTGACAATGGAATTCGGGTCGGCGCGTGCCAAACCCATAGGGACGCCGGCCATCCGCATTTAATACACTATGGTTGTATTTACTCCAAGGCACACCACCCTACTTGGCATTCAAGCCGGTGGGGAAGCCGAGGACTCTCTCATTATTCTTTGTCGTCCTCCACCTGCGGGAGCTTAACCACCTTCTCGATGCTTCGAAGCTGCATTTTGCCTTACTTCTGGGCTGTTACAATGCTTATCTCCATTGCGCCTCTCGGCTCTGGCTGTTCTCAGGAAGCCACGATCACCAGCACTCGAACTCCCTTGGGAAGAAGATGTAGCATCCACTGCTGCGTGGAATTCACACCGGGCTCTCATTTCTCTCAGAGCTCTTTCTGCCTTCTTGCAGGTCCGCCTCTGAACTTCATGCCCATCACGTCTCTGCAAAATTCGCAGCGCTTCTCTCCGCCTCTGTTGCATTCTCCTCGCTTGATCATGCCTAGGCTCAGGCACCGGCTCAGATGCCGCAGAGGCAGCACCCGAGCCAGGTCTGCCTCCAGGCGCCGGTCTCCTTCCATCTCAGGCTCTCCGGTCTCTGTTTCTCCTCAGCGCGCTTCCCCTCGAGCCTCGATCAGACGCCGCACCTTGCCGCTCCGTCGCCCTCCCTCTCCTCCGCCTGGTCTCCCTCTTCCCCCTTCACCCACCGAACCTCGCGCTGCTGAAGCTGCCCACCTTGCTAATCCAGAGACGGCCCTGTTTCACTTTCCTTGCCTCACCTCTCAGCCCATGGTGGTCGCCACAATTACAGTGAAGTTCAAGGAGCTCCCTCAGTTCGGTTCTTCTTCAATTTCTCCGGGTCCTCAGCTCCGTCCTCCTGAAGCTGACCGCGCTCTCCGCTCAGAGGTGAAGATAGGCTCACGCGAGGGAGAGGGAGACAAGCATGGTGGCAGCAGCACTGGTCGCCCAAGCATGCACATGGCGCAGAACGACGGAGCTGCAACAACAAATCACGCCCAGGACGATGAGGATTATGAATTTTGATGCCGTATCGAAGAAGAACCTCCCTCCGATGACTATGGTATTTAGAATTCTCAGTTTTTTTGTCTCTTTCATGCCAGAGTTTTGGTCCAGATGGAATATTCAGAATTTCTGGCCTGTGGGCCTATATACTCACTGTTATTGTCATAGGTCTCAGTTAACTGAGGGTCCAAAATGTTACACTTATAATGTCTTTTGTGCAATGCTGGTTTCCTCCTGTGAGGCAGCAAACAAACTCCTATCACGCTGGTTTCCCCCTGTGGGCAGCGCCTATTTTGTTATTTTGCTGAAACTCATCCGGCCTGAGAAGGCTCACCTCTGTATGTACCATATCTTCTTACAGTAATAGAACTTAGTCTTACTTAGAAAAAAAAAAATAATGGGATCTTTGTCATTTACAATAATATTTGGGTTTCCATGTAGATTTTGAATTATTTCCATAAATGAAACATCAATTCTACAGGATTTAAATGGATGAGATAATGCACAAATGTGTGCATACTTGGTAAGTCTTTCAACTACCAGCATGATGACATTATTTCCTATGAAATTTGGTAAACCTGTGATAAATCCATCGAAACATCCTCCCAACATTGACTTGGAATGGATAAAGGTTGTAACAAACCCAGGGTCTTAATTGTCTCAACATTATTTTTTTGGAAAACCAAACATTCTGCCACAAAACTTTGAATATTAGATTGAAGGCCATTCCAAAGACCAATTCCATCTTGACCATGTGGTAAGTTTTTAAAAATCCTAAGTGCCCTCATAAGGTAGAGGTGTGAAATTCAAAAAGATTATTTTCTTTGAGTTTGGAATTCTTACAAATATATTATATATGGTTGTACTATAATGTGTCATTTTTTCCAACTAAATTTTTTAGATGTACTGGGATCTTGCTACAACTTTTTAATGAGTGTCCACACCTCTTAATTATTCTTCCATTGATCCCTTGCTTTGGTTATCCACTTAGGTTGGATAATAGAAATGGAAGAAAGAAATTCTTCAACATCCTTGCCCTTTCTTGAGAGTGGATATGCCACAACATTTTTCTTCCCTTTTCTGTAGATTATTTCAAAGCCTATAACCCAACATCTTTGTGACCCATTTTTTTTCTCTTTTGAAGATAATGTTTGTTCCAAAATGAATTTAAGACTATCATGGTTTGTTTTTACCTTGAAGTGTCTTCCCATTAGGCAAGGTCAAAGTTGCTTTAGTGCATGTAGTATCTCCAACATTTCCTCTCATAAAAAGGTTCAATAAATACTTCCCTTTGATTACACAAATTTAAAAAAAAAAGGACCTTTCTTCTTGCATTAAAACTATACCAGTTCCATTTCCTCACGCAACACATTCCACAATAAAGGTTTTTGTGAAGTTTGGTGTAGCTAAGACTAGTGCTTGGCACATTTGCTTCTAGAGTCCAAGAAAATTCATCTCTATTTAGTAAAAATGTTAGAGCTGTCGATATTGTCCCATAATTCTTAAAAAACTTGTTATAATACCCTATTAAGCCCAAAAATCCTTTAAGATGCTTAATGGTTGTAGGGATTTCCCATTCCTTAACGGATTTAATTTTGTTAGGGTATACCTTAACACCCTCGTGAGACAGAATAGGACCCAAATATTCCACTTTCTATACTCTAAAGAAATATTTGGATGTTTTTTCATACAATTGTTTCTCCTCCATTAGTTTGAGCACCATGTTAACATGTTGAACATGATCCTTCCAACACTTGTTGTAGATTAGTATATCATCAAAACTTACTGACACAAATTTTCTAAGAAAGGGTTTAAAAATGGAATTCATAAAACCTTGAAATGTGGAATATCCATTTGTAAGACCAAAATGCATGACTAGAAATTAATAATGACTCTCATGAGTTCTTACTGCTATTTTTGGAATGTCTTCAATCTTCATTCTAATTTGATGATATGCATAATGAAGATCAAGCCTGGTGAAGTAAATTGTTCCATCTAATTCATCCAATAATGCATCAACGATGGGGATGAAAAATTTATCTTTAATATTGAGCTTGTTGCGATCCCTATAATCTGAATGCATACACCATGATCCATCCTTCTTGTGCAAAAATACTACTCGTGTAGATAAATAAATTTGACTAGGTTGAATTATACTAGCCTCTAGCATTTTTGTAACCATACGTTCAATCTCACTCCTTTGGGAATAAGGATATTTTAAGGCCTAATTTTTGGAGGAACACTTACTGGAATCAAAAGAGTAGCATGATCGTGATCAGGAATTGGTGGAAGTCCTTTGGGAGTTTCAAACACCTTGGAATGATTGTCCAAGATTTTTTTGGAGATCTCAAGAAATATATGGTTTTGATGTTTGAACATCTAGTGAACATAATTGTGCAATTCCACCTCATTTTTATTTCTTGAGAAGCTTTTCCTTGACATTAGAGTGGATTGTCTTTCACCGCTTCCCTATGATACCACATAATTCAACTCCCTTTTCTTCCGAAACAAATTTCGAGAAACATTCTTCAAAATTTAAAATCTATTGTCCCCAAATATTTCAACCATTGGACTCCTAATACATTATCAACACCACCCATTCGAATGGAGAGCATTATACTATTCAATAAATATTCCCCCATGGTTAGCATGATATTATGGGACTTTCCAAAGAAATTTATAGCTCCACCATTTGCCACCATCACCCTGAAAGTCTGGTGTTGGGTATAGGAATAAATTAAATTCCTTGGCCTTACAATGAATAAAATTATGGGTACTACCTGAATCACTCAACACTATTAAATTTTTCTTCTTGATATGTCATTCTACCTTGAGAGGTTGAGAGGTGGTAATTCCAACTAATGCATTACAAGATATGGTCTTATTTATTTCTTATTTCTCTAGGGATGATTCCTTGTGTATATCCTCTCTTTTTTAAGTCTCTTTTTCATTTTATTCCTCCTCTTCACAATATATGAAAAATAATTTCTTCTCGACATAGTTATGACCTTTTGTGTATTTTATATCACAACTGTAGAAATTCCCTTTTTCTCTTTCTTCTTCTAATTTTTGTGGTTTCAACCTTGTATTTTGTGGAAGTCTAGGAGTAGAAACACTTCCCTATTTATAGTTGTGAGTGGTAGGCTTCCTTGTCACCATAATTTTTCTTTCGATTTTTCTTGCCAACCCAAATTCCATCTCCATTGAATCACATTCTCAAAGGAAAACCACATGTTGGATGTTATCTTTTAAAGTACTTATGAAGACATCAATATTTTGTTCCTCTGGAATATTAGTTAGCCTTATATTCAATATTTTGAAGTCCTCAATGTGCTCCATGATTCAACCCTTTTATTTTAGATTTATCAATTTGCTAGAGAAGGTGTTTTTCTTTGTATCCTCATAATGTGCTATCATTTATGCATTCAAAATTGACCAAGTGACATTTTTTTACAAGAGAAAAGCCATCGATAACATAAAAAAGTAATGGGTTATAAATATAAAGTTTCAATATGTACCTTTTGTGTTTTTTGGGCATTATGGAGATCAGAATATTCCTCCATCTGTAGTATCCATGTTACAAGATCGTTTCCATCAAAATTCCTCATATCAATCTTCGTAACATAGTGCATCTTAAATCCAACGTTAGAGTTTATGAAATCATGATTAACATTTATTTTTTTCTCATCGTGATTTTCCTCTACTACCTTTTCAACATTAGGAAGTTTTTCTTGTAGCAACTTTGTCAAACCTTCCTTCAAACCTTCCATGTTTTTCTTCACATTTTCCATGTTTCATTCTATACCTTCAATGTCATTCTTCAACCCATCATTGTATTAATTTAAAACATTCATGTCACCTTTGAAACCATCTATGTCACATTTAGTTATTCTTTGGTTTCTCTTTATGAGAGCAAAATTCGATGCACTTGGTCCCATAATTTTGATATATCATGTTGCACTTCTTCATCTTCATGTGCCATAGTAGAGTTTTATGATGAATTAATAGGTGTGGAATTATTTTTGGGGGGAATTTTAGAATTTAATAGTTATATATATGTTGAAATATGCCATTGGAATCACTTCAAACTGATTTTTCAAACAAAAGTTATGCGATTTAATATATATATATATATACACATTTTTATTTGTTTTTAGGAGGTCAATATTGAACGTAATTTATCTCTGTGATTTCAGATCTTCCAGATATTAAATTCGGTCCTGTAGTAGCCCTTTGAGTCTTCTTTCCAATTACATCGGTCTTACCTAATTTGGATTCCTCAAGACAAAGTTGTGCATGATATACCATAATGACCTAATTATGGTTTCGCTCACTATAGCGAACTTGTACAACATATCTCGTGTCACTTTTTCGACATTCAGCTCTAGAATCCATACAACAAAGCTACTGTTGGTCACTTTTTATAGAATTAAAATACGATTCTTGAAACTAAAGTTATTATACTTTTCCATCGATCACATGTTTGAGATGAAATTCTGGAGCCTGCAAAAACCTTACCTTCGAGAGCTCATTTCTCCGAAACTGTTGTGAACCAAGGTCTGAAATTTTTACACGTAGTTCATCAATATTTCGACTCCACATGGTACAAATATAAGCTTATGAAGCCTTGTAGATAAATATTTATAGTTAAAATTCCAATATTACATTTTTGTGGTTGCGAAACTCTATAATCCAAAGCTCTAATACCATTCGTTATGAAAAAATCTCACATAATAGAAGAAAAGACAGATAAATGGCTTAGAAATAACCCTATTTGAGGGAGAAACCTCCTTTATATTAAATAAATGAAAAATTATTGGATGATACAAATGAAAAAACCTCCTTCCTATATATAGCAATCCAAGGGGTCACAATATAATCCTAGGCGACATAACAATAACAATGTAAGGGCACAATAATAATAATAGTGTGTTTCTATGGGGATAAATAATAACAATATGGGGACTACATGGGCACAATAATAACAATAAATGGATACACTTTTATTATAGGTACCTAGCATAATATTGTTCATGCATTTAGAGGCTTTCAATTTCATGGAGGCCTTGCTATGTGTGTAGTTGAGGGCCCAAGGCAGAGAAGGAGGGGTCCAACTCAAAATTTGGCCACCTAGGATGGTTTCTCTGCCACTTACTCTGTTGTAGCCTTGGACGATATGAAATGTTAGCTTGCCATTAGTAGTTAGCCCCAGTTCCTTAATTGGACCTAGGAGGTTGGGTCATGTCATAGTATCCCTCAACTCATGTTTACCACAACATTCTTGTTAAGGATAATAAATCAGGGAGGGGTGGTTACACTATTGAAATTTTCTACCCAAGAGTTACAAATTTTAGACTCGCCTTCGATCCCTAGGTCCTTGTGACAGAAACCAAAAAAAAAAAAACAAAACAAAACAAAACATCATTTAGGGCCTTAAAATGTTCGTGTAAGTTTATGACCTAAAAAATTGTAAATAAGCTGCCAAGATGGAAAATTGTGCTTGAAGCTAGTGGAAGAGGTGGATGGCCACCAATATCCAAGAATATAATAAATGGAAAAAATATTAATGGAAACAAAATAAACATCAATTTTAGTAGAACATCATTATAGTGAGAACCGAATTATAATAAAAAGTCAAGTATCAAAATCCTGTAAAATGTATGACAATACCAACTAGCTCAATTAGTGATACAAAAAAATTTCAACTAGCTATAATAGTGATAATTTTTTACCAAAGGGAGACATGTTAAATATGTTTATTTGTAATATAATACATTGATATCCAAAACCTTGATAATAGGGGATCAACTAGAAATAAAAGATGTAAGACCCAAGATGTAGTCTAATTGACAAATAGGTTTCTAAGGGTCTCAAATTTTTCTTGCAAACTCTATTTTCGGTGCAAAATAGCATGCTCGAAAGGTATCCATGAGAAGTAAAAGGTTTCCAAGTAATGGGAATGCTATGGTAGATTTATTTAATCGTAGGATAAAAAATTTAATTTTTAAGCCCTTGAAAATGTGTCAAAAGTTTAGAACCTAAAATATTAGAGAAAAATCAAGAATAATTGGAATAATCCATAATGAATTACTAAAAGAAGTCGCTCGCCACAAGCAAGTTAGACATATTTTGAATATAGTGACTATTAGCAACGAAATTTCAACAAAATATTGCCAAAGATAATCATTATTAATTGTGGTTCATTATGTTTAATCATATACAATCATAGTAAACCATTCCATCCTAGTCAACCATAATCAACATTATCACACCTAGTTACCCATAGTCAACCATAGTCAACCATAGTCATATGTGGTTACCTATAGTTCCTAATCCCCTATCCCCATATTTCCCAAAGTAAAATAAACCTCCTAATTACTTCATTGAAAATATTTACTCTAATTTATATTTACCCCCCCCCCCCCCCCTCCTCCCAAAAAAAAGGATTTTTCTAGCTTAAAATAAGGCACATGAAAAATCACGCTATAATATTAGTACAGAATAGTCACTACATATATTTTGGTGTAGATAGAGAATTTAAAACTAATGCAACAACTTAGTGGTCCATTTCTTAATCATATTTCCAACAAATTAGACTACAATGTCTCAAAACCCCATATGATAGATACCTAATATGCCACATTAGATATTTTATTTTCTATCATACTTCAAATATATTCTAAACCCAAACTCACAAGAGAGGTAATGTCCATGTTGATTATTTCAAAAAACACTCACAAAAGGTGATACATTAAAATGAATAATCTAACCTAATTACCTCCTATAAAATAATATTAATTTCCCATAAAAATGCTACTTCTATATTTTATTTGAAAAAACATGTTAATAATAATAATAATAATAATAATAATAATGAAAATCAATTCTAGGTCACTATGAAGGGAGACAAAATTGATGGAGCATGAGATCTTTATCACAACATTATCCCTTCCACCTAGTTTTATATCCCACACGACAACATATTTTGGTCATTCTAACAAAGTTCGAGTAGGCTCCCCTAGGCTCCCCCACTATTTTGGAGTCTTTTCCATTCTCATAAATTTCAATGGTGTCTCTACTCTTGCTTAGTCGTAAATTCCTTGTATATATAATATTTCTAGGATGTTGCATATTCTGAGGTTGTTATATTGGTAGCTGCTAGGTTTGATATTTGGCAACATAGAGATTACTCCAACAAGTTATATATTCACCATGGTTAAAAATACATGACACTGTATACCACCATATTAAAATCCCATGAAATTGAATTTTTATTTTATTTTATAAAGCACATGATGCCATCACTAACAATGATGATATACCTAACTAATATTCACCTTAAAGTCATATATATAAAACATAAGGAGGGACTAATTCTTAGTGTCTAAATTGTATTACTATTTAATTATATATCATCCATACAATTCTTTTAATCTAATCATATACATAGTTTTTTAATTTGTATTTAATTTATCTTTATTTTTAATATCTTTATGAAACTATACATACCTTACTTAACTATGTCTAGTGTGAGGGAGATTTTGTCACTTAGCATTACATTTAAACATAATAGAACAATACTTACATTAAAAAATCTAAAAATAGTAACAAAAATATTTCAATATCTTCCATAAACAAAATAATTCAATTTTCACATTAATTTTATATCAACATTATATAAGTATGTAGACTAATTAAAGGTAAAAATATTTTAGCATTGAGGGGTTTTCAAAGTGTATTATATTAGAAATCATTTTTTGGTATTCAATTGCGTTAAGTAAGTCATTCATCTATAACCATTTCCCTCAGAGGTAGTGGTAACTCACTAATTTCTCGTGAATTTTTAACGGTTCACTTAGTGGGATTGAAACTAGTGAAATGAATTGCATAGCATCAATCATCACTTTTGTGGCTTGCACTACTTCATGGGAGGTGACCCATCCGAGATTTCCTCTCGCTCAAGCACGCTTAACTCTGAAGTATTCCCCACAATCAAGCCCACTTAGCTTGCTACCCCATTTGCAAAACCTTCACAAGTATTTTTCCTCATGAACCACTGAAGTAGAGCTCCCTTGAGCGCTTGTATTTAAGTATTCTTGGGCTTTCGTAGTGCATTATATTATTCTACTGCATTAAGTAAGGCATTCATCTATAAGAATTTCCATGAGAGGTGGTCGTAATAGACTAATTTCTCACGATTTTGGAATATTCAACGTAGCACTCATTGCATGAGTAATGCTCACAGATGTGAATAAGAGTCATTGAAACTAGTGAAATGAATCACATAGCATAAAACCCGATAAGTAGGACTTCCCAAAATCCAACCCTCTCGCTCAAGCACGCTTTGGATTTTTTCCCACAATCGAGCCTACTTAGCTTGCGACCCCATTTGAAAAACCTTAACAAGTATTGCGCCTCATAAACCATTCAAGTATAGCTCACTTCACTCTTTGTATTTAAGTATTCACAGGATCTTGCGGTGCATTATATTAGATATCATTTTTTTGGATTCATTTGCATTAAGTAAGTCATTCATCTATGACCGACTCCATAAGAGGTAGTCGTAACTCACTAATTTTTCATGATTTTTGAATAGTCCACTTCACACTCTTTGCATAGGGTGATGTTCACAAGTCTAAATAAGTGGGATTGAAACTCGTGAAATGAATGACATAGTGTCAATCATCACTTTTGGGTCTTACACCCGGTAACCACCACTAACTAGGGAGTTTTCCCAACAATCAATCCTACTTAGCTTGTTACCCCATTTGCAAAACCTTAGCAAGTATTGTGCCTACTGAAACATTGAACCAGAACTCGCTTCACTCTTAGTATTTAAGTATTAAGGGGTTTTCGGAGTGCGTTATATTACATTTTCAATTGTGCTAAGTCATTCATATATGACTATTTCCATGAGAGGTAGTAGTAACTCACTAATTTCTCATGATTTTTGAATATTCCACTTAGAACTCGTTGCATTGGCTCACAATGTGAAGAACTAGGATTGAAACTAGTGAAATGAATCACATGGCCTTATTCCACTTAGCATTGGTTGCATTGGCTCACAATGTGAAAAACTAGGATTGAAACTAGTGAAATGAATCACATAGCGTCAATCATCACCACGCTTGCATAGGGTAACTAGGACTTGCACCCGGTAACTAGGACTTAAGGGAGGTCACCCATACTGTGGCTAAACGCGATTAAATTTGGAGTTTTCCGCACAATCAAGCCCACTTAGCTTTCTACCCCATTTGGAAAACATTAGCAAGTATTGTACCTCATGAACCATAAGTAAAGCTCACTTCACTCTTTGTATTTAAGTATTTAGAGGTTCTTGGAGTGAATTATATTAGATATTCAACTGTTTTAAGTAAGTCATTCATCTATCACCATTTACATGAGAGGTAGTCATGGAAAGAGTGATAAATGACTCACTTAATTAAAGCAGTTAAATCGCAAAAAATGATATCTAAAAATATTTTAATTTGAGAACTATAATTTTTATTGAAATTGATAAATACCATATACAAATAAAATTATTAATATTTTATGATATTTAATTAATTTTATGATAAATTTGGATCCTAAATCAAATATTTCAATATAAATTTTTAATAAAAAAAAATTAACATCATCCCATATTATTACAGAATATTTTATTAAGTAGTGGAAACAACGATATTACATAAAGAATTTGAGGCCGACCATTTAAGGGAAGAATACTTTATAAATAAAGAAGCAATGAACTTAACTATTCAGATAGTCCTAATCACGGGGAGCGATTTCACTATCTTTGCTTACTTATTTCGCTAACAACGAAGTAGTTGTTCTGTCGAGGGAAGCGGGATGGAGGGAGGCAGTAAGTCGTCTGCTTGCACTAAGAGACTGATGAGTGATTTGAAAAGGATGAAAGATGACTCCCCTGCAGGTGTTACCGGAGCTCCGCGGGAAGACAATGTTATGGTCTGGGACGCTATTATTTTCGGGTATATACTTTAGGGTATCTAGCATTTTTTTCATTAAATACGGCAGGGTTTAGACTTTCAAAAGTTGGACTCATATGAATACGCGTAGGTTTTTTAGATTTGATCAAGTAGGTGAGTCACCTGTGCCCATAATTGTTCGCAGGCCTCCAGAAACTCCATGGGATGGAGGTGAGTAGTTCTCCAATTAAAACTTTTCAGTTTTCTTCAGAGATTTCGATTGACTGAACTTGATCAGTTTTCTATGGAAAATTTGTAGGCTTATTGAAGCTAACGCTGGAGTTTAAGCAGGATTACCCTATGACACCTCCAAAGGTGAGGTTTGTATCGAACATGTTTCACCCCAATGGTAAGTGCTGTCTATGCAGCGTTAAATTTCTTACTGTGCAGTAAATACAAATTGATCATTCATCATGTCTATCAAATAATATTTGATCGTGCAAGAACAAATAAATCTGCCCCTCATCCTTATAAATTCCTACCAGGCATATCAGATCCAATGTTTAAAAAGGCCTTTGGTAATCATCAGCGAAGTGATCTTTGGTTCGTCCTGTGCAGTTTATAATCATGGTGGTATTTGCTTGGACATTTTGAATAACATGTGGAGCCCAGCCTATTGTGTGGCTACTATTCTCACTTCAATTCAGGTACATTTTGGTTGTCAGGTGATTTTCTTGATGTATATGGTTGTGGTTTAATGTGACTTTCTAAAAAGGAGAGAAATGCAAGTTACAAATATTTTTGGCTGCAATATTATTGCTGATCAATCTTTATCTTTGTATTATGTGGGTGCAGTCACTACTGTGTGACCCAAAACCAAATTCTCCTGCGAATCCAGAGGCTGCTCGATTATACTGTGGAGATAGCGAAGAATATAATAAAAGGGTCAGGCAGGTTGTTTTACAACAGAAAAATTTGGTTTTCACAGTTATCAAAATTTTTTGATTTGGATTGTTTCGTTAAATAAGATTTTGTAGATTCAGATATACTTCGTCATTCACGCTATAGAAGTTATTAAACAAAATTTTATATTTTCACTAGGGTCTTGAATCATTTTTTTATAAAGTTTAAATAATAATCAAAATTTACAGCTGCCAGTTTAAATAATAATCACGTTCGTGAAAAACATTTGTTATTTTTGTAGAGTAGGATGTCTGGTCAGAGAGTTCATTTTCAGTTCTTACCAAAACTTATCCAAAAAGGGATGTCAAGTCAGGTTACGATAAACATTAAGTTAGAGGGTTTGAAGAAATTTCACCCGATTAATGTATTACCAAATTTGGATTTTTCACAGTGATTTTGGAATTTTCTTTCAGAGTTCGAGAATTTTAATTTTGTGATATTTGAAGTTATGGTTCAATTTGCCTTCAGTTGATTAATTTGGAATTTTAATTTTTGATATATATTAAAATTTTTCTCAGAATATATGGATTCGTATTCTAATTTTATGTTATTATATTAGATTTTCTTCGAGAATATATGGATTAATAAGATTTCTATTTAGTTATATTGAAATGTAAATAAAATGAAGAAAAAAATGAGAAAATTTATAAAAGTATAAAAGATATGCTATATTTTTTAATTATTTAAAACATAATAATAATATAATCATTTATTTAATAAATTTCAATCTATGCTTTGTGATTAAAATGGATTATATGCTGATAACTGTGATGAAAAAGCTCTATAAAATACAGAAATAATGCTGGTTTATATTTAGGAACATACAAATAAGAAAAATAAAAAAATAATGTTGGCTTATGTGTAGGAACATACAAGTAAGTTATAGGAATATTAATTTTCACGATACTATTTGAAAGAAAAAAAACAACTAACACATTTAATTGTTTAAAAATAAAATAAATAACATAATATTTTTTTATTAAATTTAAATGTATGCTTTATTTGTGATAAAATTGATAAAAGTAAAATGGATTATATGATAATTGTCATGTGAAGACCCAATAAAATAAGGAAATAATGTTGACATATGCTAGGAACATACAAATAAGTTACAGGAATATTAATTTTGAACATACTTTTTAAAAGAAGAAAGGACTACATATATACAAATTTTTAAATGAATTTTGAAAGATATAAATATCATAAAACTTTAAAAGATGTAATTTTGTTATTAAAATTAAAAGTGGTAAAAAATTTAAGGTAAAGGAAGATTTGTCAAGTAATTTAATGAAACTAATCATCTTTTCCGCCATTAATAATAAGTTGCACATAAAAAAGAAATCTAGTTGTTTGGTGGTAATGATTACAAGATTATTTGTTTAAGTGAATGAATACAAAATTATTATAAATTTTAAGTGTATATTTTGAAAAAAAAAAAATTACTATGGCTTTCAAGTTTTTTTGGTTATCATTTCATAAAAAGAAAGATGTGTGGGCAAAGAGTTCATTTAATCATCCAAAGTATGATTAAACAATGGTATTCTATTATTTTAATTTAATGATTAAGGATTAATTCTTAGGGAAGAATTTAAACTATAAAACCCTAGAATTTAAACTAAAAACCCTAGAATATGAGAAAACCTAAAAATACTAAAAAGAATTATTTATAAAATTGATAATTAATATTAATTAATAAAATTAATATATAATTAAAAAAATAATAGCTTACTTTAATTAGTATTAACATTTATTAATTGAAGAAAATAAATGTTAATAAAATTAGCTATTATTTATAATTATTATACATTAATTCTATTAATCATTATTAATTCAATTAATTATTAAAATTCAATCCTAACTAATCCAATATTAAATATGATCAATATAAATATACTTTATTTTTATTATTTTTATTTTTATCAAAAAAAGACTTAGATATTAATAATAATTATTAATTAATTAATTTTACTTTTATTAGTAGAAAATCAAAATAAGTCGGGAGACTTATATCTACATAAATGTCAAATTAATGTTAGTTTTATTTGATTCAATTGTGTGCATTTAAAAAAACCAACTATAGTAATTATAGTGTAGTCCTGTATTGTTGCATAGACAAATTTAGGAATTATACCAACTCTGAGAATGTTTAAACCTTTGACATAGGTTGAAATATGAGGTAAGGTAGAAAATATTATTTATATACACAGAAAGAAAACACATGAGAAGGAGGGTAGATATAATGAAACTATCAAACTAACTATGACAACCTATCAAGTAAAGTTATACAGAATGAGGGAACTCTATTCTTTTATTAAACATGAATCTAGAAAATTCAAATCCTATCTTCTGCTGTAACATATTTAGAATATTTTTAATTTCTACATGAACCATCGTATTATATCATAAATGAAGCAAAGGTCTCATAAAATATAAAATATGTAGAACAGTAAGCCTATTTTAACATATGTAAATAAAGTATGTTGTATTATACTAAATCAAAATAAGTCGGGAGACTTATATGTACATAAATGTCAAATTAATTGTTGTCCAAATTTTACACGGTGTTGGGATTCAGCCCCATGAATTAAAGCTACATTATCCCTTCAAAAATAGTTCAGATTTCAATTAGAGGAAGTCTTCAAGGAATTATGGACCAACCTATACAAATGAAATCCAATAATTTTGTCACTGTATGACATACAAAATGATAACCTTGATGTATAATGAAACAAGAAGATAGAAAAGGGTTCCTGCACATAAAAAAAATAAGATCAATAACTTACGAGGAATTTCAATTGTATATTCCTAAGAACCCATTTAGATGTCAAAATAATGACAAATGTAACAAAGGAATTGCAGAAAATAATGGAGAAACATATTATAGAATGAAAAATAGATTAACGACACAAACCCTGTGTCTATTAAAAAAGGGTACATATGCCAGAAATTTCAATGGGTTCTCTGAGTAGAGAAGATCCAGGAAAAATAACGAAGCGTATCATTAACTAAAACCCATAATTTAATTAAAAACATATGGGCAACATCGAATAAGAAGATGCTGATGGTAGTGAGAATATACATACCTGTAGAGAAATTTTGAAGCCATGAATCATAAATTATTGGTAGGCCTCCTCGAGAAAAAGCTCTCCTTAGTTCCGAAAATGTCGTAGGTGAAGACCGCGTTTCATTAACAAAATATTCAACCTACATCCAAAACCAAACAAACAAATATTAAGTGAGAAAGTAGAGATAAGGAAACCGGAATGAAATAATAAACTCAAAACTGAGATAAACAATGTATGAAATCATACGTCAAATGATGGAACAGAATCCATACCCAAAGGAAATTTAATATCATTATAAAACATTCGAGTGGGAGTAAGTTTGAATTTTAGATTAACTGGGTAAATTCCTTACTCAGTATGCTCAGGGAACAGAGAAATTCGATTGGCTAGAGCTGAGAATGAGATTGGCAAGGATATTCAGCAATAAAATGATTGTTGCATCCATAATAAGAAATTAGGTATCATTTTTAGAGGTTTTTGGTTAAGGAAACATAAATTCAGAAACACCATAACCATGAGGGGTTTCTGCAGTGCATTATATTAGATATCATTTTTGGGATTCAACTGCGTTAAGTGAGTCATTCATATATGACCATTTTCATGAGAGGTAGTCGTAACTCACTAATTACTCATGATTTTTGAATAATCCACTTAGCACTCATTGCATCAAGTGATGCTCACAGGGGTGAAGAAGTGGGATTGAAACTAGTGAAATGAATCACATAGCATCAATCATCACTTCTAGGGCTTGCACCCGATAACCAGGACTTTCTGGGAGGTCACCCATCCGAGAACTCCTTTGGCTCAAGCGCGCTTAACTCTGAATATTTCCCCACAATCAAGCCCACTTAGCTTGCTATCCCATTTGCAAAACCTTAGCAAGTATTGTGCCACATGAACCATTCAAGAAGAGATCTCTTTACTCTTTATATTTTAAGTCTGAGGGGTTTCCCCAGTGCATTATATTAGATATGGGGATAAACAATAACAATATGGGGACTACATGGGCACAACAATAACAATAAATGGATACACTTGTATTATATGTACCTAGCATAATATTATGCGTGCGGTTAGAGGCTTTCAATTTCATGGAGGCCTTGCTATGTGTGTAGTTGAAGGCCCAAGGCAGAGAAGGAGGGGTCCAACTCACAATTTATCCACCTAGGATGGTTTCTCTGCCACTTAATCTGTTGTAGCCTTGGAATATATGAAATTTTAGCTTGTCGTTAGCAGTTAGCCCCAATTCCTTAATTGGACCTAGGAGTTCAGGTCATGTCATAGTATCCCTCAACTCATGTTTACCACAACATTCTTCTTAAGGATAATAAATCGGGGAGGAGTGGTTACACTATTGAAATTTCCTACCCAAGAGTTACAAATGTTAGACTCGCCATCGATCCCTAGGTCCTTGTGACAGGAAAAAACAAACAAACATCATTTAGGGCCTTAAAATTTTCGTGTAAGTTTATGACCTAAAAAATTGTAAATTAGCTACCAAGATGGAAAATTGTGCTTGAAGCTAGTGGAAGAGGTGGATGGCCACCAATATCCACCTAGATCAACTATGTTCATCCTTTGAAGAAAATTTAAATTGAACCCCTTTCCCAAGAGAAAAAATCTTATTTCCTTTTGCGAGTATGATTGAAAGATTTATTTTAAGGATTTAATTTGAAATTTTAATATCCCATTTCGGGGATATCTCTAAAGCACCACAAAAATCCAACCAGAGATTGACTTGGAGGGAATTTACCGGATATTTCACCTCTAAAAGAGGGCTAGATTTGGAGGCTATCTAGCCATTTCTAGAATATGTCTAAGATTTAAAGATCAACACACCAAGCGGTATATAACTAGACATATAATATCATACGGCAACTACGGCAACTCATCCAGAAAATGAATTTCTCAGCAACTCATGCCGGAAAAATGCATTCTTCAGGTATGATGGCTTCAAATACCATATAATATGTCTTGTAATTCTCATAAACCAAAATAAATAATAGAAGCAACCTTTACTCAACTTTTAAGGGAAAAAAGGTGGGGAAATGTGAGGATTTTGGCCCTAAAATGAGTGTATCAGAAAATATGCGTAAAATGATGGGTCACGGTTCTGGAATATGTTATATTAGGTTAAGATAGACTTCCATGTCGAATTTCATCTCAAAATAAGGCGTTTTTATATTTTAACAAGTTCCTCCTTCCCGACTAGTCAAGAAAAACCCTGATTTCCCATGACTTTGAGTATGCAGAATTTTACTGAAGCAAGGGAAGATTTTCTTTCTGAAGGATTAAGATGTAAAACAATATGAGAAATCATATAATTAGTTTAGAAATATGGCATGGGAATTAAGGAAGGCTAAACAGTAGTTTTACATAGAAAACCCCTCAAGATTGAGGTGCCGCAAGACAAGGGAATAATCCAGAAACCCTTCAGCATTTTATCCAGTAATTGTGAGAAAATAAGATGAATATATAGCCAATAATAATGTATAGTAGAAAGAGAGTGTACAATCCTTGAGGAAAAAACCTCTCAAGAAAGAAATGCAGCCTCAATAAGACATGTACATGGTAATGAAAAAACATTGCTATTTCTGCATAAGTCCAGGCTATGAAAAAAGCAGTATATGGTAGAAAATTGCTCCATAATGATTTCAATACATGTATATGACAATATATGGCCCAAATAAAATAGGATAGCAAGGCTCTAACCCGTAGAAACAGTAATAGATCAATCCTCCAAGGGATTGGCTGAAATACACAAAATGGAAAAAATGTCGGAGTTGCTAGGAAGCAGCTCCAACTCAAATCTAGAACTAAGTAGAGAAGGCTATAGATGATGAAAAATCTGAGGTAGACCTCCTCCAATGGATCTCCAATGTGGAAGGTTGATCCTTACAGTTGAGATCTCACTCACAAACCAATCTGCAAACCCTCACTACAAATACACCATGAAAATAATGCAGAAACTGAGAGGGACTGTGCAGTAGTGGAATAAAACACTTTGGCCAAGTGCCAAGATCTAAAAATAAGCTCCAATATCCTCCAACCTGATCCTCCAAAGGAAAGAAGGGCTCTCCCTCTAAAAAACAAGAGAAGGAAGTGGTGTCGTAAAGTCACCACGACAACACCCTACAACACAGTATTATGCTGCTGCAGAAATAACGCTGTCCTGGAGGATGATGCTGAAAAACTGACCTTGCTCGAGTAGGCACTCGAAGTCCCCCGGGGCTAAGGGTGAGATCTCCGCACGGAGACACTCGGTTGCACTAAACAATGTTGCAGACTAGTTAAACAACGAGCGTGCTAAAGAAGACAAATGTCTCACTCAACAATCCATAACTCAAGCATGAATGAAATGAGGAGGCTCCTCCATATTTTATAATGTTGGTTTCCCTCGAAAACCCAATGTAGCCTCTCTCTCTCCTCCACATCCTCATCCTTATCCACATCCTCATCCTTATCTACGCAGAAGCTTGCAGAAGCTTCTAGAGTGTACATAGGCCCCCTCCTCCACGTGGTGTTGGGTCCCCCCTTGACTCCCACTTAAGTCACAACTTTGTGCTACTAGGTGGATGTCTTATTTCACTTATGTGAGTTAGACCCTCTTCACTCACTTTTTATTTATTTACAAACTATAGACGGCAAACTAAAAAAAATAGTTTATTCCAATTATCTGTCACTAATTAGGAATATTACAGTCCCCCCCGGCAAAATGTTGCTTGCCCTCAAGCAACTGCCTGAACAAGTCTCCTCTCTGCAAAATGTGCCTGGGTCCCAGATGCGCCACTGAATATTCCCTATCCTCTGCATCAACTTGATATGAAGGGATCTCTCAATGCCAGGATCCTAAATTGATATCTCATGGTACTAGTCAACCAATAATCCTTTCGGATCCCATGCAATCATCCAAACAAAATGAGCCACCTCCCAACAAGGAAACTCCTGGAAATCTCCTTCCACCTCAAGCTCCGGCAATGAAGGTGGGCTGAAAATCTGAGCTTCGCAAGCATCATAGCCTACCTCATGTTGTCCTTCTCTCCACTCATGACAAATTTAGAGTGTATGCTGATCCTGGGCTACAAAATTATGGCCCTCCAATGGCAAAGTGAAGAACAATCCTCCAAAGGAGACTCCTCCAACGATGAAGAACAAGCTGGCCCAAAAGAATCCATCCATGAATAATAGGACATGGTAATCATGGAAAATCCTAATGATAGGTTTGCTGAAGGTTTTACATGATGATACATGATGCAAAAAATTTCTCACAAGGATACAGCATAGTCTCATCCACTGCAACTTCAGAAAATAACATGGAAAGCAATGTCCATGTTTCGTCACATCTACTAAAGGATAGTAAATGGCTGAATGTAACACCAATAATACATGATCAAGCACTTTCCCATGGCTATACAATGGATGAATATCAATCTTATTGCCCACCTCAAAAGAGAACAAACATTTGGCTGTGGTGGCCATATCTCTTCCCATGCTCCCATTAGAACATGTAGTGCAGAAATTGTGGGAACTTTTCCCACTCACGAACACGTCCAGCTCATGTGTCTCTCTCATAATAAAGCATCCCATACAAATCTGATATATATCAGAAAATGAAGACATTATCAGCAATAATATGAAGAGAATTTTTAAGGTTTCATGTGGTGCAAGAAGGTACCAACAGCTTCCCGAACAAGTACATCGCAGTTTTACAAGTTGCTACTTGATGAAAGTACAAGGAAAAATGTTTCTTCTTACGTGGTTAATCATGCATGTCTCCATATGATACATGTTAGAGTGTATAAAATGAACATACAAGTGATGATAAAACATTTTTCCAAGGCCAGAAGAGAGATGGTTGCCTCCATCTTGTAGATTGGCCCAATACAACTCATGGAGCAATGTGACAAGCTTACCCCCTTGTGGAGCAGTGCACTACATAAGAATGGTAAGAGTGTGCAAACCAATGAATGTATAAACAAGCTTATCAACATATGCTAGAATTAAGATGGTACATGGGTCCATACATTAGTCCTCCATAGTGTTTTGGCATGCTGTGAAGAAGAATGAACCATGTACTGCAAGAAGATAATCATCCTTATGCTTGGAAATCCATGTTAAGAAGAATATGCCATAGATGTCTCTATCATCATTACCTCCTCTTTTTTCATCAAGTGCAAATATGAAGTGATATTGGGACCTATGGGTTATAGATCCACCGTATCTCTGTTGGGCACACTTCATTCGTAAATCTTTGCTCCAAAGTGACAGCTCTGTGAGCTCATGCAAATAAGCTCCTGTCAATACAAAGCTCTGTTCTTTGACATGCTCCTTGTCAAAGACTCCTCTAACAATGTTGCAGCAAATGTGGAACACCTCCCAAGTTGGAAGTGCTACCAAGCCATCATCAAAGACCAAGGAGATAGTGCTTGTAACACCTCTACATTCACATATTCAAATTTTGTTTCTATTAAAAATAATATGGAACTTTTATTAACAATACCCTCATGACTATACCTTTATTACCCATTAACATCTTTATTAATCTAGCAAAACCTATCTCAAGGTATTCGATTAAAGGGTTCTCTATTTGTACTTTGATCTATTAATACCTTGCCCATTTTTTTTTCATGAGCTTATTATACTTGTTAACCATTTGATGAGTCTTCACTCAAATTTTTTTTTTCTCATCCATTATTAGATATACATATCGAACACATTAGCCATATAAAATTTAAGTGATTTTATTACTACATTGTCCATTGTTAAAATATGACTCGTTCCCTATGCTAATGGTCATACTATCCTACCACGTCATTACCTACGTGGGGAATACACATATAACCTATTGTTTTTATACGAACTTCCATTGCATAAGACTTTAGAGCTGCACCAATTTCAACTTAACACGTCTCCTCTCACATCAAGATCTCTTGCATATATGTAATTGCATTGGGATTGCAATGCATAATGTCTATTGTACTCCTGTAGTACCACGCCGGAGTCCCATTAAATTTGTTGATCCATCTCATGCTCTGTCGAGATTTCCATCCTTCAGTTCATTTCTCCTGAGATTAATTACATTTGTGGGTTTCGATGGAGTTCTAGTACTTTGGCGTCGTCGCTCATTAAATTTTTATAATCGTTGAGATGAACGTCACTTCAACTCTACGTTAGAGTTTATAGTTGGTTTATTGTACGTGTACGTCCTCTCCAGATCCCGTCATCTGGATGGTGAGGATCGGTTAGGGATTGAGCACGACCATGGTTATTTAATTCACATTTTTTTATTGCTAATTTTTATTTTGCTTCATCCCATTCTAGTTTTGGAACTTACGAAGGTCTCCCCATTCGAGATTTTTATGGACGCATTGATGCCGCCCTCGCAACTCTTTGTTGTTGAGGTTTCGCCACCGAACCTCATCGATGTCTGTCTTGCTTCCTGGGTAGCTCGAATAGGACGCAGACCCCACTAACTCTCTTAGGGATTCGTCTGCATGCCCTTTGATTTATACACTTAGTTATTTTTTTTCATGAATTTTTCATTGATGATCGTATTATGCCTTTATTCGCTGTATGGATATAAGCATAATCGTATGAGAATTTCATTTGTTCGCTGATTGCACAAACAGAGTTTCGTTTGGTTCATGGTTATCACATTGGAGAGCGTTGAATCTTATTCAAACTCCTCATGCGTTCTCCTTCGTGGCTACCATTCGGTACGTTGTTATTTGCTTAATGGAATTAACCTATGATTTGGTAATGAGCTTGATTTCTCATATCTCTGGTTTACATTTCGTAGAGGTCCTGTTCTCGCCAAGGCTCATGCCCTTCATTCCAGGTATTGGATTTTTCATTCTTGTTTAATGCAATTCATACATAGTTCAATAATTGTTATATTGTTTAGATGCAATGATTTGGGGTTTCACTCTCTGGTTCTTGTTTTTGTAGGTACTCTCGTTGCCGAGCGCCCCTATATTTTTCATACTGCTATTGCAAGCAATGCTCCCAGATTCGACCCTTAACGTTGCTATTCATTTTTTCTTAGGTTGGTACTCTGTTATCAACCAGAACTTCATCGATCTCATGGCTGGAAGAAAGTCTTCCATTTGTGAAGTAGTTTGTCTTATCCGATAGTCAGATTTAATTCGCTCCTGTAGCCGCCCCCTTTTTATTTTCAAACAAACTATGGCACTATGTAATTTATATTTTATCTGTGTGTAATATTCTGGACATTTCCCAACTTATTTGGACCTATACATATTCTGGAATATTCTCAATTTTAACCAGTCAGTCGACCTGGTATTGGGTCTCTGTACTAGTTTTTCTCTTACAGTCTTTTTATCTAAAGATGTGCAATGGGTCCATACTTGTTCTGGTTGTGGAATAATGGAGTTTCTTGTACTAACATATTCACAAAATACTGACTCTATACTGTTATTAATTTAAATATTGTAAATTCCAGTATATAGAATATCATTATTTTTTTTGTTTCGTGTCAGTTCGAAACCACATAAAGAGAAGAGTAGGACTTATTTTTAAATCATAATTCTATCTCAGCATGCTATTTTAATTTGGTCTTCCTTTTCTGTCAAGGTTGGAAATCATTTCCTTCATAGTACCTATACTATGTCCTTCTAATCCCAAATATAGAATGATTTCCAGAATACATACATATCTATTTTTAATTTTTTTTTTTTATATATGTATATGCATGCAAGGAACAGAATATTAATGTCTTCTTCATTCCTTATTATAAAATAATTTATGTTGAGGCTAAGGTTCTTTCTTTACTATATCTCTTTGGTAACTTTTATATACATTTTCTGCTAGAACATAGTTGGTTTTTTTCAAGTTTGCCCATGAATGATAGGAGTTCTACCTTACAGTAATAATACCCTTCCTAATCATTTTACATACACAGTGTTCTTGTGGAATTTTTTCACCTGTTCCTTCACTAAAATATATAAATGTTCTTGTAAACCCCATTCTATTTTATTTTTGTAATTTATAAATTTGTTTCACAATAGTAGTGTGAAATTCTCTTCCTAGAAAATAACAATCCACTTTATTTTCTCATGGTGTTTTATTTCTTTAAGCATCAAGGTGACAGTTCAGTTTTGCTACTAAATTTTTTTTCCAGAGTAGCCTTACTCCTGGTACCATAGAGAAAGTGTGAATAGTATTATGATCATTCAATATGATAACAAGCTCCACATGCCTAATTTACATAGTAATTACACCAATTACACTCTTAAATCAGCACCATATTCTTGTGTAAATGCATGTTCATATCTAAAGTGTAACTTATCTCAGTTTTTCAAAGTTCAATACATGAACTAGTACATGTTTAATTATTTATTTATTTAATTACCCTTTATTACAGAAGCAGATTAAAGTTACATTAACTGTTCTAGGGAATCATTTACACTCTCTCCAGATTTAAACCATATAATGGTTTAGAGATTCTGGTTGACAGTACTCCCTAGTATTCTTCCTACTGCCATACAGAAGTTAGGAGAATTATTTCTTCTATTCAACTTTGTTAAAAGTAAGGGAATTCATAACACAGCGATTTAACTCAACATAAATACCACGGAAACTATCACTACAATTCAACATCATTTAATTTAATTATTCATTAAAACCATGTGCATACCACTTCTGTGATGACCAGTCCTCCCAACCTTAGAGTTCCTTTATCCACAAGACTCACCCCCGAGCTGAGATCCTTTCCCCGGAACATACCAACCCAAAATCTGCTCTGGAGTAGCTTATTTAAGCTTATGCTCCCCAAATCCCGTTTCTAATTCTCCATCCAGAATTACAGGATGCTTTTCTTCCTATTTGCCTAGGCTTCCCTTATTTAGGGATTTTTAAAGCTGCTTTCTGCTTTTCCAGCTTTTTACCTCTTCCCAACTACTCTCCACCTCATTGGGGAATTTATATTTTTTCCTCAAAATCTAAATTAGAAATAAATTCTTTCGGGATTTTTGAAATATTTTTGGGGAAAATCTTAGCCTCTTTCCATACCTCGTGAATTTTGCAAGTGATCTCAAATTTCTCATTTGGTCAATATGCACAGAAATATTTTATTTATTTCTCATAATTAAATAATTAATTATATCCACACAATACTTATCCATTGGGATCCACTCCCCTTTGGATTTAAATTAAAATGTCTAACTTGCAAGAAGCATAAAACTAGGGGTGTTACATATTCTCCCCCTGAAATCAGACACCGTCCTCGGTGTTAACAGCTAACTATTAGAGTTCATTTTGAAAATATATATGGATATTTTTCCATCATCTCAACTTCTCTTTCCCACGTAGCTTCTTCAACAGTAAAGTGCTTCCATTGCACCTTTACTCTTGCTATTGTTCGGTTCCTCAATTCAACTTCTTCCCACTCCAACATTTGAAGTGGCTCTGGAAGGAACTCCCCTTCTGGCTCCACCTATATCACATTCCAATCAACAATGTGAGAAGCATCATGAACATATCTTTTTAATAACGATACATGAAACACATCACGAACTTTAACATGGGGCGGTAGGGCCCGCTTATAAGCCACTGGTCCCACCCTCTCTAACACCTCAAAAGGCCCACAATATCTAGGAGCCAATTTTGCACAACTTCCGGCATAAAGTGTGCTCTTTTTGGGTTTAATATGCAGATACACATGATCACCCACTTTGAATTCTCGATGCACCCTCTTCTTATCAGCATAATTTTTCTGGCGATCTTGTGCTGTCTTAATGTTTCTCTGTATTTGTTTGAAAATTATTTCCATTTCTTGTAAAGTATCTGGTCCTAATATTAGCTTATCTTGCGGTTGGCTCCAGCTTAAAGGAGTATGACACTTCCTTCCATAGAGTGCTTCAAATGGAATCATTTTAATGGAAGATTGATAGCTATTATTATAAGAAAATTCAGCTAAATGTAGGTAGTATTCCCATTTTGATGGCCTATCCATCACATACATTCTAAGCATATCCTCCAAAATCTGATTTGTTCTCTCTATCTAACCGTCTGTCTGAGGGTGATAGGCAGTACTAAAATTCAGCTTGGTGCCCATGCCCCCAAATAGACCTTTCCAAAAATCTGTTGTGAACTTAGCATCTCTATCTGAAACAATCATCTTTGGGACCCTGTGTAGCCTTACTATTTCTTTTAGGAACACATCCGCTACCTGGTGTAACATACCCTGATAACCTCGCAGGAAAAATGCATGGAGTTAGGACTTTTTTTCAACATTTACGAATGTGTAACCTTATAAATTTCTTTATATATTTTTGCATTAACCATTTAAATACCCATTATCATCACTTAGAGAAATATTTAGCAAAAATCATAGTGAGTTACACAACCATTAATTGTCCTTGTTGTAGCATATTAACTTAAATTTCCTGCTATAACTATGCATCGATCCCATGATCATTTTTATTCAATTAGTAGATCACCTAATTGATAATATCAATGTCATATCATGAAAGAAATTAACATCATCAAAATGACACAATTAACAATCACATAAATAGACACCGATATACCCTGGAAACCCCGTAGGGTGAAAACCAGCAAACGTTTAATTTTATTATTAAACGCTCGTGAGGGTTGTCACCTCTCACTCAATGGTTATAAGGGAGTCCATCCCTTGACCATTGTCATAAAATTTACATATAAAAATAATCTTAAACGAAACATAACTAGCTATAAGTTATTACAATCATCATGATACCATTTACCCACGAATCATCAATCTCTGTCTTTGTATTCAGACTGTTTCCTTCAGGGGATCATTGTACAATTGGAACTACTAAACCTGCATGGACTAACAACTCTTTATCTTCCACAATGTTAAACTTGAAATTTCCTTTTCTCAAGTCATCCTTCTTTCCTGCCATGTCTGTCGTCAGCACACTTGATATCATGATTAGATAAAATATTAATAAACCAATAATCAATCTCTATTTGTGACACTTCAACAAATATTTGTATGCATTTATAAAACATAACCACATTGACATTAGTTTCCTTATTTAACATCATTTCACATGCATTAGTAATAAATAAATCAATATCAAGCATCCTCTTTCCACCAAACACTAATAAAATCTTGCATGCACTTTCCTATTATTTCCAAAAGAAAGCTAACATACTATATAATAATACTGTGCATGCAAATGCATAACAATATTTTCAAGATAACTATTCCAACAAGAAATTTCTCTTTTTGCCTACTCATATGTTTTCTTTTCAATATGGATTAATGCAATAGATGTTATACTTACGCATGTGAATACATGTTCTTTTCCAAAAACATATTTTCCACCCAAGATCTATTCATAATGGTTACTATGTATAACAATTCCAACTCTATTTCAAACAAAGTTAACATACAAGTTATAGTTTTGTGCATGCCATAACATATCTTGTTCTTCCTACATGTAAAACATATATTTCTTTCCAAAAGAAACCAAATAAATATTTCATGGAAAAATAAACACATTTCTTTTCCAAGGGTCAAACGCATACCACTTATCATTTCATGCATGCAAAGTGACATTTCCCTCTCATCCAAAAGATATAAGCAATAAATATGCATAATATTCTCCCAAGATAAAGCTAATACCATAGCTAATCTCTTTAGGTTGGACAAATACATCTTATTTTTCCCAAAAGAAGGCTAACACAATCAATATTATGTGATTGCATCTTCCTTTTCTCTAGAAATCTAATACTCAAAAATATATTTTTCCCATGCATGCAAGAATATATGTTTCTCTAAATAATCTTACATAATAAAGCATGTGATTACTCTTTTTCCTCTCTAAGAATCTAATCCAATAATGCATACAAGGATATATTTTTATCTTCTATTCATTTTGAAGAGTTTTAACACAATAATTATTTCCTTGCATACAATTATGAAATGTTCCAAATGGGAAAATATAGGCTCGGTAGGGAATATCTTAGGATATTCCACTATGGAATCACAGCAATATGGAATTACACCAATAGATCTAAACCAGAGATAGACTGGCAGGGCATTTACTAGATGCATCACCTTCACAAGGAAGGGTGAAATCCAGAGGCTTCCTGGCCCATTCCAGACTCTGTCTATAGAAGAATGGTGAAACACAGCAAGTGTGAGAATGACACACTCCTCTTAGATTTTTCTGATCTTAGGAACCTTATATCTATAGATCTAAACAATGGATCCAAAAGAGAAGTAAAAACCAACCAAGGAAGAAGCGGGAAATTCCACTCTCAGGAAAATCTGCAATAGGCTCAAGGAGGACATTGTATAAGCAAGCCAGTGTGAAAATAATGTAGAACAGGGTTGGGTTCCCTTATTTTAGGCTGTGTCAGACCTCAAGAAAAGTTTCAGCAAAAATAAATGAGTTTAGAGGTTTTAACAGATCTCCCACAATCAACACTAGCTGAAAATTAGCTAAAGGAGAGAGTTGGTAAATAGAGAAACCGTCCTTTAGAAATTGCGCAGTTTCTGCTGGAAGACACTAGAAATCAGCCATTAGACTCATGTTATATTATGGCATCAAGAAATCAGATCTATAATCAAGTTCCTTTGTAGAAGCATTGGATTTACTTGAAGCAAGAGCAAGAATCCTTCAAAAATAATAGCAGAAACAATTGGAAAAGTTGTAGAAAGACTTGACAGCATTTTATATGAGGAGCTTCAGCTGCTGTAGGTTAATATTTAGATCTAAAACTGATATATGGCTGAAACATGAGATCCATACCAGATCTAGAACTAATCAGCCTTCTAAACAAGATCCCCCTGGGGTTTTATCAAAATACTGCATAAATAAGTGTAGATCTAGCTTTTAATACACTGAAATTTTATTGCAAATAAATTCAATCATTATATAATCATGGTCCATATGCAAACAAAGATATTTTCAAAGGATATGGTTACTCATCTCTTGATGCATGCTTGAAATACTCTCTTCCTCTTCCTTGACTCCATTCTCCATGTATTCTCCCATTTTCCTCTTCTATTTCTCTCATGGGATTATAATAAAAAAATAGAATTAATTAAAATGGAATAGATTTTATAAATCATAAAAGTATTCCAACTTTTTTTCTAAATCATAAAATAATTCCATCTTTTCTAATTCATAAAAGCATTCAAGCTTTTCTAAATCCTAAAAGTATTCCAGCTTTTTCTAAATCATAAAATAATTCCATATTTTCTAAATCATAAAAGCATTCCAGCTTTTCTAGATCACAAAAGCAATCCATAAAGTCTCCATAATTCTGATTTTTCCTAAATCAGAAAAGCATTCCATAAATCCCTCATGCTTTTATTTTTAAAGGTAGATTTTCTTTTTCCTTATGAGAAAAATATCACTTATTCATACTTTTTCCAAATCTATTACTCATTATTTCTATAACTCATAAAATATACCAACTTGGAAATATAATTTATTTCCATGGAAGAATATAAATTATTATAAATAAAATAATTAAGAAATAATTCTTCCAATATTCTTATAATTAACAATTACAAGAATATTCTTCATTTAATATCAATATAATAATTAATAATATTTAATTATTTAATAACCATCATTTTATGAGAGTTTTTATGGTGGCTTATGCGAGGGATATTACAAACTCCCCCCCTTAAAGAGAACATCGTCCTCAATGTTCTTCTCTTGTTGGAAAATTAACCTTTAATTTTCATTTCCAATTATTTAGCAAATGTAAAATAATACCTAAATCCTAATAGTTTCATAAAAACTCAGGGAGCACTTAGCCCTTTAATCATCAAAATGATAAGAAAACTCTATCAAGTGCACATTTCATTTTATTTAGGAGTTACACTAGTCTTTCTCTCCCACTAGTGTTTTTGGAAATTATTGTCTTTCTCTCCCACAATAATTTCAATCCAATTCAAACTCATGGTATTTATCTCCAACCATTATGTTAATATTTCCTCTTTATTATTTTCTCCTAGGGATTTTTAGGAGACTTTTAGGGAAGGTCCATGTTGAAATTAACCACCAATAGCTTTCCATAAGCTGGCAAGAAGTCTTCTAAAACTGTCACGTCTCCCATCCCCAGCTTCTTATCCGCATAACATTAACTTAGATATACTCTACTTTTATGCACCTAATTTTTTTTCAATAATCAATTTCACATTCATACTTTTATCAAGTCTTTAATTTCTCTTTGGTAATTACAAACACTCTTGGTATTATAAATATTCCCATGAGAAATTTTGGCTTAACCTCAATTCCTATCAGTCAACCCAGTCGACTGATATTTATATGTGTATATAAACATATACTCATTTGTATTTCGCAGATCTGTTTTTCAGAGTTTTGTCCAACTCTAACAGATCAATATGTCCCTTTTCTCTAACTTTTTCAGTTAGCAAGCTTTATAGACATTCTAACCTCTATAATTATAAAATTTCAGCATCTATGTATAGATATCTACATATACATCTATCTATATTCAGTTAACCTTCTTTGCTTCAACTACTTTTACAGCAGTTTATATTGAAAGTGGATAGACGCTCTTTTCCCAGTATTTTAAATATGTTTACAATATTCCTTTACCCATACTTTTACCACATATAACAATAGGGCTATTCTCTTATGTTATTGTTAAGATTATTCAACATACTTGTAATTCTGGTGCATATTACAACTCTTCCCTTGGACTGTACTTGCTGTTCCTGTTTACCGTTTTGTTAAAAATTTCGGTTTATACACACAGCAACTCCATTTTCATTTTAAAAGACAGCAAGCTACACCTGTACATTTTTTATTAGATTTGACATTCAGGAAATCTATCATCTCTAACTTTATTACTACAGGGTACTTATCCCCGGAATCCAACCATTTGTCCCTGCTATTAACCTACTGGATTTTTAGCTAATACCTCTAATTTGCAATTGCATGAGGTACTGAACAAACAGTCAATCTAAACTTTGCATAAGAAATAATAACATAATGATTCATATAAACTTTGCATAAGAAATCATAACATAACAATTCATATAACCTTATATAAAAATTCATAGATAAATCTCCAAATTTATGTATGCATACCGATACTATGACCAGTCCTCCCAACCTTAGAGTTCATCTATCTCTAGAACTCACCCCCGACCTGAGATCCTCCAAGAACAGACTAACCTCAATCTGTTCTGGAGCAGCTTATTTAAGCTATGCTCTCCCCAAAGCCTGTTTCCAATTCTGCGTCCAGAATTTCAGGATGCTTTTATTCCTGTTTGCCTAGGCTTCCCTTATTTATGGACTTTAAAGCTGCTTTCTGCTTTTCCAGCTTTTCCAGCTTTTTACCTCTTCCCAACTACTTTCCTCATCATTGGGGAATTTAGATTTTTCCTCAAAAATCTAAATTAGAAATAATTTCTTTCAAGGATTTTTGAAAGATTTTTGGGAAAGTCTTTACCTTTTCCATAACCTCATGGATTAGGCATGTGATCTCAATTTCTCATTTGGTCATAGTGCATACACAATATTTTATTTATTTTTCATAAATAAATAATTAACCACATCCACACAATAATTATCCATTGGGGTCCACTCCCCTTTGGATTTATGTTCAAATGTCTAATTTGAAAAGCATGGAACTTGGGGGTGTTACAAAAACTCTAGAGTTATTTCCTGAATACCCCAACTAAAGTATTCATTAACTCAACAATAAAATAAAATATAACCTCATTACATCAATCCCATCATAGCTTCCATAGCCATTGAATCCAATAAAAATTCAATGTCTAAAAATAGTCAATGTCTACAAATCCACTGTAATTTACATAATTTTCCATTGCATATTATCATTAAGGCAAAGGAACATTTATGTACACCATGCATCTATACTTGACCCACAACATGGGGTCAAAAATTTGTCAAAGCACATTGACAACAATTCATCGCATGTAATATAGGTGGTATACATTCAAAATTTCCACATAATAATAATAATCATGTAACTTAGAAAAAAGACATTAACATATGTTGCATATCATAGCATGATACTTTATTTAAGGTCTCACCTTAGCAGCCATCAATATTGTAGAGAACTAACAGTCCCATTGAACACTAGGACACAAAATGTGATTCTTTTTTTTTTTTTTCGCTTACCATTAGCTTGCAACCATATAAGCGACAACCATTGAGGAATTTTGTGAAAATAATTTGCAATCATGAAATCTACAATCACTGTAGACTTTTTTTCAAATATTATGCAAGCATGCAATCTACAACCAATTCGAAATTCCATCAAACAATTTTCAAGCATGCAATCTACATCCATTGAGGAATTTTAACAACAATTTGCAAGCATGCAATCTATGGTGGATAAGGCATTCTTCGAAATAGTTGGCAAGCATACAATCTACTACCATTGAGGGACTAGTTAGCAGAGATGAAATAAATTTCCATAAATATGGTTATACTCTCATAGAGATAGTAAAACTAGAATTTCTAGAATATCATGAATCATATTAATATCATCAATGGTAAAATTTCTGCTAATAACAGAACCAACAATCCCTACAACATCATCTAATCAGGAAATTTGACCAAATTATGGATCCATTTCTAAACATAACTTTTTCTTGGAATCACCATGGGGATTACATGATCTCAAGGTATGAAAACCCCTTGATATTAAAGATTAATCACATCCAAAACTTCCACGGATGAAATTATTTAAAATAACAAAACCGTGGATCTCAATTACCACTTTTTGTCGAACACATGGAATGCAAACTTTCCTCTACAACTCTAAATGAAGAAAGATAACCCACAATTATGCTACTATGATTTTTTTCATTGAATTTAAGTTCACTATGTGAGTTCTATTTCACTCGTTGCTTATTTTTAACAACTAAAGAGTTTCGTTCAAGTATATATATATTTTGTTTTCAACATTCCATTGTCCTCTTCAGGGTCAAACCCGACTTCTATATTATTTAGTTATCACACCAACCATACATGTATTCATTATTTATAGGTAGTGCATGATAACTTTAGATATGTTTTTCCATATTTTTTTTCTTATGCACCATAATAATTTTTCTCACATTATGCATCCAAAGGTTGGTAATTAATCTACAATATAAACAGTGAGTGCTCAAGATGGTTCATAGGTACAATAGAAGTTTTATTGTCTTTTATCCACATCCATATTAAAATTTCATGAGCACAACTTTTAAAAAAACATTATAAATGTCTACTCTTTCATGCAGTCATTAATCATGCAACATGCATCTCATGTTAATTGTAGTATACTACAAGTTTAATTAAAATCATACCTGAGATGATGCCCACTAGCATCATACCTCTACTTCCTTTTTGCATAACGATTCCCAAAAGGCGCCAGTGTTCCAACCTTTTGCTCTGATACCATTTGTAACATACCCAGATAACCTCGCAGGAAAAATGCATGGAGTTAGGACTTTTTTTCAACATTTACGAATGTGTAACCTTATAAATTTCTTTATATATTTCTGCATTAACCATTTAAATACCCATTATCATCACTTAGAGAAATATTTAGCAAAAATCATAGTGAGTTACACAACCATTAATTGTTCTTGTTCTAGCATATTAACTTAAATTTCCTGCTATAACTATGAATCGATCCCATGATCATTTTAATTCAATTAGTAGATCACCTAATTGATAATATCAACGTCATATCATGAAATAAATTAACATCATCAAAACGACACAATTAACAATCACATAAATAGACACCGATATACCCTAGAAACCCCATAGGGTGAAAACCAGCAAACGTTTAATTTTATTATTAAACGCTCGTGAGGGTTGTCACCCCTCACTCAATGGTTATAAGGGAGTCCATCCCTTGACCATTGTAATAAAATTTACATATAAAAATAATCTTAAATGAAACATAACTAGCTATAAGTTATTACAATCATCATGATACCATTTACCCACGAATCATCAATCTCTGTCTTTGTATTAAGACTGTTTCCTTCAGGGGATCATTGTGCAATTGGAACTACTAAACCTGCATGGACTAACAACTCTTTATCTTCCACAATGTTAAACTTGAAATTTCCTTTTCTCAAGTCATCCTTCTTTCCTGCCATTTCTGTCGTCGGCACACTTGATATCATGATTAGATAAAATATTAATAAACCAATAATCAATCTCTATTTGTGACACTTCAACAAATATTTGTATGAATTTATAAAACATAACCACATTGACATTAGTTTCCTTATTTAACATCATTTCACATGCATTAGTAACAAATAAATCAATATCAAGCATCCTCTTTCCACCAAACACTAATAAAATCTTCCATGCACTTTCCTATTATTTCCAAAATAAAGCTAACATACTATATAATAATACTGTGCATGCAAATGCATAACAATATTTTCAAGATAACTATCCCAACAAGCAATTTCTCTTTTTTCCTACTCATATATTTTCTTTTCAATATGGATTAATGCAATAGATGTTATACTTACGCATGTGAATACATGTTCTTTTCCAAAAACATATTTTCCACCCAAGATCTATTCATAATGGTTACTATGTATAACAATGCCAACTCTATTTCAACCAAAGTTAACATACAAGTTATAGTTTTGTGCATGCAATAACATATCTTGTTCTTCCTGCATGTAAAACATATATTTCTTTCCAAAAGAAACCAAATAAATATTTCATGGAAAAAATAAACACATTTCTTTTCCAAGGGTCAAACGCATACCACTTATCATTTCATGCATGCAAAGTGACATTTCCCTCTCATCCAAAAGATATAACCCATAACTATGTATAATATTCTCCCAAGATAAAGCTAATACCATAGCTAATCCCTTTAGGTTGGACAAATACATATTATTTTTCCCAAAAGAAGGCTAACACAATAAATATTATGTGGTTGCATCTTCCTTTTCTCTAGAAATCTAATACTCAAAAATATATTTTTCCCATGCATGCAAGCATATATGTTTCTCTAAATAATATTACATAATAAAGCATGTGATTACTCTTTTTTCCTCTCTAAGAATCTAATCCAATAATGCATACAAGGATATATTTTTATCTTCTATTCATTTTGAAGAGTTTTAACACAATAATTATTTCCTTGCATACAATTATGCAATGTTCCAAATGGGAAAATATAGGCTCAGTAGGGAATATCTTAAGATATTCCACTATGGAATCACAGCAATATGGAATTACACCAATAGATCTAAACCGGAGATAGACTGGCAGGGCATTTACTAGATGCATCACCTTCACAAGGAAGGGTGAAATCCAGAGGCTTCCTGGCCCATTCCAGACTCTGTCTATAGAAGAATGGTGAAACACGGCAAGTGTGGGAATGACACATCCTCTTAGAGTTTTCTACTCTTAGGAACCTTAGATCTATAGATCTAAACAATGGATCCAAAACAGAAGTAAAAACCAACCAAGGAAGAAGCGCTAAATTCCTCTCAGGAAAATCTGCAATAGGCTCAAGGAGGACATTGTATAAGAAAGCCAGTGTGAAAATAATGTAGAACAGGGTTGGATTCCCTTATTTTAGGCTTTTTCAGACCTCAAGAAAAGTTTCAGCAAAAATAAATGAGTTTAGAGGTTTTAACAGATCTCCCACAATCAACACTAATTGAAAATCAGCTAAAGGAGAGAGTTGGTAAATAGAGAAACCGTCCTTTAGAAATTGCGCAGTTTCTGCTGGAAGACACTAGAAATCAGCCATTAGAATCATGTTATAGTATGGCATCAAGAAATCAGATCTATAATCAAGTTCCTTAGTAGAAGCATTCGATTTACTTGAAGCAAGAGCAAGAATCCTTCAAAAATAATAGCAAAAACAATTGGAAAAGCTGCAGAAAGACTTGACAGCATTTTATATGAGGAGCTTCAGCTGCTGTAGGTTAATATTCAGATCTAAAACTAATATATGGCTGAAACATCAGATCCATACCATATCTGGAACTACTCAGCCTTCTAAACAAGATCCCCCTGGGGTTTTATCAAAATAATGCATAAAAAAGTGTAGATCTAGCTTTTAATACACTGAAATTTTTATTGCAAATAAATTCAATCATTATATAATCAGGTTCCATATGAAAACAAAGAGATTTTCAAAGAATATGGTTACTCATCTCTTCATGCATGCTTGAAATACTCTCTTCCTCTTCCTTGACTCCATTCTCCATGTATTCTCCCATTTTCCTCTTCTATTTCTCTCATGGGATTATAATAAAAAAATAGAATTAATTAAAATGGAATAGATTTTATAAATCATAAAAGTATTCCAACTTTTTTCTAAATCATAAAATAATTCCATATTTTCTAATTCATAAAAGCATTCAAGCTTTTATAAATCCTAAAATTATTCCAGCTTTTTCTAAATCATAAAATAATTCCATATTTTCTAAATCATAAAAGCATTCCAGCTTTTCTAAATCACAAAAGCAATCCATAAAGCCTCCATAAATCTGATTTTTCCTAAATCAGAAAAGCATTCCATAAATCCCTCATGCTTTTATTTTTAAAGGTAGATTTTCTTTTTCCTTGTGAGAAAAATATCACTTATCCATACTTTTTCAAAATCTATTACTCATTATTTCTAAAACTCATAAAATATACCAGCTTGGAAATATAATTTATTTCCATGGAAGAATATAAATTATCATAAATAAAATAATTAAGAAATAATTCTTCCAATATTCCTATAATTAACAATTACAAGAATATTCTTCATTTAATATCAATATAATAATTAATAATATTTAATTATTTAATAACCGTCATTTTATGAGAGTTTTTATGGTGGCTTATGCGAAGGATATTACACCTGGGCTGTCCCAAAAGTGGATTTTATAGGTATGAAGTGTGCAACTTTTGTTAAAGTGTCCACCACTACCATCACTGAATCATGTTGGTACTTTGTTTTGGGTAACCCAGTTATGAATTCTATAGAGAAAGTGTCCCATTTCCATTCTGAAATTGGCATGGGATTTAAAAGTCCAGCTGGATGTTGATGTTCTACTTTGAATAGTTGACATTGCATGTACTTAGCTAAATAGTCTGCTACATCCCTTTTCATTCCTCGCCAAAACAATTTACTTATCAAGGCTGTAAGCAATTTCTAATATCCCGGATGTCCTGCATATAGTTGTTTATGGTATTCAACTAGGATCTCTCAAAGATTCTACATTGGGGATATACAACCTATTTTTATAGCAGATCAGCCCTCTCTGGTTTTGGGTGTACTCAGCCATTTCTTTTTTCTGCATTTTTAATTGCAGACTTTCATAATTGGAATTTTGATCTGATACCTTTTTAACTAGCTCTTCTAATTCAAAACTAGCACTACTCCCAAGGTTGCTTATGTGTTGGCAAGCATTTCTGCTTAAGGCATCAACAATTTTCTTTTCCTTCTCTTTGATATGTTTGATGTCCATATCAAATTCACTCAGAAAGGACAGCCATCTGGCTTGTCGAGCATTCAAATCAGTTTGGGAAAAGAAATATTTGAGGCTAATATGATCAGTCATCAATATCAATTTTTTCCCAAGAAGATAGTGTCACCACATCTTCAAGGCATGAATTACAGCAGCCAATTCCAAATCATATACATTGTAGTTATGTTCATGTTTCTTAAGTTTCCTAGACTCTTATGCAATAACGGAATTTTCCTGCAATAGAACTCCTCCCAATCCCTCTCTGCATGCATCAGTGCATACAACAAACTCTTTTTCAGGATCTGCAATTTTGAGTATAGGAGCTGTAGTGAGTTTTAGTTTTAGTTGTTCAAAACTATTTTGGCATTTTCCAGTCCGCTCAAATTTGGTGCCTTTTCTTTGTAAAGAAGTTATGGGATATGCTATTGCAGAAAATCTTTCCACAAACTTTCTATAATAACCTGCAATCCCCATGAATGACCTAACTACTGATACATCAGTGGGCACCAGCCATTCTCTAATAGTCTTTATTTTCTTAGGGTCCACCGCCAATCCTTTTTCAGAAATAATATGCCCCAAGTATTGAATCTTGTCTTTATAAAATTCACATTTACTAAACTTGGCATATAACTGGTTTTCTTTCAAGGTTTGCAAAACTATCCTTAAATGTTCTTTGTGCTCTTCCTCACTTTTTGAATAAACCAGAATATCGTCTATGAACACTAGTACGAATTTATCCAAGTACTTGTTCAAAACGTTGTTCATTAAGCACATAAAGGTGGCAGGGGCATTCGTCAAACCAAAAGGTAGGACTACAAATTTGTAGTGACCATACCTGGTTCGGAAAGTTGTTTTACTAATTTCTTCTTCCTTAATTCTGCGCTGGTCATAACCAGTCCTGAGATCAATTTTAGAAAATACTGAAGCTCCTCTTACTTTATCAAAAAGATCATCAATTTTGGGCAATGGGTATCTATTTTCGATGGTCAACTTATTCAGCTGACGATAGTCAATGCACATTCTAAAGGTTCCATCCTTCTTTTTCACAAACAGCACCGGTGCTCCCCATTGAGACACATTCGGTCTGATATAACCTTTATCCAGTAATTCTTGCGATTGCATTTTCAGTTCCATAAGTTCGGGAGGAATCATTCAATAAGGGGCTCTGGAAACAGGTATTTCTCCAGGCACTAAATCGATTGAGAAGTCAATCTCTCTTTTGGGGGAAAGATGAGGAATCTCATCTGGAAAAAATTCCTTAAACTCTCTTACCACGGGCAGAGTGTCCAACAGGTTTTCTTCAGGTTGCTATCCTAATTCTTCTACATGTACAGCATACACTTGATATCCTTTCCTAGTTGTTATTTTTAATCGCAGAGCTGATATTTGTCTTATAGAGATTGGTTTTGGTTTTCCTTTGAGAATAAAGGGTTTATGCTCCTCATCTATGCAATGCAGAGTTTTATCCCAACAATTCATCATAGCCTTTCTCTTTTCTAACCAGTCCGTTCCTATAAGAAAGTCATATGAGCCTAAGGGAAGAATGTTTAAGTTTACTTCTGTCTAATAATAATTCAATTTAATTGTTGTTTGAGGTAACCTATGAGTTACTTTTCGCTTAGTGCTAGTGGCTAGCTGAACCAACCAAGACTGTTGAAATTTTTCAGTTTTGAGATTGCATTTCTCTACAAATTGTGGACTAATATAACTCAAAGAAGCACCTGGATCAATTAAAACTGTAACAGATTGATCAGCAATCTTACTTTCCATCTCAACCATGGTAGCCTGGTATTCTACTTGTTGGTTCTCCAAGGCTATGCTGATAATGGGTATGTTTCTTGCTATATCATTTACTGTGGTAGCTTCTCGATCCCTCATAATCATCTGAATTTTGCGGTGTGGACAATCCCTCAATAGATGAGGTTCTCCACAACCCCAAAATTTCAAGGGTTCCCGCATTTTTACTGCTCCCTCCTTCTTATTATCTCCATCCATTTGTTTTGAACCGACTTGGGACTTAGCAGTTTGGCTTTCCTTGGATTTATTAAATTTCTTTCACTGATGGTCCCTGGAAAAGTTTTTTCAGGTAAGCTAGTTTCTATTTCTTCCCTTTTGATTCACTCTTATTTACCCAACTTTTTCCATGTTCACCCTTGCCTTTAAACTGCTGGTAGCATAATCTAGCTTTTCTCACCGCTTCATCCATAGTCTTTGGATTATCGAACTCTATTTTCTCCTTGTACACAGCAGGAAAACAATTCAAAAACCTTTGTACCTTTTCCTTCTCTTCACGAATATAAGGAAAGTACCTTAGCATATTTGTAAACTTGGTGAAAAACTCATCTATAGTGAGTTGCTCTAATCTGAGTTCATGGAACTCTTTTGCCTTATCATCATAATAGTGTTCGTTCAAATAGCGGTTTTTAAACTTGACTTGGAAATCTTCCCAAGTCACTATTTTTTCATCAATGGCATGGACCATTTTCGTCTCCTCCCACCACAAGGTGGCTTTGCCCTGCGACTGGTAGAAAGCCAATCTGGCCTTCAGATTTCTTTCATATTCATAGACCTAGAAATACTTAATCATATTTAACAACCATGCTTCAGTATCTTCCTCCTTCTCTCCATCATAGGAGGGAGGTTTAATCTTTTGGAATTCCCCCTGTAATTTCTTTCTCTGTTTAGACTGATGTCTAGTAGTGTCATCTTCCTCAGAATCATCTGAGAATTTTTCTTTCTTCCTCTTTCCGGAACCTTCACCTTCTTGGCTGTTCTACGAAGTTAGTTCTCTTATGAGCTTTTCCTGCTCCCCACTGGCTAATGACAGCCTGTCATTTTGACTTCTAACTCACCTATCTTGCGTTGCAACCCATGCAACATAGCCATCAAAGGAGCATTAGGATCCGGTGTGTTATCTTCATCACGCAAATCAACATATATTTCATCTCCTTCATCCATTGTCTTTTCAGTTCCAATACCAATGTACACTAAAGAAAACAACATCATAATTTTTTTTCTTTTTTTCCAAAAAAATAATTTACACAGTGAGCACAACAACAGTCTAGTTTTCAAACATGGGCTCTGATACCATTTGTAACACCTCCACATTCACATATTCAAAAAAAAATTCTATTAAAAATAATCTGGAACTTTTATTAACAATACCCTCATGACTATACCTTTATTACCCATTAACATCTTTATTAATCTAGCAAAACCTATCTCAAGGTATTCGATTAAAGGGTTCTCTATTTGTACTTTGATCTACTAATACCTTACCCAATTTTTTTTCATGAGCTTATTATACTTGTTAACCATTTGATGAGTCTTCACTCAATGGTTTTTTTTTATCATCCATTACTCGATATACATATCGAACACATTAGCCATATAACATTTAAGTGATTTTATTACTACATTGTCCATTGTTAAAATATGACTCATTCCCTATGCTAATGGCCATACTCTCCTACCACGTCATTCCTATGCAGGGACTACACATATAGCCTATTGTTTTTATACAAACTTCCATTGCATAGGACTTTAGAGCTGCACTGATTTCAACTTAACATGTCTCCTCTCACATCAAGATCTCTTGCGTATATGTAATTGCGTTGGGATTGCAATGCATAATGTCTATTGTACTCCTGTAGTACCACGCTGGAGTCCCATTAAATTTTTTGATCCGTATCGTGCTCTGTTGGAATTTCCATCCTTCAGTTCATTTCTCCTGAGATTAATTACATTTGTGGGTTTCGATGGAGTTCTGGTACTTTGGCATCGTCGCTCATTAAATTTTTCTAATCGTTGGGATGAACGTCGCTTCAGCTCTACGTTAGACTTTATAGTTGGTTTATTGTACGTGTACGTCCTCTCCAGATCCCGGCATCTAGATGGTGATGATTGGTTAGGGTTTGAGCACGACCATGGTTATTTAATTCACATTTTTTTACTGCTAAGTTTTATTTTGCTTTGTCCCATTCTGGTTCTGGAAATTACGAAGGTCTCCCCATTCGAGATTTTTATGGACACATTGAAGCCACCCTCGCAACTCTTCGTTGTTGAGGTTTCGTCACCGAACCTCATCAATTTCTGTCTTGCTTCCTGGGTAGCTCGAATAGGACGCAGACCCCATTGACTCTCTCAGGTATTCATCTGCTTGTCCTTTGAGTTATACACTTATTTATTATTTTTCATGAAGTTTTCATTGATGATCGTATTATGCCTCTATTCGTTGTATGGATATAAGCATAATCGTATGAGAATTTCATTTGTTCACTGATTGTGCAAATAGAGTTTTGTTTGGTTCATGGTTATCACATTGGAGAGCGTTGAATCTTATTCGAACTCCTCATGCATTCTCCTTCTTGGCTACCATTCGGTACGTTGTTATTTGCTTAATGGAATTAACTTATGATTTGGTAACGAGCTCGATTTCTCATATCTCAGGTTTACATTTCATAGAGCTCCTGTTCACGACGAGGCTCATGCCCTTCATTCCAGGTATTGGATTTTTCATTCTTGTTTAATGCAATTGGTACACAGTTCAATAATTTTTATATTGTTCGGATGTAATGATTTGGGGTTTCACTCTCTGGTTCTCGTTTTTGTAGGTACTCTCGTCGCCGAGCACCCCTTTATTTCTCATACTGCTATTGCAAGAAATGCTCCCAGATTTGACCCTTAATGTTGCTATTCATTTGTTCTCAGGTCGGTACTCTGTTATCATCTAGACCTTCATCGCTCTCATGGCTAGAAGCAAGTCTTCCATTTGCGAAGTAGTTTGTCTTATCCGATAGTCAGATTGAATTCGCTCCTGTAGCCGCCCCCTTTTTATTTTCAAACGAACTATGGCACTATGTAATTTATATTTTATCTGTGTGTAATATTCTGGACATTTCCCAATATACATATTCTGGAATATTCTCAGTTTTAACCAGTGTGCCGACCAGGTATTGGGTCTGTACTAATTTTTCTCTTACAATCTTTTTATCTAGAGATGTGCAATGGGTCCATACTTGTTCTGGGTGTGGAATAATGGAGTTGTTTGTACTGAAATATTCACAAACTACTAACTCTATACGGTTATTAATTTAAATATTGTAAATTCTAGTATATAGAATATCATTATTTGTTTCATTTTGTGCCAGTCTGAAACCACATAAAGAGAATAATAGTACTTATTTTTAAATCATAATTCTATCTCAGCATGCTATTTTAATTTGGTCTTCCTTTTCCATCAAGGTTGGAAATCATTTCCTTCATAGTACCTATACTATGTCCTTGTAATGCAAAATATAGAATGATTTCAAGAATACATACATATCTATTTTTAATTTTTTTTTATTTTTTTTAATATGTATATGCATGCAGGGGACATAATAGTAATGTCTTGTTCATTCCTTATTATAAAATAATTTATGTTGAGGCTAAGGTTCCTTCTTTACTATATTTCTTCGGTAACTTTTATATACATTTTCTGCTAGAACAGAGTTTGTTCTTTTTCAAGTTTTCCCATGAATAATAGGAGTTCTACCTTACAGTAACAATACCCTTCCTAATCATTTTACATACACAGTTTTCATGTGGAAAGTTTTCACATGTTCCTTCACTAAAAGATAGAAATGTTCTTGTAAACCCCATTCTATTTTATTTTTTTAATTTATAAATTTGTTTCACAATAGTAGTGTGAAATTCTCTTGCCAGAAAATAACAATCCACTTTATTTTCTCATGGTGTTTTATTTCTTTAAGCGTCAAGGTGACAGTTTAGTTTTGCTGCTAATTTTTTTTTTCCAGAGTAGCCTTACTCCTGGTACCATAGAGAAAGTGTGAATAGTATTATGATCATTCAGTACGATAACAAACTCCTCAAGCTTAATTTACATAGTAATTACACCAATTACACTCTTAAGTCAGCACCATATTCCTGTGTACATGCATGTTCATATCTAAAGTGTAACTTATCTGAGTTTTCCAAAGTTCAATACATGAACTAGTACATGTTTAATTATTTATTTATTTAATTACCCTTTATTATAGAAGCAGATTAAAGTTACATTAACTGTTCTAGGGAATCATTTACACTCTCTCTAGATTTAAACCATATAATGGTTTAGAGGTTCTGGTTGACAGTACTCCCTAATATTCTTCCTACTACCATACAGAAGTTAGGAGAATTATTTCTTCTATTCAACTCTGTTAAAAGTAAGGGAATTCATAACACAACAGTTTAACTCAACATAACTACCACATAAACTATCACTATAATTCAACAACATTTAATTTAATTATTAATTAAAACCATGTGCATACCACTTCTGTGATGACCAGTCCTCCCAACGTTAGAGTTCCTTTATCCACAAGACTCACCCCCGAGCTGAGATCCTTTCCCCAGAACAGAACAACCCTCAATTTGTTCTGGAGTAGCTTATTTAAGCTTATGCTCCCCAAATCCTGTTTCTAATTCTGCGTCCAGAAGTACAGGATGTTTTTCTTCTTGTTTGTCTAGGCTTCCCTTATATAGAGACTTTTGAAGCTACTTTCTGCTTTTCCAACTTTTTACCTCTTCCCAACTACTCTCCACCTCATTGGGGAATTTAGATTTTTTCCTCAAAATCTAAATTAGAAATAAATTCTTTCAAGGATTTTTGAAAGATTTTTGGGGAAAATCTTAGCCTCTTTCCATACCTCATGAATTTGGCAAGTGATCTCAAATTTCTCATTCGGTCAATATGCACAGACATATTTTATTTATTTCTCATACTCAAATAATTAATTATATCCACACAATACTTATCCATTGGGATCCACTCCCCTTTGGATTTAAGTTCAAATGTCTAACTTGCAAGAAGCATAAAACTAGGGGTGTTACAGTGCCATCCCCTCCTCCTGCAACATCATACAAAGTGTGAGAGAAAATCTGCCCTTGCTCTCCCAAGCAAAGCAACAAAGCGTTTTGCTCCCTCCCCATACCTCCATCATACCAATCATGTGATGAAGACATGATGAATGATATGAGTATCATATCAACACCATGCATCCATACTCTATGCTGCTCAATGATGCAAGTATCCATCCATCTTCACCCCGTCCTCCTACTCTTAGGAAGAGTGTGTGCCAAGTGATGGCCAAACTCTTTCAAGAGTAACCAGCGCAGCCAAGCCTCCTGCTGCCCAGTATCATAGTTCGGAAATTACAAGTGATGGCCAAACTCCTTCAAGAGTAACCAGCGTAGCCAAGCCTCCTGTTGCCTGGTATCATAGATCTGCAGGTAGCTCCCTATCTCCTTGCTCATCATCCACATCCACTCAATCACCTGTGGATGCCTCCTTCTTTTCCTCATCTTCGTACTCCTCCCATGAGGGCTACCATCCTCCCAAATCAATTTCCTGTCTTTGCACTTCATGGGGTTTTGAAATTAAAACTTCTCAAGGATCAATGAGACCCTATCAAGAATCAAATAGGTGGTAGGCAAAAACCTCCCATCATGATGTGTATGGCTCAAGGGATGTCCAACACAAGCATGAGAGATTTTATCCATCCTAATATGTCCTTCAGATTCTATCTGCTCTTGTGAGAAGGGAAGAAAATTATTGCATCCCATGGTGTGTCGAAGTGCATTTCCAATGAGATCTCTCCTTAAGACCTCCCTTTCATCCATAGTCTTCCAAAACCAATGAGGTCATGGATCTGAAAGTAGAAGTTCCTCTTTGAGCTGAGAGGAGCTCATTGAGAAAGTGTCATCTTGAAGGGAGAAAAGGTTTCTTACTCCAAGATGTCTACCATCAATCTTCAAGTTTTCAAACCCCAACTTCCAATGTGATGTACAATCCAACAATGGCTCATGAGAATGATGGTGTGATTCTTTCTTGAGTGTTTCCATGTTTCACAGCGCAGTGCAACCAAGCTGCTCTTGATGCACATTTGGAACTTCTTGTAGGGCTACAAGAGTCCCTTCCTCAAAAGTGTTGGCTGCCCCAACTGTTGATACATGTGGCTGCTCCTTCATGAGTGTGACAGTGTTTTCACAGGCCTCCTCAAGAGGTGATGTGATCTGTTCGTGATAGGAAGCACATGGTACTTCCTCTTCTTTTTCTTCAATCTTCTTGACCTCCTCAAAAGTGAATGCATTTCCTCTGGATCTGAAAATATATGAGAATAAACTCATCTTCTTCTTGGGTTGAGACTCACAGAGATTAGTGGATCCCTCCTTCATGGGAGAAGGTGACCTCCCCGTGGTATGCTACAACTTTGATTTCTGCATGCTAGAAACCCTACTATTCCTTCCTCCTTCATCCTTCCTAAGCTGACAGTACTCTCTGAAGGGAAAATCTGCTTTGAATTCTTCCCCCTTGGACTACCATTCTCGGAAATAATCTCCAAAGGGTATATGATCATGCTGCCTTCCTTTCTCGCTCGGTACTGGAGGTAAGAAGGTAGGCATTGTGATAACTAGATAACTAGCTCCACATTCTGATCCAAAACTATGCTCTGATACCACTGTAATATCCTGTTTCGGGGATATCTCTAAAGCAAGACAAAACTCCAACCAGAGATTGACTAGGAGGGCATTTACTGGATATGTCGCCTCTAAAAGAGGGCGAGATCCGGAGGATAGCTGGACCTTTCCATAATCTGTCTAATATTTAAATAGAAACACACCAAGTGGTATAGAACTAGACATATAATATCATACGGCAACTACAACAACTCATCCAGAAAATGAATTTCTCAGCAATTCATGCCTGAAAAATGCATTATTCAGGTATGATGGCTTCAGCTACCATATAATATGTCTTAGAATTCTGATGAACCCAAATAAATAACAGCAGCAACCTTTACTTAGATTTTAAGGGCAAAAAGGTGGGGAAAGGTGAGGATTTTGGCCCTAAAATGAGTGTATCAGCAAATCTGCATAAAATTATGGGTCAAGGTTATGGAATATGTTATATTAGGTTAAGAGGGACTTCCATGTTGAATTTCAAATCAAATAAAGGCGTTTTTCTACGTTAAAAAGTTACTCCTTCCCGACTAGTCAAGAAAAACCCAGATTTCCCATGACTTTGAGTATGAAGAATTTTACTGAAGCAAGGGAAGCATTTTTTTCTGAATTATTAAGATGTAAAACAGTATTATCAATCAGATAATTAGTTTATGAATATGGAATGGGCATTAAACAAGGCTAAACATTAGTTTTACATAGAAAACCCCTCAAGTTTGAGGTGCCGCAAGACAAGGGAATAAACCCTTCAGAATTTTCTCTAGTAACTATGAGACAAGAATATGAATATATAGACAATAATAATGTATAGCAGCAAGACAGTGTACAATCCTTGAGGAAACAACCTCTCGAGAAAGAAATGCAGCCTCAATAAGACATGTACATGGTAATGAAAGAACACTGCTATTTCTGCATAAATATGGGCTATGAAAAATGCAATATATAATAGAAAACTGCTCCAAAATGATTTCAATATATTGATATTACAATATATTTCCCAAATACAATAGGGGAGAAAGGCTCTAACCTATAGAAACAGTAATAGATCAATCCTCCAAGGGATTGGCTGAAATACACAAAATGGAAAAAATGCCGGAGTTTCTGGGCAGTAGTTGCAACTCAAATATGGAACTAAGTAGAGAAGGTTGTAGATGATGAAAAATCTGAAGTATACCTCCTCCAATGGATCTCCAAAGTGGAAGGCTGATCGTTACACTTGAGATCTCACTCACAAACCAATATGCAAACCCTCACTGCAAATACACCATGAATATAATGCAAAAACTAAGAGGGACTGCACAGTAGTGGAATAAAACACTTTGGCCAAGTGCCAAGATCTGAAAATCAGCTCCAATATTCTCCAACCTGATCCTCCAAAGGAAAGAAGGGATCTCCCTCTAAAAAACAAGAGAAGGAAGTGGTGTCATAAAGTCACCATGGCAACACCCTACAACACAGTATTATGCTGTTGCAGCAATAACGTTGTCTTGGAGGATGATGCTGAAAAACTAACCTTTCCCGAGTAGGCACTCGAAGTCCCCTAGGGCTAAGGGTGAGATCTCCGCAAAGAGACACTCGGTTGCATTAAACAGTGCTGCAGAATAGTTAAAAAACCAGCATGCTAAAGAAGACAAATGTCTCACTCAACAATCCATAACTCAAGCATGAATGAAATGAGGAGGCTCCTCCATCTTTTATAATGTTGGTTTCCCTCCAAAACCAAATGTAGCCTCTCTCTCTCCTCCACATCCTCATATTTATCCACATCCTCATCCTTATCTACACAGAAGCTTGCAGAATCTTCTAGAGTGTACATAGGCCCCCTCCTCCACGTGGTGTTGGGTCCCCCTTGACTCCCACTTAAGTCACAATGTTGTGCTACTAAGGTGGATGTCTTATTTCAATTAAGTGAGTTAGACCCTCTTCGCTCACTTTTTATTTATTTACAAACTATAGACGACAAACTAAACAAAATAGAATATTCCAATTAGCTGTCACTAATTAGGCATATTAAAGAAATATTATAAGGAGTCTATTTGTTGACATTACCTATAAATATTAATCAATTCTATAACAAGATGAATACATATATTGAAATATGTCATAATGGTTGGATAACATCACAATACGATTTAACCTTTGTTGAAAATAACAATGTAACATAACCTTTAATAGATCTCTTAATTTGAGACAACAAATAAATAAAGTAGACTTCAACATAAGAGAAACACAATGAACATTGTAATGTTACATTACCATAGCGAACCATAGTTAAATATACTCAACATGGTCGACCATTCACATCCATGGATAACCATGTCAAGTTGTAGTCAGCCAAAGAGAAAGTAAACTTAATAGAACCATGGTCATTAAACCATAATAAATGTAAACATACCATAATTGTAAATCAGAGTCAACCATAACTTTATAATAGAAAACAAAAAGTAAAATTGATCTATTTTATACCAAGAATATAGTAAAAGGAAACAATATTAATGGAAACAAAATAAACATAAATTTTAGTAGAACATCATTATAGTGAGAACCGAATTATAATAAAAAATCAAGTATCAAAATCTTGTAAAATGTATGACAATACCAACTAGCTCAATTAGTGAAACAAAAAAATTTCAACTAGCTATAATAGTGATAGTTTTTTACCAAAGGGAGACATGTTAAATATGTTTATTTGTAATATAATACATTGATATCCAAAACCTTGATAATAGGGGATGAACTAGAAATAAAAGATGCAGAACCCAAGATGTAGTCTAATTGACACATAGGTTTCTAAGGGTCTCAAATTTTTCTTGCAAACTCTATTTTTGGTGCAAAATAGCATGCTCGAAAGGTATCCATGAGAAGTAAAAGGTTTTCCAAGTAATGGGAATGCTATGCTAGATTTATTTGATCATAGGGTAAACAATTTAATTTTTAAGCCCTTTAAAATGTGTCAAAATTTTAGAACCTAAAATATTAGAGAAAAATCAAGAATAATTGGAATAATCCATAATGAATTACTAAAAGAAGTCGCTGGCCACAAACAAGTTAGACATATTTTGAATATAGTCAATATTAGCAATGATATGTCAACAAAATATTGCCAAAGATAATCATTATTAATTGTGGGTCACTATGTTTAATCATATACAATCATAGTCAACCATTCCATCCTAGTCAACCATAATCAACATTATCACACCTAGTTACCCATAGTCAAAAATAGTCAACCATAGTCATATGTGGTTACCTATAGTTCCTAATCCCCTGTCCCCATATTTCCCAAAGTAAAATAAACCTCCTAATTACTTCAATGAAAATATTTACTCTAATTTATATTATCCCACCCCCCCTCCTCCCAAAAAAAAAAGGGATTTTTCTAGCTTAAAATAAGGCACATGAAAAATCACCCTATAATATTAGTACAGAATAGTTGCTACATATATTTTGGTGTAGATCAAGGATTTAAAACTAGTGCAACAACTTAGTGGTCCATTTCTCGATCATATTTCCAAAAAATTAGACTTAATGTCTCAAAACCCTATATGATAGATACCTAATATGCCACATTAGATATTTTATTTTGTATGATACTTCAAATATATTCTAAACCCAAACTCACAAGAGTGGTAATGTGCATGTTGATTATTTCAAAAAACACTCACAAAAGGTGATACATTAAAATGAATAATCTAACCTAATTACCTCCTATAAAATAATATTAATTTCCCATAAAAATGCTACCTTCTATATTTTATTTGACAGAACGTGTTATTAATAATAATAATAATAATAATAATGACAATCAATTCTAGGTCACTATGAAGGGAGACAAAATTGATGGAGCATGAGATCTTTCTCACAACATCATCCCTTCCACCTAGTTTTATATCCCACACGACAACATATTTTGGTCATTCTAATAAAGTTCAAGAAGTAGGCTCCCCCACTATTGTGGAGTCTTTTCCATTCTCATAAATTTCAATGGTGTCTCTACTCTTGCTTAGTCATAAATTCCTTGTATATATAATATTTCTAGGATGTTGCAAATTTTGATGTTGTTATATTGGTAGCCGCTAGGTTTGATATTTGGCATCATAGAGATTACTCCAACAAGTTATATATTCACAATGGTTAAAAATACATGACACTGTATACCACCATATTAAAATCCCATGAAATTCAAATTTTTTTTATTTTATAAAGCACATGATGCCATCACTAACAATGATGATATACCTAACTGATATTCACCTTAAAGTCATATCTATAAAACATAAGGAAGGACTAATTCTTAGTGTCTAAATTCTATTACTATTTAATTATATATCATCCATACAATTTTTTTAATCTAATCATATAAATCGTTTTCTAATTTGTATTTAATTTATCTTTATTTTTAATATCTTTATGAAACTATACATACCTTACTTAACTATGTCTAGTATGAGGGATATTTTGTCACTTAGCATTACATTTAAACATAATAAAATAATACTTACACTATCAAATTTAAAAATAGTAACAAAAATATTTCAATATCTTCCATAAACAAAATAATTCAATTTTCACATTAATTTTATATCAACATTATATAAGTATGTAAAGTAACTAAAGGTAAAAATATTTTAGCATTGAGGGGTTTTCAAAGTGTATTATATTAGATATCATTTTTTGGTATTCAATTGCGTTAAGTAAGTCATTCATCTATAACCATTTCCCTGAGAGGTAGTGGTAACTCACTAATTTCTCGTGAATTCTTAACGGTCCACTTAGCACGTGGGATTGAAACTAGTGAAATGAATTGCATAGCATCAATCATCAATTTTGTGACTTGCACTCGGTAACTAGGACTTCATGGGAGGTGACCCATCCGAGATTGCCTCTCGCTCAAGCACGCTTAACTGTGAAGTATTCCCCACAATCAAGCCCACTTAGCTTGCTACCCCATTTGCAAAACCTTCGCAATTATTTTTCCTCGTGAACCACTCAAGTAGAGCTCCCTTGAGCCCTTGTATTTAAGTATTATTGGGCTTTCGTAGTGCATTATATTATTCTACTGCATTAAGTAAGGCATTCATCTATGAGAATTTCCATGCGAGGTGGTCGTAATAGACTAATTTCTCATGATTTTGGAATATTCAACTTAGCACTCATTGCATGAGTAATGCTCATAGATGTGAATAAGATTCATTGAAACTAGTGAAAGGAATCACATAGCATAAAACCCGATAAGTAGGACTTCCCAAAAGCCAACCCTCTTGCTCAAGCATGCTTAACTGTGGATTTTTTCCCACAATCGAGCCTACTTAGCTTGCGACCCCATTTGAAAAACCTTAGCAAGTATTGTGCCTCATAAACCATTCAAGTATAACTCACTTCACTCTTTGTATTTAAGTATTCACACGATATCGCGATGCATTATATTAGATATTATTTTTTTGGATTCATTTGCATTAAGTAAGTCATTCATCTATGACCGACTCCATGAGAGGTAGTCGTAACTCACTAATTTTTCATGATTTTTGAATAGTCCACTTCACACTCTTTGTATAGGGTGATGTTCACAAGGCAAAATAAGTGTGATTGAAACTCGTGAAATGAATCACATAGTGTCAATCATCAATTTTGGGTCTTACACCCGGTAACCACCACTAACTAGGGATTTTTCCCCACAATCAATCCTACTTATCTTGTTACCCCATTTGCAAAACCTTAGCAAGTATTGTTCCTATTGAACCATTGAAGCAGAACTCACTTCACTCTTAGTATTTAAGTATTAAGGGGTTTTCGGAGTGCGTTATATTACATTTTCAATTGTGATAAGTCATTCATATATGACTATTTCCATGAGAGGTAGTAGTAACTCACTAATTTCTCATGATTTTTGAATATTCCACTTAGAACTCATTGCATTGACTCACAATGTGAAGAACTAGGATTGAAACTAGCGAAATAAATCACATGGCATTATTCCACTTAGCGTTGGTTGCATTGGCTCACAATGTGAAAAACTAGGATTGAAACTATTGAAATGAATCACATAGTGTCAATCATCATCATGCTTGCATAGGGTATCTAGGACTTGCACCCGATAACTAGGACTTAAGGGAGGTCACCCATACTGTGGCTAAGCGTGATTAAATTTGGAGTTTTCCCCACAATCAAGCCACCTTAGCTTGCTACCCCATTTGGAACAAAATAGCAAGTATTGTACCTCATGAACCATAAGTAAACATGACTTCACTCTTTGTATTTAAGTATTTAGAGGTTCTTGGAGTGAATTATATCAGATATTCAACTGTTTTAAGTAAGCCATTCATCTATCGCCATTTACATGAGAGGTAGTCATGGAAAGAGTGATAAATGACTCACTTAATTAAAGCAGTTAAATCCCAAAAAATGATATCTAAAAATATTTTAATTTGAGAACTATAATTTTTATTGAAATTGATAAATACCATATAGAAATAAAATTATTAGTATTTTACAATATTTAATTAATTTTATGATAAATTTCGATCCTAAATCAAATATTTCAATATAAATTTTTAATAAAAAAAAATGAGCATCATCCCAACTAGGATATTATTACAGAATATTTTATGAAGTAGTGGAAACAACGATATTACATAAAGAATTTGAGGCCGACCATTTAAGGGATGAATACTTTATAAATAAAGAAGCAATGAACTTAACTAAAGCAACTAATTTTTTTTTTTAACTAAAGCAATTGCTTAAAAATCTAAAGCAACTAATTTTTTTTATTTTATTTAAAATTTAAAATTTTTAACATATTAATTGCCTTATTATAAGTTACTAAAATTTTTTTAAATTTTTTTATTTATTTTTTAATATATTTCTTAATTATAAGTAAATTCAATTATTTAATTATCTAAAATAACTTACTTAAATTAATTAAATTAATAATATAAGGATTAATTCTTAGGGAAGAATTTAAAATATAAAACCTTAGAATTTAAACTAAAAACCCTAGAATATGAGAAACCCTAAAAATACTAAAAAGAATTATTTATAAAATTGATAATTAATATTAATTAATAAAATTAATATATAATTAAAAAAATAATAGCTTACTTTAGTTAGTATTAACATTTATTAATTCAAGTAAATAAATGTAAATAAAATTAGCTATTATTTATAATTATTATACATTAATTCTATTAATCATTATTAATTCAATTAATTATTAAAATTAAATCCTAACTAATCGAATATTAAATATGATCAATATAAATATAGTTTATTTTTATTATTATTATTTTTATCAAAAAAGACTTAGATATTAATAATAATTATTAATTAATTAATTTTACTTTTATTAATAGAAAATCAAAATAAGTCGAGAGACTTATATGTACATAAATGTCAAATTAATTGTTGTCGACATTTTACACAGAGTTGGGATTCAGCCCCATGAATGAAAGCTACATTATCCCTTCGAAAATAGTTCGGATTTCAATTAGAGGAAGTCTTCAAGGAATTCTGGACCAACCTGGAAAAATGAAATCCAATAATTTTGTCACTGTATGACATACAAAATGATAACCTTGATGTATAACGCAACAAGAAGATAGAAAAGGGTACTTGCACATAAACAAAATTAGATCAATAACTTATGAGGAATTTTCAATTTTATATTCCTAAGAACCCATTTAGATGTCAAAAGAATGACAAACGTAACAAAGGAATTGCAGAAAATAATGGAGAAACATATTATAGAATGAAAAATATATTAACGACACAAACCCTGTGTCTATTAAAAAAGGGTACATATGCCAGAAATTTCGATGGGTTATCTAAGTAGAGAAGAGTCAGGAAAAAGAACGAAGGGTATCATTAAATTAAACCCATAAATTAATTAAAAACATATGGGCAACATTGAATAACAAGATGTTGAGGTTAGTGAGAATATACATACCTGTAGAGAAATTTTGAAGCCATGAAGCATAAACTGTTGGTAGGCCTCCTCGAGAAAAATCTCTCCTTAGTTCCAAAAAATTTGTAGGTTAAGACCACGTTTCATTAACAAAATATTCGACCTACATCCAAAACCAAACAAACAAATATTAAGTGAGAAAGTAGAGATAAGGAAACTAGAATGAAATAATAAACTCAAAACTGAGATAAACAATGTACGAAATCATACTTCAAATGATAGAATAGAATCCATACCCAAAGGAAATTTAATATTATTATAAAACATTAGAGTGGGAGTAAGTTTGAATTTTAGATTAACTGGGTAAATTTCTTACTCAGTATGCTTGGGGAATAGAGCAATTCGATTGGCCAGAGCTGAGAATGAGATTGGCAACAATATTTAGCAATAAAACGAATGTTGCATCCATAATGAGCAATTAGGTATCATTTTTAGAGGTTTGTGGTTAAGGAAACATAAATTAAGAAACACCATAACCATGAGGGGTTTTTGCAGTGCATTATATTAGATATCATTTTTGGGATCCAACTGCGTTAAGTAAGTCATTCATATATGACCATTTTTATGAGAGGTAGTTGTAACTCACTAATTTCTCATGATTTTTGAATAATCCACTTAGAACTCAATGCATCAGGTGATGCTCACATGGGTGAATAAGTGGGATTGGAACTAGTAAAATGAATCACATAGCATCAATCATCACTTCTGGGGCTTGCACCCGATAACCAGGACTTCCCGGGAGGTCACCCGTCCCAGAACTCCTTTGGCTCAAGCGCGTTTAACTATGAATATTTTCCCACAATCAAGCCCACTTAGCTCGCTACCCCATTTGCAAAACCTTAGCAAGTATTGTGCCTCATGAACCATTCAAGAAGAGATCTCTTTACTCTTTATATTTTAAGTATGAGGGGTTTCCACAGTGCATTATATTAGATATCATTTTTGGGATTCAACTGCGTTAAGTAAGTTATTCATCTATGACCATTTTCATGAGAGGTAGTCATAAATGACTAATTTCTCATGATTTTTGAATAATCCACTTAGCACTCATTGCATTGAGTGATGCTCACAGGGGTGAAGAAGTGGGATTGAAACTAGTGAAATGAATCACATAACATCAATCATCACTTTCGGGGCTTGCAGCTAGTAACCAAGACTTCTCAGGAGGTTACCCATCCAAAAACTCCTCTGGCTCAAGTGCACTTAACTATGAAGTTTTCCCCACAATCAAGCCCACTTAGCTTTCTACCCCATTTGCAAAACCTTAGGAAGTATTGTGCCTCATGAAACATTGAAGAAGATATCCCTTTACTCTTTGTATGTTATGTGTGAGGGGTTTCTGTTGTGCATTATATTAGATATCATTTTTGGGATTCAACTGTGTTAAGTAATTCATTCATCTATGACCATTTGCATGAGAGGTAGTCGTAACTGACTAATTTCTCATGACTTTTGAATAATCCACTTAGCACTCATTTCATCGAGTGATGCTCACAGGGATGAAGAAGTGGGATTGAAACTAGTGAAATGAATCACATAGCATCAATCATCACTTCTAGGGCTTACACTCGGTAACCAGGACTTCTCGTGAGGTCACCCATCCCAAAATTCCTCTCGCTCAAACGCGCTTAAATGTGATTTTTTCACCACAATCAAGCCCACTTAGCTTGCTACCCCATTTGCAAAACCTTAGCAATTATTGTGCCTCATGAACCATTCAAGAAGAGATCCCTTTACTCTTTGTATTTTAAGTATGAGGGGTTTCCGAAGTGCATTATATTAGATATCATTTTTTGGATTCAACTCCGTTAAGTAAGTCATTCATTTATGACCATTTTCATAAGAGGCAATCATAACTCACTAATTTATCATGATTTTTTAATAATCCACTTAGAACTCATTGCATCGGGTGATGCTCACAGCAATGAATAAGTGGGATTGAAAGTAGTGAAATGAATCACATAGCATCAATCATCAATTCCGAGGCTTGCACCCTGTAACCAGGACTTCCTCGAAGGTCACCCATCCCAAAAATCCTCTGGCTCAAGCGCGCTTAACTATGAAGTTTTCCCCAAAATCATGCCCACTTAGCTTGCTACCCCCTTTGTAAAACCTTAGCAAGTATTGTGCCTCATGAACCATTCAATAAGAGATCCCTTTACTCTTTATATTTTAAGTATGAGGGGTTTCCATAGTACATTATATTAGATATCATTTTTGGGATTCAACTACCTTAAGTAAGTCATTCATCTATGACCATTTTCATGAAAGGTAGTCGTAACTAACTAATTTATCATGATTTTTGAATAATCCACTTAGCACTCATTGCATCGAGTGATGCTCATAGGGGTGAAGAAGTGGGATTGAAACTAGTGAAATGAATCACATAGCATCAATCATCACTTTCAGGGCTGGCACTCGATAATCATCAGTAGTTTCAATCCGACTTGTTCACCCCTATGAGCATCACCCGATGCAATGACTGCTAAGTGGATTATTCCAAAATCATGAGAAATTAGTCAGTTACAACTACCTCTCATGAAAATGGTCATATATGAATGACTTACTTAACGTATTTGAATCCCAAAAATGATATCTAACACCATAACCAACTAAGACCTTTGATTCATAAATGTTGCATTGAAAAGGAAATATTAGCTGAAATTCATCCTCAAGATGAAGAATAATTAACCTTCTACGTCATGGGTTTGGCTCTGCTTCCTAAGTTTGGCATGAACCTTTTTGAAACCTAAGGTATGTGGAAGAATCAAAGCTGAAATGCCAAAATGACAGTTCCAAAAGGCTGAGGAGACCAAAAGAAGTGTAGAGGAAGAGTAACCCTAATCAAGGATACGATGCAACCACAACCATCCACTTGGAACGCATCAAACGAAGGAAATTAAATGGGTATACGAGAGGCTATGTCGACAGGTCAGGGCCATGTCATGGATTTAATGGCCAAGATACTAATCATAAAAGCCAGAAATCCTGAAAGGATAGTAAAAATAAAAAATGTTGGACTTCAAACCATACAGATAGTGATTGAAATCCAAATTTCATTAATGCGTAGTTGATATGGAACTATGTCATGGTGAATTTCATGAAATCTCTATGAAAGGCATGAAATTTCGTGTTAAACCAAAAAATGAGGTATATGTAACATGCCCCAATCGTGTTATGTCAATCCATGCAGGATAGAAGAAATTAATGTATGGTGTGAAAATCTGAATAAGAGGTTTACATACAAAGTGTATTGGAGAAGGTCATCCATTACTTGTGTTATAATGTGGAGACTAGAATTAAGGTTTATAAATATGTGAAAAGGCCGAATAAAATTTAGAGGTTGAATGGATCACTTATGGGCCGAAAGTCCTTAGGTATGTAACTTCGAATAGTAGCCATATGGCTAAGGTCCAAACTATAAATTTAGCCAAGGATATGATTATCAACTAAAGGAAGTTGATAATATAGAAGCAAGTGGCTTAAATATAAAAATAATAAGTTAGATAGAAGTTGAAATAAATATATATTTTGTAATTGTAACTAAAATGGAATTAATTCGGTTAGAACGTAATATAACAATTATATTATGCTAGAAATTTCATAAGAAGCATAGAATATATATATGAAATCAAAGTGGTAAAGAGATGTAATTAATATCAAGCTTCCAAGAAATTTGTTGATGACAATTGTTGAATTTAAGATTAAGGAAAAAATAAAACTACTAGGCGATTTAATCGAAGAGCGACGAAACACATTAATGTAGTTGTCTATAATTACTCTTTAAACTATAAAAAAAGAAAAAGAAAATTGGAGGTGGATTTGTTACAATAAAGACACCATGATCCTTAAGACGTTTTTGAAGAGAGCACTTTGTTTCACTAATGTAACTCTTCCTGCATGAACAATCAATCTTGCAAACACCTTTAAGTTGCTCCTAACTAATACTATCCTTAACTAGTTTCACTTTTTGGCTTATGGTTCCGGTTGCTAAAAGTTGTGCAAAAATGTTATTTCTTCCCAAAACCTTGGCGATCTTATTTGTAACACCTTAATGTATGGTAGAAAAATCCTAACACAACTTTCTTGAGGGCCTTGGTGCTTCTTGGATATGATAGAAACTTCAAATATTTTTATGGGCTTTCTCATTTTTTTTTCACTATATCCTATACCCATGAAAACATATATAAAGTGAATGATTTTATATTTTATATTATCCTCATCTGATATCCTCATATATCTTACAGCAAGAGTATTAAAGACACCAAATTTCTGAGCAGGCTGATGGTAAGACTCAGCATGAACGTAGCTGTCAATATGGTTTTTCTTCCTAAACACCTGATTCCCCAATGTTCCATCCTCCTTTCTAGTAACAAGGACATCCAAGAAAGGAATGCTCATGTTTTCTTCAATCTCCATATTAAACTTAATCTCTGAGGAAATTGAGTTGAGATGATTAAAGTATCTCTCGAGACTCTCCCTACCATGTGTCCACTTTATGTTCGTGTCGTCTATAAATATTTTCCACACAGTTGGACTTAAGGGAAAAGAAGCAAGGGCTTTCTTCTCGAAGTGCTCCATAAACAAGTTGGCAACAATAGGTGAGAGTGATGATCCCATTGCGACACGAGATACCTGCTCATAGAATTATCCTTGGAAGCTAAAGAAGGTGGATCGCAAAAAAATATCAGAAAAATTGTCTTTTTCTTGATCTGTAACCTCATTAATAACCTGGAATTCTTCATCTAATGGAATTTTAGTAAACAATGAAATTACATTAAAGCTCACCAAGATGTCGGTCTCCTCCACCGTTTTCTCCTTAATAAGTTTAATGAAATCATTATAGTCCTTAATGAAGGAATCAGTGTTTCCAATGAGAGGATTGAGAACTTTGGCAATGTATTTCTCCAATTCATAGGTTGGGGATCCAATAATATTAACAATCAGTCTAAGGGGAACACCCTCTTTATGAATCTTTATTAACCCATAAATTCTTAGAATGACCTCACACGACGGGGTCCATTTCTTTTTTAACTTGTCATCGAGATTGTGAATATTTCATTAAATGAGATATAATTCAAGATATATATTAATAATGATAACTATATAAATTATTTTTATCTATCAAGTGTAACAGAAAATACCTTGGAACCTACTTATCACACCAATTTTATAGCCGTTAATACACAGCAAGAAATATTTCTCTCAATATCAATAACTATAAAAGAAGAATTGATGGATCTTTCTTACCAAGGAGTTCTATCACATCAAAGAGAAATAACAAGTTTCGCCTAATAGTTAGATCAATTGTAGAAGATTTTGTTGAGATTCTACTCAAAGATGTTGTGCTTTTTCTCTTCCAACTTTCCTTTTGGGCTAAGAGTAGCATAAGATAAAGCCAACTCACACAGATTTAAAAATTCTCTAGCTGCTTGTAGAAATACAACTAAAAAATCTAACATTGTGACTGTGATCACTGTAAGATATATCTAAAAAATAAATCTAAAACATTGCAATATGTGCTATATTTTTTTTTCTATCTTTCCTTTTCAGTTAAGAGTAGCATAGCATAAATCCAACTCACTGAGCTTCAAAATTTCTCTTCCCCTATGTAGTGGAATCAATGCTGAATTTTCAAGATATTTGCAAGCCTCAAGGTTCAAAAATTCATGAATATACAAGGGAGAAAAAGGATTCTAAATTTTCTGAGAAAAATGCACTCAATGATAATTTTCCAAACTTGAAGAAATGGATAGAAGAAACCTTTAATTGTGGAAGAGAATAAATCATTAGATGTAAACTTTTGAATAATGTGTAATAAAAATCTAAATTTTCCAAATTGGAGAGTATCTCGGAAGCCAATAGCCTCTCTCCCCCAATTGAAGTGCACGACATGAAAACCAACAACTCAATGGAAAGACATGAAACACTTGTAGCAAACAAGTAATCATCATTATGAAATATAAAATGTCAAGAAAATTAATAAATATTGGAATCATAATTAACAAAATACTAATAGATGTATTTAAAAGAGAATGATCATAAATATTTTTTTAGAAAACCTCCATAAAGAGGCATCAATCTACTGCATATGTGGACAATCAATATCTTCATGAGAAATAACACCACATCCTCACAGCTCCAATGATATCATTTGAGGTGCTATAATATCAAGTTGAGTCAAATGGGGACATATTCCTAGATTAAGTGACTAAAACCAAGCCTGAAATGATAATACTATATTCTTTAACATACGAAATAATATAAGAGGCAGTAACAAACTAACATCTCAATGGAAGGAAATGGATCACTTGCAGCACCTAAGAAATAGTAGTTAAAAAATTGACAATGGAAAAAAAAATTATAAATATGGTCTTCATAATTAACAAAAGAGTAATATATCTAGTTAAAGGAGCATCACCATACAAAATTTTTAAGAAAACCTGTAGAAAGAGGCATCAACTGAGTGTAGTTTTGGAAAATCAATATCTTTTTGAGACAAACCAATTTCCAAGGAAAGCCATTATAAGGTGGAAATGCGAATGAAAAGAGTTGAAGAAGCATGTATTGAATCCACAGTCTACTAAATAAAAAAGAACGGAACACAGCCAAATAGTAACACATAATGCAAGAATGCTAAATGAAAATCATAAAAATCAATAAATGTACTAAAACAACTTCTCTAGTGAATTGAAAACATATAGCTATAAAATAAATCAAAGGTGCATAAAAGATCATTTATCATTAGAGCCATTAAAATGTCATATGAGAAAAATAATAAAATTAGGAATCTTAGTCTGCAAGAATCACCCATTTATGGTACAATGTACATATCCAACTAACTATTCACTTAATATTAATAAAGTTTCACTAAAACTCCAAAATATTTTCATAGTGGTCCATACTTACAATTCCAAATGGTTTCCAAATCATATTCGTTACAGTGGACTAGATACCTACAACCAATGTAGCAAACCAAAATCTCAATATTTAGTGGTGCTTTACTTAGATCACACTGCCAATACTTCACTAGGATACCTTTTTGGGATATTTTGGGATATGGTGAGCACCACACTAAATGAAAATTATACTTCAATGTATATATCGACAATGATAATACTATGAATAATTAATATAACTACAAATAGTTTCCAGAAAGAAATTTTGAAGGCACCAATTAAATCAATTTTCAACTAATCAAATTTATTGAGCGCTTCACACTTTCTCCACTAATTAGTATTTAAAAAATAAAATCATTGAATATTATATGTATACTCTTAACTGCAAAGAAAATTAAGTTAAAAAATAAGCCCAGACTACAATAAAGAACAATGGATTAGATTTCAACCTTTGAACAATGGCTTAGATTTCAAACTGTGTGCCTAACGACAATGGAGTAAGTTTACTTACATTTGAGTAGTCGATAGTGGAGCATATTTATTTCATATTTGTCCACAAACTAGCAAACTTATCATTGTTCATACTACATCTCCGTCCCCAAAACATGTTAAATGTTAGAGCAAGATATAGGAAAAGAAAATTGTGTTGGCACCAATGGAAAGTGTCCTATAATATATACACAAGTATATTAGATGTATGTAAGTAATAAAAGTAGAAATGGTAGCACATGTTAATCGTTAATATTATGGGTTGTTATTACAACTTCCAATTTTTATCACCAAACATTCCAATTACCTGTTACTGTTCATAAATATTAAGATCATTAGTCCCAATTATCGGACTTATTTTATTTAATTAAATTATGGTGATAACATCCAAGGTTTAGTAAGTAAAGGCCTTAAAAGTTTAGGTCCAATGTGGGTATTTATGTGGAAGTTATAAGGCATGTTGGCCATCCATACATGTGTGGGCATGGATTTTGTAAGGATTTAAGAATTTGGTTAGGCATAAATTTAGTGCAGTGGAGCATGGGGTCATTAACTTGTTTACTGGGATAGGGTCATGAACTTGTTTACTGAACCCCTTGGAGTCAAGTTTAAGTAGTGGATTTTTAAGGTTGTCTATACTAGTGGTTTTTTTGCTATAGTTTTGTGAGAAATCATAGTTTTTTGGATAGTATTCATCTCTAATGTAGCATATTTAAATGTGTAAATACATGATGTTAATTTTTCTAGAATAACACTAGCATCCCAAGCAACTCTGTCTTTAGACACCAACATTTCTCTCAATGTTTTGTGATTCTAACAACTAGATTCTTCATAGAAAAAGCAAAATGTCTATTTAATATAGGTAAATTAAGACACAAAAAATTCCAAAATACCAAGAAAAAAAACAATAACATTAGAAATGAATTATTTGAAAACAAATCAGTCGTAGATCAACCTTCAATATTATTCATTGAAATTATTCGATATAAATTTCTCTATATTGGAACCACCCCAACGAGATCATAATGTATCCATCCTATCACTACCATCCTCACGATTGTTGGTGGGAATTTTTAATAGAGTCTCAATCCCCTCACTAGCCTTTTTTGTAACTTTACTAGAAATCTAATGAGAATGGGAAAATAATACATGAGGACCAATTTAGATTCCATGTAGAAACACCTCACAAACAACCAATTAGTATCATAATATAGGAGAATTTTTTTTTAAGACAAATATGATATTAGGATATGTAGATTTCACATAATAATAAGGCCTTCTACTGCATATAAGTAGTTCATTTACAACAAGTATTTCAAAATTTTCAAGTGGGCATGTATATACTTGGAGACATGCTCAAAACCTTTCAATCTGGTAGCAAGTGCATTTTTTGACAATACACTATTGAAAAGTACAGATGTGAAATTATGAAAAACCAACTAAATTTTGGGGTTAGTAGTTTATATGTTGTTTATACAAGGATTATAATTTTATGAACTAGCCCAATCAGAATTACCAATTTGATTGACATAACTAGATAGGCATATATAACATACATCTACAACCATATTTAGAAATGTGGTTGATATTAAAATAAAGTGAAATATCTGTGCTTGAGGTAATTTAAAAAAAAATATGATGGTATAACATACTCATTTTATACTTGTTACATGAATATTTATGTTCAAGGTAAATTTAAAAAAAAATGATCCTATAACATACTCATTTTAGTTGGTAAATGAAACTAGCACAAAGATCATTTCCTTTATCCATAGATTCCTAATGAAAGATTTATGAATGAGTGCCTCAAAGTTCAATTCATATTATTCATTCTTGGTTGAAATTGACAAATTCCTCATTTTTTAACATTGGTGTGTAGCTTTCATTTTCTTTAGTTGATCACATGTGATTGACAAATGGCATAGTAAATTGGGAGAATTTTAAAGGAATTTGTCAATCAAATCTGGAATTGTTTAACTTTTTCCTTAAATTTTTCCAAGGCTATTCATTATACAATGTTAGTCTTACAACTTTTGAAAATGAATCCAATTTTTAGATGAAAGGGAATGATGACATTACAAATTATTTTAATTTATACAATATTTATCAAAACGATTACATGATAATTGATTGGTTATATATATATATATATATATATATATATATCAAATAAAACGTTTCAAAGTAAAAGAAAATAGAAGAACTCACTACATATTTTGAAGAAGTAAGAAATGGGGCATTTAAAATATAGTATTATATATTATTTTAAAAATCTATAACTTAATTCTATATAAAAAATATTAAAATTAAAAACCTAAAATATATAAATTATATTACATTTTAAAATTTAAAACCTAAAAAGGGTATTATAACTTAAAATCATTTTATTCTTCTATAAAATGATGTTAATATTTTGGGAGCTTGACGAAAGTGCAATCAATGAAACCCATACGACACATATTTGGGACTTTAGGATTTTTGAAACTCATTATTTTAAAAATGTAACACACTGAAATGCAACATTTCAGTAGAGCCAAGTTTCAATAATGTAATTTTTAACATCTATATTTTTAATTCCATATCCATAATGTTCATAAGTGGTTACAAATAACTTCTACATTAATTTTTTAATATTTTTTTTATAAAAATAAAAATAAAGTAAGGTTTAAACATATGATTTCGATATGCAAAAAAAGTTAATCGTGTGAATTTCATCCATTGATATAGTGACTACTAAGAGAATAAAGTGGCATCTTGAATTTTACACCATAAGATCAAAAAAATTAATCCATAAAATCAACAAGCACATTTACAAATGTTATACATCTATCCACCACACATCACATTAATAACTAATAGCACAATCACATTTAGCAATGTGGTTGATACGCTAAGATAGGCCCATATAAAATACATCTACAACCACATTTACCAATGTCCAAAAATATACTTCCACCACCCGTCACATTAATAACTATTAGATGTATTTAGTTAAATACAATATTTGTGATTATTAATAACTATATAAATAATAATAGCCCTATTATTTAATATTTATATAATTATATTTATTATATTAACATTATTTTTTATATTAATATAATATTAATTATTACATAAAATTTTGGTTATATGTTAATAGTTATATTTAAAAGTAAAATATAATTGACTTATAACATAATAAAATTTATATGAAAATTTAATAAAATACCATAATTATCAAAACTTAAATGTAAAAATGAGTTTTATTGTTAAATATGATGCTAAACAAAAAAATTAATAATATAACTTAAAATTAAAAATTAAAAACTAATATTGTATTATTATTAATTGAATTATTCGTGATTAGATGGACATTATGGTTGTTTGAAACATATTTGTTTTGGACTTGACTAAAGTTTTTTTCATATCATTTTTCTGGCTCATATCTTCATTTACTCATATCTTATTTATTAAAAATAGTAGAAGGGTTAATGCTATGTTGACATTGATGAAAATAAGATTGCAAAAACTTATTGTGTCCATTAGTCTTGCATATTCAATTTCTTTATAGCTAAAAAATTTAAATTTTTATTATAGAAATACAAAATGTGAGGATTCAATCATTTCAAAAATAACAAAGAAACTAACCTTAATATTAAAACATAATATTAAAAGTAAAATTTAAAAGCTATTGTTAAAATCTAATATGTATTATTATAAAATTATAATATTAATATAAACTAAAATATTTGTGATTGCGGTAATTTTAAAGAAAAAAAATATGATTGATTATCATACTCATTTTCTACCAGGTAAAGGAACCTCACACACAGATCATCTACTTTATTCATATATTCCTAATTAAAACTTTATGAATGAGTGCTTTAAGCTTCCATTCATTTGGTTCAAGTTTTTTTCAAATTCAAAAATTCATGTGTCTAAGTTTTTTTTTTTTTTGGTTCATCACATTAAATTAAAAAAATAGCATATTAAATTAGTATATTTTCAAAGCTATGTGTTAATCTAATGTGGAATTGTTTAATTTTTCTATAAAAAGTTTATTGTTCATTATAGATTGTGAATCCTACAACGTTTTGAAAACGAATTTAATGCTTAGATCAAATTGCATGAGGGCATTAGATTGTTTTAATTTTTACAAAAAGTATTTCATAATCCACCAAAATTCTTTTAAAGTCTTTTAAAACTTAGTTAAAGAAAAGAGAAGAACTCAAAAAATATTTTTAAGGGAAAAAAATGGTGATTAAGAAAAAATGAGCCATTCAAAATATGAAAATAAACCAATTCTTTATATTAAATTTAATATTAAAATATTATATAATAGTATTTATTATTTTAAAAAAAATATAAGTTAATATTATATAAACTATATTAAAATTTAAAACCTAAAATTTGATATCTCCAAAAAATATTTTTTTTTAATATAAATATCTATGTAATTGATCACCACCTTTGTCTTTAACGTCTTGTCCCAATAACATCTCTGCTATGGTTATAGTGAATTTATCACGTTTAAATCCTTAATTATAATTTAACATCATTAATATATACCCCTATACATTAACCTATCCCTCTATCTCTAACATACCCTTACCTTCTCTTCTCTTCACCCCATACCCTACATCTAATTTTTAGTATTGTAAATTCTGAAATTATTAATTGTTACTATAATTAAATCCTATAACCCTCTAACATTTTTTCTTATTTCAATCATATTCCAAACCATATATTAATATAGATATCATGATATTAATCTAAATAGGACACAAGCACCTTACTACACTTAATGCATATTTGTTTGGCTTTCATATGGTAAGTACGAAGGTTCATATAATGCCACCATGGTTTTCATTTCAAATTTAATGGAGTACCCCACATGATTACTTGTCCATCGCAATGGTCTCCATGTGGCAAGGGCCACATGTCATCACATGGCCCTCACACTCATATCAAGGTCCGAAATGGACGATGGAGATTAAGATAATATGGATCTGCCGTTCTCATGCATTATGAAATCTCTAAGCGGTTTACCCTACCCATCTCTGCCTCATTTCGACATTTTCGTTGTGAATTTGGTCATCGTTTGTCTCTATGGAGCTAGGCCTCCATATCTCAACCTACAAGTGTATTCTCGAGAGGCCCTTTGTGTCATTCCTCCATTTGTTTCGTGAGTTGTGTGGTCTAAAATTAAACCAGCGCAAAGCTTTCTAGCCATGCCATTACATGTAATATTATTTATACATTTTATTTACTTGAATGTTGTGACACTTATATGTTCTATTTACTAATTAAATTTTGTCATTTTTGTAGGGGTACTACATATTAATCTCGACTAGTTATTTGTCATCCATTAAGGGAGACAGTGGCTATCCTTACCTGTGGTTTTCTCATGATTTTCGTTTGTCTTCATCTCTCTGATATGGGTTCCTTGTATTTTTCAGAGGGGCATCCTCTGTCTTCCATACAAAGACGTTGAGAAACTTCCTCCTCCTTCGATCATTGTGATGAAAATCCAACAAGCACTCGTTCGACCCTTATTCATCGCAGAAGAGGAAATTTCCCTTCAAATTTACTTTTACGTTCAATGATTCATCTCTTGTTCACTTTCAAATTTTCTAGGTTTTGGTAATATCAACAATGTCATTTTTAATTTTGGCTTTTGGTTGCCTACCCTTCCCAACCTGTTCTGGGTTTGAATTTTTCATTTCATTTTATGACTACTGTGTGCTATTAGCAAGTCCTATGTCTAGTGTTTATGTTTGATTTGATTAAACAAGGTTTTTACTCCTCTCCCCTTCCATATTTCGTACCGAATATCTAGCATTGGGGTTTTTAATTTCAGTTACTCATTTTTTCTTTAATAGTTCTATGTATAATGGCCCGACTACCATGAATGAATTTTAATTTCTAATTGTGGGTGTAAACAAACCCTTCCTTCCAAAATCCCTCATTCTTCTTTGAGTTGTTGGGTTGCATTATGCCATTGACATACCTAGGGTGTGTGTGACTGCATGGCTTTGTGGCGTAACTTGGGTTAGCATGAAGTTTATTTTTGAATGGTTCAACATAAATTTGTGGTTCTTTATTTACTAACATATTATTTTATTCAATCATTTTCTTTCATATCAGTAATATTACTACTCTTGTTAGATGGGATCTTAGTTTTATTTTGCAGTGCTAGTTTTGTGGGCAACCACAGTAACACTCTATGATACACATTGACCTCTCTTTTTATGACAGAGATAGCTTGTTTTTTCATAACTACTTATCATTGCCTTACTATTAAGTTTATATTCAAACTCTTTGTTTTCTGATATGGTAGAGTACTACCGAGAGCATAAGATTACTTTCTCCTATGTATTGAAATGGTTCAATGGTATTAATTTATAATTGCATGAGGTATGTCCTTGGTTCTTCAATTTGACTATTTGGGTTTTCCAATTGGTACTTACCCTATGTAGTAATCGATTTTTTGATTTCACACAGCATAAATTATGATATATATATATATATATGTATCTATGTTTATTTGTTTCTTACTCAAATGGCTGGGCGTATATGGTTATACTTCTGTCGTTATTCACTGCATTGTTTATACCACTCCTATTAATTAGTTAAGCTCTCTTGTACTTCTTCATAGAGATATATAGAAAATATATTTTCTCTGCCCTGAGTTGTTACTCTGATATATTTGTTTATGTATTTATATTCAAATCCTTGGATTTATCTTACTTGCACTCTTCATCGTAAATTCATTGTTACTTTTGGTATTTCCTTTTACCTTTATGCTTCTGATGAAAGGTGCGTAACATGTGCTCGCATTTTTCACCTTAAGGAAACACACATTCTCTTATCGCAGAATTGATTTCCTGTTGAGGTTTGGCACATTCCTTTCTCATTATGAGTGAACTCCATTATTTTTACTTACTTCTCTGCATAAATTTTGATTTTATAATTCCTTATCTTCAGTGTTGTTTTCAATTCATTTTCTAAGTTTTCATATGGGTTAATATCATCCAGTTTACCTCCTTTGCTCAGATCTGGAATAGTGATCGAGAAGTGGAAATCCTCTCCTCTTTAGGTTAGTCCAATTTATTAAATTGTTATCTAGTCCATATTTATTAATTTCTGATGTACATATTGAAAAACTATATTACTTACAACATTCTCAATATGTATGCACAAGTGGAGAAACCAAAGATGGAATAATATACTTAGGTAAGTCATTTTCATGTATTGACATTGTTAATACTTTTTATTAGTAAATTGGATATTTTTATAATTCTTTTATATTCTTTTGCACGTATGTTCTTGTAATTTTTCATTTATTTCCATGACACAACTCCTTCCTTTCCCACACATGCTTACAATTTATACTTTCTCTCTTAGGTTGGTAGCTTTCTCTTCCATAACTGTTTTGCTTCTGGCACCTAGCTTAGTCCAATGTTACTAGATTTTATGTGTAAAGTTCATGCTCGGTATTTGACAATAAATTCCATGGATGTAAAATTTCTCAATTTTCAGTTAGTCACAGTGTAATATCCGTGTAAAAACTCTAGTAAAATGAGGGGTGTTAAATAATTAAATATTATTATTTTTTATATTGACATTACATGAATACAATTCTTGTAATTCTTAATTATAAGAATCTTGGAAGAATTATTTCTTAATTATTTTATTTAGAAGAATTTATATTCTTCTATAAAAATAAATTATATTTCCAAGTTGTTATATTTTATGAGTTTTAGAAAAAATGAGTAATAATTTTGGAAAAACTATGGATAAGTGATATTTTTCTCATAAGGAAACAACAAATCTACCTTGAAAATAAAAGCATGACAGATTGATGGAGTGCTTTTGTGATTTAGGAAAAACCAGATTTATGGGTGTTATATGGAATGATTTTAATATTTAGAAAATCTATTCCATTTTTTAATTCTATTTATTGTAAGCCTATGAGAAAAATAGAGGAATGAATGAGAGAATACATGGAGAATGGATCCAAGGAAGAGGATGAAAAGATTCCAAGCATGCATCAAAAGATAAATAACTATGTTCTTTGGAAATTATTTTATTTGCATATGCGGAATGATGATATAATAATTGAATTTATTTGAAAGGAAAAGTTCATATGATAAAGAATCAAGATTATTTCTTGAGAAAACCTCTATATAATTTCGTAGATAGAAGAATAAGTGTTTTTATCATTTAATTCTTAGAATATTTCATGTGTTTTGAATTCATAAAATCTTTTCATGGCTAAATAATTATATGAACTACATGAGTTATTGGAAAATAGGGTCCCAATATCCCTTTGTATCTCCCAAAACAGGATAGAAATGTAAAAAGTGAAAGTGGGTTTTGTAAAAAAATATGTTATAACCAAAATGATCTTTCATATTTTAAAAAAAAAATTCCCATGTCTCGAAAACTATCTCCAAAATTGATAGAAAAAAAGGGAATTATTTAATATTTAAATCTGGAAAAATTAGCTGCAAATATTCTTTCGAATATTCTAAACTGTAAAACATGTGTAAAACCTTAGAGAATTTATTTTTAATGAACTCATTACAAAAAAAATCCTCTTTGGGGTTTCCAAAAAATCTTTCCATTTGTTTGGAAACCATGTCCAAAGTTAGTGAAAAAATAGGAAAATATTTAAATCTTCAAAACAATGACACCTATGAAAAAAATCAGAGAAGTTATTTTTAACATGATTGTTAAAAACAAAGAACTGTTTTGATTTTCTGAAACTTGTTTCCATATGGTTGCAAAAAGCATCCAAAGTGGATCCGTAAAATAAGAAAAACATAGTAAAACATAGTGCTCCTATTTGATATTTCAACCGGATAAAAATAATTGTTTATGTACATATAGACATAAGAATTATGTTGATAATTGTTTAAAATTAATTGTTTTATGTCATTTAAGAGATTACTAAGTACGTTCTCATGATGCATACACATTAGAAGTTTAAAGAGAAATATTGGACTCTTGAAAAGAGTATGTGATTAGGTGCACATGGATAATTATCTAGTATATTTGATATACTAGAATTTATTATGTGATTTTACATGCATGAGCAACTTGAATCATAAAAAAAGAGATAAATAAACTTTGTGAGAAGTAGTGCACATAAAACCTTTTCATAAAATGAAATTGGTTGTGTTGTTTGAGAAGGATTTGTTATTAATTTTATTTCTTGAGTAAATATCACAAATCTTTGATATAAGAAATTATAAGAAAATATTTTGTATTTCATGCATAATAGTTAGTGAGTTGACTATATTTTGGAAAAAGAATAATTAGCATGTTAATTTCCTTGGAAAATAAATATATATATTTGTATGCAAGGAATCATTTATTGTGTTAGAACTCTTAAAAAAAGAATAGAAGAGAAAATATATCCTTGTATGCATTATTGGATTAGATTATTTTAGAGGAAAACTAGTAATCACATGCTTTATTACGTAAGATTATTGAGAGAAACATATACACTTGCATGCATGGAAAAATTGTAGTTTTGGGTATTGGATTTCTAGAAAAAAGGAAGATACACTCACATAATATTGATTGTGTTAGCCTTCTTTTGCGAAAAATAATATGTATTTTGCAAACGTAGAGGGATTAGATATGGTATTAGTTTTATTTTTAGGGAATATTATGCATAGTTATTGGGTTAGATCTTTTGGATGAGAGGGAAATTTTACTTTGCATGCATGAAAGAATAAATGGTATGCATTTGATCCCTTGAAAAATAAATGTGTTGATTTTTCCGTGAAATATTTATTTTGTTTCCTTTAGAAAGAAATATATGTTTTACATGCAAGAAGAACAAGCTATGTTATTTTTTGTTGGAAAGGACATATAGTTCCATGCACAAAGTTATAACTAGTATGTTAACTTTGTTTGAAATAGAGTTGGAATTTTTATACATAATATCAATTGTGAATAGCTCTTTTGTGGAAAAAGATATTTTTGGAAAAGAACATGCATTCACATGTCTAAGTATATAATCTATTGCATTATTCCATTTGGAAAAGAAAACATAAGAGTAGGCACAATGAAATTTCTTGTTGGGATAGTTATCTTGAAATCTTGTTATGCATTTTCATGCACAATATTATTATAGAGTATGTTAGCTTTCCTTTGGAGATAATATTAAAGTGCATTCACATTTTGTTAGAGTTTTAGGAAAAGATAATGCTTGATAGTTATTTATTTGTTACTAATGCATGTGAAATGATGTTAAAGAAGACGTTCCATGTCAATTTATTCATGTGTTATACATGGATAAAAATAGTTGTGAAAGTGTCACAAATAATTATTTATTATTGTTTTATTAATATTTTTTCTAATCATGATATCTAGTGTGCTCATGAAAACAATGGCAGGAAAGAAAGGTGACTTGAGAAAAGTATTGTTCAAGTTTAACAATGTGGAAGATATAGAGTTGTTAGTCCATGTAGGTTAAGGATTTCCAACTGTAAGATAACCCACTGAAGGAAATGGTGTGACCACAAAGACAAAAATTGAGGATCTGTGGGTAAATGGTATCATGATGATTGTAATAGCCTATATCTAGTTATGTTGCATCTAATATTATTATTCTATGTAATTTTTATGACAATGGTCAAGGGATGGAATCCCTTATAAACCAATGAGTGAGGGGTTAAAACCCTCATGGGCGTTTAATAATAAAATTAAATGTTCGCTATTTTTCACCCTACAGGGTTTCGAGGGTATATCAGTGTCTAACGGTGTGATTGTTCATTGTCTCATTTTCATGATGTTAATTTCTTTCATGATGTGATATTTATATTATTAGTTATGTGATTTACTAATTGAGTTAAAATTATCATGGAATCGATGCATATTATAGAAGGAAATTTAAGTTAATATGCTACGACAAGGAGTGTTAATGGATGTGTAACTCACTATGTTTTTGAATAAATATTTATCTAGGTGATGATGGTTATTCTAGTGGTTAATGAGGGAATATTGAAATTCATTTAGAAAGTTACACATTGGTAAATATTAAAATAAAATTCCCAACTCCATGCATTTTCCTGTGTGGTTACTCGGGTATGTTACCCATAGATATATATGAGAGTGAGATTCTCAAGGATATTTGAGATTTTTGTACATAGACAGTTTATTTTTTTGGATATTGGGAATTCTAATATATCATATTCATGAAACTTCTTCCAATTTTCATAGGTGTAATTCTTCTCTGATTTTTACATTATTCAATATACTATATGAAATTTCTAGAATTCTGTTGCTTTTATAATGGTGACCCACTTGGTGATTTACTACTAGTTGTTGCATGTATTAATATTTTACACCTAGATATATTTGTATTTTATTGTACTTGTTGGCTAAACTGGTTTAATATAATTCATATATACATATATACATATTAATGTTTATCATAATATAACCCCCTTGGGTTTTTAATTTCACAAACTCTGATTTTATCTACTTTCAGTAACTTAGTTTTGTGTAAGAAAAACGAGATCTTCATTATATTTAATTATAATGTGGACACTTTGCAATACACATGACTAATTACTGAATATTTTATTAACTATTTACATACCATTAGTACATAACACAACTTAAAACTTTAGCCTAATAAGGTATATAATAGAAATAGATGAAAACTATTATCATACTATAATTTCATACTTTCAATGTAGAAATTTTCCTATTAATTTAAACCAGAATTCTTATCTAGACATTTCTAAGAACATCAAAAGTTTAATCTAAAACCTCAACACATAACATAGCAGTTTGAATACAAGAATTATCCTCCCAACCACGAGCTTCTCCTCGGAGCTCTCCCCCGAGAAGACATCAATATTCCCCAATGTTGGCAACCTCTTGTCACACTAGTGAGGGCACTTTTAAGCCAAATTTCCCTCCAAAATTTTCCATAACAACGTCATATTATTATGGGCTTCTCTTTCCCATAGCCTAGGCTTTTCTTTTGTTTTTTCCAAAAAATATTAATTTAAAACTTATTTTTCCTGATCATAATTTTTCTTACCTCTTCTCGGTAACTTTCCTCTTTACTAGGGATTTTTTATCGGATATTTTTCTCCCATCCAATTTAATTATTTAACTATTTTTCTCCAAGGATTTTCTAGAGAATTTTCAGAAAGTTTGAAATTCTATTCCATTGTCATGGATAAGAATTTCCTCATCTCAATTAATTTTTCTTTACAATATATCCATTTCTTTGATAAATAATTATTTACTTAAAATAATTCTGTCAACATCATAATTGTTCCATAGCTCCACCTACACCTTGGTCTTATTTGCATAATATGAAATCTATAAATCAGGGGTATTACATAGTCCCCCCCTAAAACAAAAACACCATCCTCAGTGTTAGCAGATAACTCTATTTATTATTTAAACAACGTTGGAAACAATTCCTTCATGCTTTGTTCTTTCTCCCATGTAGCTTCTTCAGGTGTAAAGTGCTTCTACTACAATTTAACTTGAGCTATTGCTCTATTCCAGAGCACAGTTTCTTCTTGTTGCAATATACGAAGTGGTTGTGGAAGAAAGCCCCCTTCTATTTCCACCTGTATCAAAGTCCAGTAAACCACGTGAGAAGGATCATGAATATATATTTTCAATAATGATACATGAAAAACATTATGAATGTTAATATGACTAAGTAGAGGAAATTTATAAGCTATTGGGCCCACTCATTCCAAAACATAAAAGGACCAATAGTATGGGGGTTTTAACTTAGCATAATTTCCGGTGTGCAAGGTCCTCTTGCAATGTTTGATACTTAAGTACGCATGATCCCCAATCTTAAATTCCTTATGTATTATTTTCTTATCTGCATAATGCTTCTAGCAGTCTTGAGCTTCTTTAGTATTTTTTTGAATTTGTCTTACTGTTTGTTCCATCTCATGTAGTGCTTCAGGTCCAAGTACTAGTTGATATTCTAATTAAATCCTCTAACCCTTTAACCTATGGTCTTATTGCAATAATATTTCAAACCATATATTAATATAGATTTCCCTATATTAATCTAAACAGGACATACACACCTTACTACCCTTAAGGCATATTTGTTTGGCTTTCGTAATGTAAGTACGAAGGTTCATATATTTCCACACCAATTTTAATTTGAAATTTATTGGATTTCCCCACATGATGACATGTCCATCATGCTCGTATCCATGTGGCAAGGGTCACATGTCCTCACATGGCCCACACACTCATATCCAGGTCCCAAATGGATGATGCAGTTTAACCTAAGATGGATCTATGTTTCTGATGCATTGTGAAAAACCTAAGGGGTTTACTCTACTTGTCCCTACCTCATTTTGACATTTTCATTGTGAATTTGGCAGTCTTCTATCTCTCTGGAGCTAGGGCTCCATAGCGCAACCTGCAAGTGTTTAATCTAGAGGCCCTGTGCATCATTCCTCCATTGCTTTTACGAGGCATGTGGTTTAAAATTAAACCAAAGTAGAGATTTTTGGCCATGCCATTATAGGTGATATTATTTATGCATTTTATTTACTTGAATGTTGTGACCCTTATATGGTAATTTTAATAATGAAATTTGGTCATTTTTTCCGGGATACTACATAGTCATTTCGACTGGTTACTCATCATCCATTCAGGTACATACTGGATATAACTACCTCTTCTTTGCTCACGATTTTCATTTGTGTTAAACTCTCTCATATGGGTTTCTTTTGTTTTTCAAAGGGGTATACTTTGTCTTCCATACGAAGATGTTGAGCAACTGCATCCTCCTTCTAGCCTTCCAATGACAATCAAATAAGCAGCCCTCTGACACTTATTCTTTGCAGAAGAGGTAACCTCCCTTCGAGTTTCCTCTCGGCTTCATTGATTCCTCTGTCGTTCACTTCGAAATTTTCTGGGTTTTGGTAATATCAACAATGTCATTTTTAATTTTTAATTTTGGGTGACTACCCTTCCGAACAAATTTTGGGTTTGCATTTAAAATTTCATTTTATGACTATTACGTTCTATTATGAAGTCCTTTGTCTAGTGTTCACCTTTGTTTTGATTTAACGAGCTATTTACTCCTTTGCCCTTCTATATTTCATATGTAATATCTAGCATTGGGGTTGTAATACCCCTAGTTTTATGTTTCCTTCAAGTTAGACATTTGAACTTTAAATCCAAAAGGGAGTGGACCCCAATGGATAAGTATTTTTTCGATGTACTTAAGTATTTAATTATGAAAAATATATAAAATAATTATGTGCATATTGAACAAATGAGAATTATGAGATCACTTGGAAAATCCATGAGGTATGGAATGAGGCTAAGATTTCCCCAAAAATATTTCAAAAATCCTTGAAAGAATTTATTTCCAAATTAGATTTTTGAGGAAAAATCTAGTTTTCCCCAATGAGGTGGATAGCAGTTGGGAAGAGGTAAAGAGCTGGGAAAAGCAAAAAGCAGCTTTAAAAGTCCCTAAATAAGGGAAGCCTAGGCAAACAGGAAGAAAATCATCCTATAATTATGGATGCAGAATTAGAAACAGGCTTTGGGAAGCAAAAGCTTAAATGTGTTATTCCAGAACAGATTGGGGGTTGGTCTATTCTAGAAGATGATCTCAGCTCCGGGGTGAGTTCTGTGGATAGAGGAACTCTAAGGTTGGGAGGACTAGTCAATTACAGAAGTGGTATGCTTAGAATATTTATGTATGGTTGAATTTTTGAATTATATTGTTGGATGAATTATGATTGTGAATCTTAGTTTATTTTAAATCTGAATTTGATCTTCCATACATTTAATAGAATTATTGAGAAGAAATTAATCCTCTCAATTCTGTAGAGTTGTAGGAATAAAAATTATAGGGAAAATCATCCAGAAGCTCTAAACCTGTGCTGGTTTAAATATAGATATTTATACTACTCCTATAATCCATTAAGGTTATAACTTTAATCTGCTTCTGTGCAATTATTAATTTAACTAGGTATGAGCCAGACATCTAGAAGTAGAATATTATTTGTGTATTGGAAGGAAATGTAAATATTAAGTGTTGTACAAACAAAATAGATACAGAAAATTCTGAAGAGTACACTTGTGTATCTATTAGGCTACTACAAAACAAAAAAGGAAAACAAATATGAGATGAACCATAAACAATATTAGTTCACAGAAATATATATATATATATATATATATATATATATATATATATATATATATATATATATAGATATTGAACCTGAAATTTGGAGCAACACCAACGAACTTAATAATACCATAAAAAGTAATTAAGAAATTTCCTCATTTTGTTTCATTACCATCTCTCTATTTTCTAGAACAATTAATAACCAGATGAGTTACATGCAAGATAGAGTAGAGCATGAAATATTACTCCATTTGACAATTTCTTACTATTGATATAGTAGTGAATTATCAATAGGAAAAAAACAACTATTTATACATCAGCAGAATATGCTAAATTAAAATAGTATGAGAAGTGGAAAATTTATGGAATAAATATATATATTGTACTGAGATTTCTAAGATTGTGGTGAGGTAAATTCTCGAAATACAGAGTTACACATTAACTGATAGAAATTTCAGATACAAGAATTTCACTGAAGTATTGTTATCTATAGCAAGCAAAAAGAATGTGGACTTTACACTAGGTAAAGATTTCTCAAGTAAAAGCTTATATATGTCTCGAAAGGAAGCATATAAAAACATCGAAGTCCACAAAATAATAGCAGTGCATAATGTAATAGGGTTATTTTCTGGAGTAGAAACATTCGAACCCTCTACTGTCAAGACAGGACATAAATAACAAAATTCTCAAAATGTCTGAATCTCAATAGATTCAATTTACAGGTTACACGGAAATAGGAAATACAAATTAACAGGTTTTTTGGCAATGCCTCCATTTTTGTTCAAGAATAACCAGTGAATACAGACCTGTAATAGGAGCAGGGCGAGCATTAACACTTAAACGTCATAAGAAATACCTCGACAAGTAACTTCATGGAATTTCCAACCATGTCTGTTACCTGTGCACAACACGACGACCGCATGAATTAGAGATTGTTGTGAGGTTAGGGGTAAGAAAACTGATACAATTAGACGATAGCAAACCAACGATTAATGAAATATGTTAATGGAAGAAGGGCGTTTAAATATTCATCCTCACTTGAGAGAGAGAGAGCACCTAAGTGAAATGAAATCCTGACCAAGTTCCAACTGAGAAAAAATGAGTAAACCCTATGTGCCAATTCAAATAAAAAGTTCGAGAATAATAAACATCATAGTCATCCAGATTGATACCTAAACAAATCAAGGAAGGATGCCATTCAAATGTAGATACGAAGGAAGCCCTTCATCATTCCATGGACGATTTGGTCGTGTTGAATGAGTGCTGAGGGCAAAACACACTACAACCTTAGATTTAGGAAAATAAAAACTTATGTATATATAAACGTCGACATCGTATACCTATGGTAGGAGATACGAATGAGAGTTGCATGAAATGAATTAGTGAGAGCTGAGAGCTATGTGGCCTACACGAAGAAATCGAATTGTATGTAGGCTATAGGAAAGAATGAGTGACACGGGGGAGAAATATCCCATGCCAACACGACGTCAACCAAATTACACACAAATCGTATCATGCAAGATAAGAATATCAATCCTGGTATGAGATGAAACGTAGAAATAATCTATCGCCCAGAAAAAATAAATTTTTATGAAATTCAATATAATGAAGCCGTGTGGGCTATATAATGAGGTATCATTATACTGTGTCATAGAAATCCAGACGTGTGGACTTACATAACATTGATGGAAAAGAAAAAAAAAACCAATACGAGCCACCATACTTAGTATCTCGAAACAGAAAAATTCAATGTATGTATTAAACAAGTTACGCAACCAATATCATACCTTGGGTAACGAGGGAGGAGACGTTGACATGTGCCAATCTCTCTCCATAGTGAAGAGGCGGCACCTATGTCCATCAGGGAAGGAGGCCGGAAGAAAAGTGCGCTGAGAATAGAGAGGAAAGAAGTAAACCCGAATGGAGATGGTGTATTTTATACAAATTGGAGCCATAAACCCTAGACGCATCCAACCGTCTAGGTGGCGACCATCCGTCGGTCCACACACGGATAGAGGAGTGACTGAATGATGTGAACCAAGCCATTTCACATTAAACACCGAACTTACTAAGTTTATTACCAAACGTACCGGTGCAGATAAGAGCAATTAAACCAGCTCGGTGATTCACCATTAAACCAATATAAAATACCATATATATGAATTTGGAAATCCGATAAGAGTAAAACGTAAATGCTCAGGTACGTGGCAGGAATTGCAACGAGAATGAAACTTAATACAAGACAGAGGAAGTACTTACTCTTAATAAATTAACACGAGACGCGGAACCATATATTAAAATATCACTTCAAAGTTATCTATGGTCCATGAGAACAGAGTATACGTTGTATTTATCGTTGGAATGAAAAATCGAACCCATCGTGAAGGTAATATCATATCCACGTTGGAAATTATGGATCGAAAATCCCATAGTATATAATGGAACGTGACCATAGTCACAATGTATAAACATGGGTGCAAATAAAGTTATAAATTTCTACGACTAGGAATGTATAAACCATGGAAACACTATAATACATATCATAATTGAACCTAGTGTTTAAATGGAACAAAAAATAACTATAAAGAACAAGATTTTAATGATCTCAATAGAATGATAAGTGAAAAATTTTAAAATAAGAGTTCAGAGAGCTATCAAGTCTAAAGCAAACACCATTGGCATTAGGTACCATTATGGATATAAATAAATTATTATTGAGACAAATTAAATTGTAATGATATAGTCAACAGGAAGGGTGAACTGTCTGAATGTATGTGCTACTTCTAGAAACAGGAATTAATGCATTAGAAGAAAAAAAAATTGGTGGAAAATGGGGTTCATTACAAGGGTTTTTAATTTTAGTTAGTCATTTTTCCTTTAATAGTTCTATGTATAATGGCCCCACTGCCATGATTGAGTTCAAATTTACAATTGTGGGTTTAAACAAACCGTTCTTTGAGTTGCTCGGTTGCATTATGCCATTCGCATCACTCGTGTCAGTGTGACTCTATGAGTGTGACTCTGTCAATTTGACTCTATCACCGTGACTCTATTAGCATGAATATGTTGCTTAACTTGGATCAGCATAAAGTTTAATATCGAATTGTTCAGCATAAAGCTCAGGGTCTCTGTTTATTATCATATTAGTTTATTCAATCATTTTCTTTCATACCAATAATATGACTACTCTCCTTAGAGGCGATATGGCTTTTACTTCATAATGCTAGTTCTGTGGTTACCCACAGTAACTCTCTACAATGCACATTGACCCCTACTTGTTTGAGAAAGATAAGTTTTATGTTTTGGAATATATTATCCTTGCCCTACTGTTAAGTTTATGTTTAAAATCTTTGTTTTCTGATATGGTAGCATACTACTGAGAGCATAAGAATACTTCGTTCTGTGTATTGAAAATTTCTAATGGTACTAATTTATAATTGTGTCAGGCCTATCCTCGATTCTTCAATTTTTTTATTTCGGTTTTCCAGTTGGTACTTATGCTCTGTATTAACCCAGTTCTAAGTTCACACATGATAAATTCTGAGATATATGTTTATTTTTTTCTTACTCAACTTTCAGAGTGTATTTGGTTATACTTTTGTGGTTCTTCACTGCATTGTTTATACCACTCTTATTAATTAGGATATTTCTCCTATACTTCTTCATAATGGTAAATAGAAAATAGATTTTATCTGCCTTCTGTTCTTTGGTTTAAAAGCATAAGAATTAAGCTTCTATGATTTGTTACTCCCATATATTTATTTATGGATTTATATTGAAATCCTTGGAATTCTCTTACTTGCACTCTTCATCGTAATTTCATTGGTACCTTTCGTATTTCCTTTTACCTTTATGCTACTTATGAAAGGTGTGTAACATGTGATGGGGTCGTGGCCCTTAAGTGTCACACCTCCCCAATAATTTTTTTATTTTTATTTTTTTATTTTTATTTTTTTTATTTTTTTATTTTTTTCTGACATTCTACATCTCAATAATAATTGTACAAGGTATATAATATGATAATTTCTATTGTTACCTGGTTAAATCACATTCCTGCCCAATATGATTTATTGTATATACTTAGAACTTCATATTAAATCAAATTAACTGATCCAATTAATAAAAAGGATCTTGTATTAGAAGCTTAGTGGAGTTTACTCACTAACTCACTTACCATAACAAGTTATCCTTGTCGTCTTTTATCTCACATTTGTATGGCTGGCATTGTATTTGTTAGTATTAAACTAACTACTAAGCTTATTTAGGGGTTCGAATAAATTCTTCACATCGATCATGATGGTCACTATACTCTAGTCTTATCACTCCATTATATTAGGTCCAACGTCTATGATGGTTGACTTGATTTATTTCGACGACCTCATACCCAAACAACTATTGAACGTATGGATACTTACTGAATTTGGAGCCATGATTTCCAATGTGAGTCAACGTCATCACATGTATATTTCATATATCGTGTACATCGAGATGTATGAAATTATAGATGTGTAAGCTTAAATCTCGAAGTACAGTGTCCTTGTAAGGTCAGTTGATCTTGATGTTAAACTCGATACGTGCTATTAATCTCCAGGTCATCACATATAAGGTTTTCTATGATTTTTTATGGATTGGAACCTATTTTTGTTCCCTTCAATTTTGTGTATTGTGAATCCATCTTGGCATTGATCGTAGCCACGCCAGATTTCTCTGGAACCTAGGCAATCAATGGGACATGAGTGTAGATACCGTGGTTTCAATGAATAGCTGGTAAATTTAATATCGAACTACTGTCTTAACTGTACCATCCGTCCTATCGATCCGTGGAGTCACTATGGATCTATTGCCAGTTGGACGAGTGAGATTTCATTACCCCATTAGGGTTTCGAATCGGGATTTTGGTATAACTTGTACACTAAAGTTTGGAACTGTTCTTTCGGCCCTAATTTGTTTACTTTTCTCGCTATTCGTGGTGTCCAGCCTCTACGTGCTAGAGACGCAAGACTTCATACGTTCCAGACTTGTATTACTCCGCCAACGCCTCACCAAGCAGGTAAATTCTTGCAAGTTTTGTATATAAACAAAAAAATTCTGCCTCTATTTTTGAGTCTCAGCATGGTAATACATGCGAGTGACATTAGTTCATCTGAGTTTTGTTTATTCTCTTTCGTACTCTGCGTCTGCTTGCTCACACAGGGAACTAAAGTTGGGATTTCTTACCCATATACCTTTAGTGATTTATTCCTCCTGTATATGTATACGTATTTTTTTTTCCCTACCCTATGGATCTCATTGATGGCTAAGTAACGATGCGTGATGCCAACACGCAGGTGGTTCTTAGTATGTGACTGGCCTTTGGCCTTGGAACGACGGTGGTTTGATTTCACGCGTCTTATGTGCGGCTAGTTAGGCATCGATTTGCTTATTCTCTTAGTGGAAATGGTTTTCTATTCCCCTATTTCCTTCTAGTGTTCGATTTATTTACGTTCTCCCTCTATTTTGATGGAAGAATTGGTTGGAATGAGTACGAATCTCCTTAGTTAGGTACTGATTTATTTCTTGATGTAATTTTTCTTTCATCCTAAGTAGAATACCATTTATTAGTTTTGCTAAACAAATTGTTCGTTGTCCTGTTTGTATGTCTACAGGTATGGTACACGCCATGCGACTTTTCATTCTTGGCGCCCCCTGAGATAAGTCATGTCATTTGGCACTAATTATCACGGCTACTGGCATTTCAGGTTGGTATACTCATGGCAGAGGGGAGCTATCCTCTCGTTGCATTTTTTCGCCTCACTCATTCAAAGTCATTTCTTTTCTTATGGTTTTAAACAATGTATATTGAAGTGCTCGACTCTGTCAGAGTCAAGATATTAGTGACTTTCACTCATATGTTAATACTCTTTGATTTGTTGTAAAATTTTGCAATGAGAACATAGGTGTTGCTATACAACTCTGGTCCGAGAGGCTGAGAGGTTTGTTGGTTCTATACAAAAAGTATTGGTTCTTCGTCACTAATATTTATTTTATTTTTTTCTAATAATTTAGAAGTAACCACATATTATTATCTTATGGAATTTTTTTTTCATGCTACCTTGCCTGAATGCTTTGTTGAGGGTTAATTACTGAGTTATCCATCCTTTAGAATGTGTATCATAATAATGGCTACAATATATATGTGTCCCTTTATAGCCAGATTTTTTTTCAAATGTGCAGTGACTCATGCCTCTATGTTATATATTTTGTATGACTCCTACAGGACACTTTCAGGATTTCTGAGAAATTGTATTGCCCTTGGGACAGCTTAATATGGCAATATAATTTGTTTCCTGTAGCGATACACATTCAAGCTCTGTTGCTATTTATTTGTCACACTAAAATAGTCTCAATATATCCATATTTAATCTGAATTCCTTTGCTGATACATACCTATATATATTTGGATGAGGTTTGTGTACCCAATCTTAAATATATATATATATATATATCTAATTAGACATGCATAAGGTACAGGTACTATTTTGTTTATAGTTTTCCATACACTTCTAGCTTTTCATATTATGTAATTCCACTGGGTCTCCATTGTGTCTTTCTTATGGGCTACTCCCATATCTTTCATCTTCCTAGTTATTTCTGTAGATGCTGGTCATGGTTTGTTTCATTTCCTTACTATTTAAATCAGATATCCAATACTAACATTTCCTACTCTTTCATGCAATCCTTATTCAAGGAGATAGTAACGATTTTAAATGTTGAAATGCACAGTTGTTGAAATTTTTGTAAATCTCTGCTCTTCACTTAATTATTAATTAAATGAATACTTCTGTACTCTATACATTTACCTCCTCATTGTCGGTAGGTCTAGAACTTTCCTTACAGTGTGGACTAACTGTATCCCATTTCCCATAAAAGCAGATTAAAGTTACAAAATTGTGAATTATGAGGTACTATAGATCCCCATATTTAAACTTAAATATTAGTTTAGAGATTCTGGAGGATTTCTCCTACTTTTTCCAGTTCCTACAAGTATGCAGAATTGAGAAGGTTAATTTCTTTCTTACTCTGTAAATATATGGAACAATCTTCAAAATTCAAAAAAGCATTATAATAACTCTAATTGGTTCCATCACAATTAAATATTCAACTATTCTAAATTTCTGTAAGCATACCACTTTGGAAATTGACCAGTCCTCCCAACCTTAGAATTCGTCTATCTCCTGAATTCACCCCCGAGCTGAGATCCCTCCAAGAACAGATCAACCTCTAATCTATTTAGGAGCATCTTATTTAAGCTGTTGTTCCCCAAAGCCTGTTTCTAATTCTTCGTCCAGAATATCAGGATGCTTTTCTTCCTGTTTGCCTAGGCTTCCCATTTTAGGGAATTTTTAAAGCTGCTTTATGCTTTTCCCAACTTTTTACCTCTTCCCAACTACTCTCCACATCATTGGGGAAACTAGATTTTCCTCAAAATCTAATTTAGAAATTCTTTCAAGGATTTTTGAAAGATTGTGGGGAAAGTATTTGCCTTTATCCATCCTCATGGATTTAGTAAGTGATCTCATAATTCTCATTTTGGTCAATCTGCACAAAGTCATTTTATTCATTTTCTCAAATTAAATATTTAATTACAACCACAAAATAATTGTCCTTTGGGGTCCACTCCCCTAAGGATTAAAGTTCAAATGTCTAGTTTTGAATTTTAAAAACATAAACTAGGGGTGTTACATATTCCCCCTAAGAAAGCAAACACCGTCCTTGGTGTTGTTATTTAACTACTAGAGTTCATTTTTCAAACAAAAATGGATATCTTTCCATCATTTCAGCTTCTCTTTCCCAGGTAGCTTCTTAAGCAGTAAAGTGCTTCCACTGCACCTTTACTCTTGCTACCGTTCAGTTCCTCAATTCAATTTCTTCCCGCTCCAATATTTGAAGCGGTTCTCGCAGAAACTCCCCTTCTGGTTCCACCTGTACCACATTCCAATCCACTATTTGAGAATCATCATGTATATATATTTTTAATAATGAAACATGAAACACATCATGAACTCTAAAATGAGGTGGTAAAGCTAGCTTATAAGCCACTGGTCCCACCCTTTCTAATACTTCAAAAGGCCCACAATATCTAGGATCCAGTTTTGCACAACTTCCTGCATAAAGTGTGCTCTTTTTGGGTTTAATACGTAAGTACACATGCTCTCCCACTTTAAATTCTCGGTGTACTCTCTTCTTATCAGCACAATTTTTCTGACTATCTTGTGCTGTTTGGATGTTACCTTGTATCTGTTTAACAATTCTTTCCATCTCTTGTAAGGCATCTGGTCCCAACATTAGTTTATTTTCTGGCTGGCCCCAGCTCAAAGGACTACGACATTTTCTTCCATACAATGCCTCAAACGGACTCATCTTGATGGAGGATTGGTAGCTGTTATTATATGAAAATTCAGCTAAATGTAAGTAGTCTTCCCATTTTCATGGCCTATCCATCACATACATTCTCAGCATATCCTCCAAAATCTAATTAGTCCTCTTT